>JAWMQZ010000283.1:62148571-62166961 GCA_035584835.1 Tangara arthus | reverse complement strand
TCCATCCATCCATCCATCCATCCATCCATCCATCCATCCATCCATCCATCCATCCATCCATCCATCCATCCATCCAGCCATCCACAGTTAAAATCCAGAGCTTCCAATGGGAAATTTGGGGATTTGTATTAAGGGTATCAAACACCTCAGTCCATCCAGACTCAAGAGTTCCACCATCTCCAGGCCACCAGAGTCAAAATTCCCAACATCTTCCAAACCCCACAGTTCATCCAGACTCAGAGCTCTCACTTTCTTCCAAATGCCATGGTCCATCCAGATTTGGAGCTTCCACTTTCTTCAAAACACTATGGTCCATCCTGACTCAGAGTTCCCACCACTTTCCAGACCCCACAGTTCATCAGACTCTGAATTCCCATTGTCATCTGAACCACACAGACCATCCAGACTTGGAGTTCCCAATTCCTTCTAAACCCCACAGACCATCCGGACTTGGAATTCTCGCAGTCTTCCAAACACCATGGTCCATCCAGACTCAGAGTTCCCACTTTTTTTCAAATTCCCCAGTCCTTCAGACTCAGAATTCCCACTGACTTCCAAGCCACAGAGTTCATTCAAATTTGGAGCTTCCACCATCCTCCAAACCCACCAGGCCACCAGGCTCAGAGTTCCCACCATATTCCAAATCCCATGGTCCATCAGACTCAGAGCCACTGTTTTCCAAACCACATCGTCCATCCGGATTTGGAGTTTCCCACTTTCTTTCAAATCCTATGGTCCATCCACACTCAGAACTCCCATTGTTCTCCAAACCCCACAGTCCATCCAGGCTTGGAGTTCCAACCATCTTCCAAACCCCACAGTCCATTCCAGACTTGGAGTTCCCACTTTCTTCCACACACAGCAAGGTGCTGATAACCCCAAGGTTGTGGGTTTGATCCCCGCAGGGACCATTCAGTTCAGATTTGGACTCGATGATCCTTGCAGGTCCCTTCCAGCCCAGAATATTCCATGATTCCAGGGATGAGCTTTAAGGTCCCTTCCAACCTAAACCATCCTGGGATTCTCTGAAAGTGTCCTGACTTGGAGCTCCCACCGTTTTCCAAGCACAGGAACTTAAAGACACCAAAAATGCCTAAAAACCAGGGAGCCAAGAGCATCCTGGGAACACTCCAGCCCCCAGGTACCACCAGTATGGACCAGTACAACTCCAGCTGACACCAGTTGACCAAGGAAAGCCCTGCCAGTGTCTCAACAAACACACGCACCACAGGGCTGCCTTACCTGGAAAGAGGCTTTATTGAACAGAGCTGGAAAATTATCTCTTCAGTGGAATTACTGAATTTGCACAAACATTTCTCTACAGAATAAAAAAAATCAAGCCTTGTCATTGTTTTACTGCATCTCGTTGTGCTTTTTATACTCATATTTGCAATTATTATACTCATCTTTTGTTTGTTTTCACGTTTGTACTCCAATTATTTGCATATCAGGTTTTGCTTTTAATCCTAGGGTGTCGAGAGAACACAGAATAATAATAATAATTATTATAATTATAATAATAATAATACTCTTCTTTAGACAAAAGTCTTTTTTTTTTAAATGAAGTTAAAAGCTGAGCTAATTTAAGGAAAAAAGGTCTTCAAATTTCATAACCAACTGGAAGGGAACTTTACAATGCAGTGGAAAACCGGCACGTGTTCGGGTAGCTCGAACCCATTTTGTACAGCTTTTATATTTTTTTTTTCCCTTGTAAAAGTGGATTATTTTTAATTTTTTTTTTAACTTTTTTTTTGTTTGTTTGTTTTTTGAATTTCGCTACAATAACAAAATAATCTTTCGCCCTCTGCACCAAGTCTGGCTCCGGGGCAGAGGCAGAGCCCCCTTGGAGCATCCGGAGCTCCAGATGTCGGGAGCCATCCCAACGGAGGGGGAGAGTAAGAAAATCATCCTGTGTTTCACCACCTTCTGCACCAAGTGTGTGTCTGAACCACCTTTGTTCCTCTGGTTGACCCACTGGAGAACCTGAAACGACGACGACAACGACAACAAAAGGTGCTGCTCCCATGGGCAGCACCACCGGGAGCTGTTTCGAATGGATAAGAAGCTGAAAGGCCATGGCTGTCTGCAAGGTCACACAGCACGGATCTCATCCCAAAGGCTTTCCACAGCAGCTTAGGTCCATCCATCCTTCTCCAGAAGCGGCTCCGTCTCCTTGCCTGCACACCCAGGCTCCAGAGTTTGTTAAGAAAAGACTTTGCACAGCCCACATTTTCAGCGGTGCAAAGCTTCCGCGTCGAAATCATCGTTATTACATTTATTACAATTTTTACTTTATTTTTTATATATTTATATTTATATATTTATATATTTTTTGTTCGGTTTTTTTGTTTTTGTTTTTTTTTTTTTTTTTGAAATCAGGCTTGTTTCATTGAAGGCACTTGGTTTCCATGGCAATTTATAAAAGACGGTGGTTTGGTTTCTTCACTTCCATAGAGCTGATGACTCCGGTGGGGAGGGGAGAGGGATCTTCCAGCGGCCGCGAGCAAACTCCCAGTGAAGCCTGTGACAAATGTAAGCCCAGGTGGCACGTCCTGGGTGGGAATGCATGCAAAAGGAGACAGCACACAGTCACCAAGCAGAGCCGTGAGGAATGAAACGGTAATGTCTGCAAACAGCTCCGATTCCAGGCTGTCCTCGAGGGGAGGTGACAGCCGAAGTAGAAAGGGCCGACATTTGTTTAACTCTACGCTAAAAACCTTCGGGAAGGGAAAAATGAATGCCAGCTCTTCACGTACCCTGTTTACAGTGAGGTGTTTCTCTCTCTCTCTCTCTGTGTGTTTCTATTTCCTCTCTCTCTCTCCTTCCTCTTTTTATTTTTTGGCAGGCCATTCGGTTTCCATGGTAACAAGCAAACGATTCATTTGAAACAAAACCAGCCATGACTTTGTGCTTTGACAAGGGTTTCTAGAGCTCTTTGCCGAGAGTTCAACCAGATGATGCTGAATTCATCAGTGACCACAAAAGCACCTGAAGGTCTCTTCCTTACTTAGGCCAGATCTCGGTCTCAAGCTTGGTTCTTAGTGAGTTCCACTCCCGTGATGCCTTTTCAAGTCCCCAGTGCTTTCTTAATCTGCTTTTTTTTAATTTTTAAATTATTTATTTACGTATTTATTTAACTTTCGAGTCAGTCAGTCAGGAGGAATCTTTGGTAGTTTGTTTGGAAATGTCCATTTTACAAAGACTCTTTCTTCATGCCAGTGCCTGGTGAATCTTTTGTAGCCTCTGCCAGGATAAGGTCACCTCTGATGACTTAAGACAGACATGAGGATGAGGAGTGGGAGAAGTCGTATATGTGCTAATGGCCCAACAGCACCTGATCGTAGATCTACAAAAAGGGGAGAAAAATAGAATTAAATCAGTGCCCACACCCCCTCAGCATTGCTACAGCGTTCCAAAGTCACCTCCCACCATGAGGGGACAAGGACAACCCTCACCAATTGTCACCCTGGTTTTTTAAGATTTTCTAAGCCTTGTGATGTTGACATTCTTGTAGTGAACTTTCTCACACACTTTCTGTAAATAACTCATTGTTTTGCATTCCTTTATGGAGGAGAAGAAAGTTCATGGACTGTTGGTTTGACCAGGGTCATTGGAGAGGTGGCACTGTCACCCTCCAATCCACTGTCACTTTTGGAAAACTATAAATGTTAGAACCAGAAAATAAACTTCCCTTTTCCTTCACCTTGAGAACAGCAGTGTGCGCTTGTGTTTTTTCGTGTCCTATAGTGACAACCAATGGGACAGGGCAGGAACTGGGATGAAAATCCACCTGGCTGTGTGGTTACCTCTGTTTTAATGCACACACAGGGTGGAGGGGTGAGACAGAGCCCTCAAGGAATCACAGCAGTGATTTCCATGGATTCAACGTTGTTTGGGTCCCCTGGGCATTGTTTTGATATTGTTTTATCTGCCTGAGTATCTCAAATCCAGCCCAACCTCACCCACCACCCTCATCTCTGCCTCACACCCATCCAGCACCTTCCTACCTGAGCAAAGCATTCCCCAGGACAACATTCCACTTTAAACCTTCCAACTGAACCAAAGCAGGGATTGTTCTGCTGGAAAAGATCCATTTGGGAAGTGGAAAGACAGGAAGGAATTGTGGGGAAGAGGCACTTACTGTTGGCCGGTTGGTCTGATTTCATACACTCTCCTTCCACAATGGACACATCATCAATAGCAATGTCCCCTTCGATTCCAGGGCCACGGATCCCTTCAAAGATGAGCTGGGAAAAATAAGATCAGAGGGTGGTAAAATAAAAACATCCAGCGGAGCAGAGGGGCATGAATAAAAAATGTCCTGAAGATCAGATCTTAAAATTGAAACCAGCACAAAAAGAAAGGACTTTCTTAAAATTAAGACATTCAAGTATCTAATTTCAGATTGTGGAAGTAAATTCCATGCTAGGATCTGTTTTTCACAACGTGTGGGTTCTCATCAGGTTTGGAAGCTTTGATTCCATCTAGGAATGTTTTTTTCAGAGGAATTTGGGTGAGTTTTATCACAGTGAGGGACACAGTAGAGATTTTATTGGAATTTAAGATGAACTTCAACCTCTGCTGAGTGGATGACTGGGATTTCAAAGTCCTGTTGGTACTTTTCTCTGCGATATTCCTTGTCTGAAACCAAACTGCTGGAAGAGGAAATCGTGCCTGGATCTCGAGAGGAAAACCTCTCCTCCCCCAAATTCCAGCCCCTGCTCCCTGGCAGCAGGAACAACACCAATCAGTGGAGTTGAAAGTCCAATTTTTCCTGACAATGGAAAACAATTTCCAGCCTAAAGGGCTCTGTCCAAACACAACAGGCAGCATTTAATTAAAAGCTGCATTTGGCAGCGATTTTGGTGGCCCTCAGAGAGGGGCTGCTCCACACTCAGAACAAATCACAGCGCAGGAGTTGGCAGGGCATGGAGCAGAACCCAGCCTGCAGCTCCCACGGATGGCAGGAGGTGCCAATTGAGCAGAATTCCCTATCAGTATCCTGAAAAAAAAACCCCATTATGCTTTTGGACAGCTGTTGTTAAAAATACTGCACCAAACTGGAGAATGGGGGGCACAGGAAAGGTCACTCTGCTCTTAATGGAATGGAATTATGATCCTAAAAAGCCAATCCTGAGTGGTTTTGGGGGGATTCAGCTTCTGCCTCGTCCCTGGAAGTGTCCAAGGCCAGGTTGGACAGGGCTGGGATATGCAGGTGTCCGTGCCCATGACAGGGGTGGAATGAGCTGATTTTTAATCCCTTCCATCCCAAACCATGGTCTCTGATTTCCTGATTCTCCGATTCTTCCACAGAATTTCAGGGATTCTCTGATTTTTCCACAGAATTTCAGGCAGATTTTCACCCCCCACTGCATGTCCCCCTCACCCTGCTCCCTTTCCCTGCTGGGCACTTGGGGTGTCCCAGGACAATCCCTCCAGGTGGGGGGTGCAGGAGGGGTTTCAGGGTGTCATTAACACTCCAAAAAGTGGGGAGCTGAGAGGGTTCAGTTTGGTGCACATTGACCTGAAAAAGGGGTTAAAATGCTGCTGGAGACTGGCCAAACTGGAACAAACTGGGACAAACTGGTGTCCTGATATCCCGCCTGCCAGGGACACCTCCAGCCTGAAAATTGGGAATATTCCCTTTTGGATGGGGGAGTGAAAGCACTGAGCTCACTCAAACACAGAGATAAATCCCAAAGTAGCTCCACAAGAGTTTTGTGATTTGGGATTGGGAATCCTGCAGGCCCAGGGGCTGCAAACCCTGGGTGTTCCCAGCCCATCCTGCTGGTGTTGGAATTCTTTGGACACAAAGTGACCAAATCTGGGTGGGCTGAGCCCCACAAGGAGGGGCTGGCACTGACCCAACAGGAGGGAGCTTCTGATCCCAATCCTTGGTGATAAATCCTGGATTTTTATTTGGTTAATGCAATATTTAGATCCCAAGTTAGCAATAAATCAAATCCCAATCATTCATACCATCACCATGTCCTGCTGCTCAAACCTGAACTAAAATTGACATTTTCGGAACGTCCCTCTCTTTTTGGGGTTCTCTATTTTTGGGGTGTTCATTCTTTAAAAATATTGAATATGTGAGAATGATTTATGCACTTTTTTGAGATGTAAAGCACTGCAGTCCTTCCAGATCCTCATGACAAAAGCTTTGTTCTATATCACAGGGACTGACAAGGTATAAAATCTTTTACCCCTATAAATTACCCTATAAAAAGTGTTAATTTCCATGTCACTGCAGTGTTTTACTGCAAAGATTCACTTCAATTCCCTCTCCTTAAATTTAACTTGGAGCTTTATATTCCTTCCTACTTACACTCCTAAATGGAAAATAAAATTTGCTGTGATGCAAGAGATGCTAAAAAAAAAGATAATTTAAGGCTCCAAGAGTTCTGACATTTATTTGTTATATTTGGTCAGAGCTTTACATTTATTTTATGCTGAAACCTTTAAACGCAACAATGTAAAATGTGAAAAGCAGCCAAGGAGAGGAGCTTCCCTCTGGAACCTCCCTCCTCCTCTCCTCTGGATTGCTGCTGCCAAATCCTTTGCATTTCCCTGCCCAAGGGTTTGATTCTTCCCTGATTTTCTAAAGCCCTTCCCAGGTCTCCAAAACCCCCTCAAATCCATCTCTTCCTTCCCTTTCCCAGGGCATTTATTATGTTCAGACATTAAATCACTTCTCTCTCCTTCACTCTTCAGAATTCTTGGATTTATCCTGACTTCAGCAATGAAAAACTCACTCTGATTTCCTGTGCCTGGCCTGGGCTCTGGGTGTTCCTGAGCTCTGCAATTCCTCTTCTCCCCATCCCTGACGCTTTGTTCCCATCAAACCTCCCAGACTCCCAGCCTGGAACACCTCCCACTGTCCCAGGGTGCCCCAGTGTCCAGCCTGACCTTGGGCACTGCCAGGGATCCAGGGGCAGCCACAGCTGCTCTGGCAATTCCAGCCCAGCCAGGAATTCCCAATTCCCAATCTCCCATCTAAATCTTGCCTTTTCCAATTTGAAGCCATTCCCTGGCTCCTGTCCCTCCATGCCTTGTCCCCAGTCCCTCTGCAGCTCTCCTGGAGCCTTTTTAGGCCCTCAGGTTTTCCTGGATCCTTCCCTTCTCCAGGTGAACATTCCCAGCTCTCTGATGTCCCACTGTACTTCACACCTCCTTCTCCCTCAATTTTCCCCTAATTCCCATGCTTGGAATTGCTCTGCAATCCCACAGACCATTTATCTCCTGCCAAAGCCTCTCATGCATGGAAATAAAAACAAAGGGTCAGGATCAGGAATTCCCTGAAAATGAAGGAAGTGGAACCTAATGCAAACTTTTAGAAGAGCAGTTTGGATTTGCACTGAAGGAATCTTCCAAGGCCAGGTTGGACACTGGGGCTTGGAGCACCCTGGGATAGTGGGAGGTGTGGAATAGGATAGGGATGGAATGGGATGGGATTGAATGGGGTGGGATTGAATGGAATGGGATTGAATGGGATGGGATTGAATGGAATGGGATTAGATGGGATGGATTGAATGGGATGGGACTGAATGAGGGGGGATGGGACTGAATGAGATGGCATTGAATGAGATGGCATTTAATGGGATGGCATGTAATGGGATGGGATTCAAGGTCACTTCAAACCCAAACCAGCCTGTGACTTTTTCCCAAAAATACATTTTCTCCCCTAGGAGAGCTGGAAGTGGCAGAGAGGGCTCAGAGGAGAACCCTGCACTCAGGGCACAGCTCGTGACTCCCACATTGCCTGAGGACATTCCCAGCCTCACCCTCAGCTGGACCTGCTGGCAGCAGCTGCTTTTCTGGGAGTGTTCCAGTTCCAAACAGCTCCCAGTGTGCCTGGGAACTGCCCCTAAAGGTCCATCAGCACCTCCCTGTCAACCCCAGCAGGAAATGTGTGAAAAACCTGTCACAGCCCCCTGTGTCTCATGTTCCCAGATCATTCATTTCCCACAGAAAATCCAAGTATTTCCAAAAACCTCTAACACAGGGGCCCTAAGTAATTTTTCACAGCCAATAATTTTATATTCCACTTGCTAATCTGAAATCAAAACCTGCTGGAATCACTGCCAGCATCTTTGGGAAGCTGGAAGGTGTTTTGAGTTCAAGCATTAATAAGTTCTGTGGTGCTCAAGGAAAGCAATGATCTGTCCATGAGCAGCCTCCAGAGCTGGGAAATCCCAAAGAAATGGGTCAATATTCCCAGTCTCCCTCCCAGCCCTGAATTCCCAGTTCCTGGAGGTGCCAGCCTTACCTGGAATGAGGTGGGGGGGTTGATATTCACCCGGGCTTGGTTCCAGTGCTGTCCCTTATTCCCACTCGAGGACCACAAGGGGTTTTCTATGGCAGTCTGGCCTTTGAGCCTCAGGTAAACGTTCAAACTTCCTGGAAAACAGCAGGAGAACTGGAGTTGGGAAGGCTCTGCCTGGATGCTGCAGCACCCTCCTCACCTGTTTTCCCTGGATTTGAGGTGTGGAAGTTTCCTGGTGTAAATTCAAAACCTTTTAAATTCACGAATGCTGGGAAGTGGTGATGGGAGCTCCCAGCAGAGGGGAACTGAGCACCCACCCTGCAGCTCAGGCAAGGCATGAGAATTCCAGGGAAAACAGACAAAAAGGAATTTTCTGTGGTTTAGAGCAAGAAATTGGCATTAGACCTCCTTATCCAGGGCAAAATCAGCAATTTGGTTGTTTTCTGCTGAGTTCTTGCTTGTTAAAGCTGCCCAGCTTTCCTCTGCCCATTGCTGAACTCCTGGAGTGCCCCAGAACCTGGCAGATCCATCTCAGGGAGAGACCTGATGCCCTTGGGATTGTTTCTGGAGGACAACAGAAACAACATCCTCAACATCATCTGAGTTCAAACAACCTCCAAAATCTTTCCCTGTGCAGGAAAACCCCCCAGAGCTGCACCTTTGCCCACAAACATTTTTGCCAACTTTGCCAGCACAGACATTTTTGACACCAGGGTCACCTGCAGGCATGAACAGAGCCAGATTCTCTTGGTGCACCAAAAAATAACAAATTTCATTTTTTCTGGGTTCATTAATTCACAGGATTTGGGGGTTTTGGTCCTATTTGCCACCGTGGATGCCTGCAGGTGTGTGGGGTAGTGGGGCCTCTTTGTGCTCTGTAAATTCAGTGTATTTCTCTTAATCTGAGACTCGCAGACAGCCAAATTCCCACAGGAGCAGCGTTTTTTGGGATGCCTGGCACAGCAGATCCCAAAAATTCCAAGGAAAGCTCCCAGATCTGAGGCAGCTGCACCTGCTCTGGAACAGTTCTTATTTCCAGCAAAAGCCAAACTTGGAGCCTTGGAAAACATCAGGCTGGAGATTTAATGGAGGAAATATTCCCCTGATGGCCTTTTCACCAGGGTGAAAGAATAGGACTGGAATGGGATTGGAATGGGACTGGAATGGGATTGGAATGGGACTGGAATGGGATTGGAATAGGACTGGAATGGGATCATCCATCTTCCCTGAAGGAGCTGGGAAGGGAGAATGAGGAGCAGCTCTGTGATCCCCCCTGGAATGCAGGGAATGGGTACAAACGAAATGGAATTCCTGGTTGGGAAAGTCTGGCTCTGCCTCCACACAAAGCAGGGAAAAACCTAAACCAGAAAGGGGTTGCAAAGGGATTCCTTTAGCCCAACTCAGGTATTTGGAGCAGGGCTGGGAATGCTGCTCAGCCTCATCCCTCCTCCAAATATGTATATTTATTTACACTTTATTAATTTTTATTTATATTTATATTTATATTTATATTTATTCATTTCTATATTTATATGTGTCGTGGTTTTGGTTTGTAAATTTGAGATTTTTTGGTTAATGTATTAATGAGTAGTGTTGGTTAATTACTAATTTACTTACTTTTGCTGTGAGGTAGGATTAGGAGAAAGGTAAAGTAGGCTTAAAATTTTAAAAGGGTATAAAGAAAAAAATTTATTAATAGTAATTAAAAGGAGGAGTAATAAGAAGTAGAATTAAACTTTTAGAATACTTTCTATCTTTTAGAATACAGAAACACTCTTTGACCATTGATGTTTGTAATTTGTTCTTCGTAATACACCAAAATAAAAGACCAGAATATGACCAGATATTGCAATTTCTATATTTTCTCTCATCATGGAGTGGCTGAATCCCTTCCTTCCAATAAAAAACCCAGCACAGAGCCAGGAGAATTCCAACCTGGAGCTGCATCCACCTTCCTGCAGCACAGAGACAAAAAAAAAGAAAATAACCTGAGTGCTCTTGTCTGCTCTGCTTAAAATCTGAGCTCTGCCTGGGGGCAGGGGGAGCTCGGACAAAGCAAGCACCAGAACTCTCTGGGAGGATGAGTTTGCCCTTGAAATAGAGATAAAAATACATCAAACCAGGTCACTTTGACATTGGAAAAACTCTTGGCACACTGGGAGCACCAAGAAACCCGCAAAGGACTTCCAAATATTGGATTTTTGTTGTTTGGTCTTTTATATTTTCCCACTTCTTTTTTTTTTTTCTCATACCACGAAAAGAAATTAAATGTGGGTGTTGAAAGAGGCAGGATTAAAAATAGACTGGCAGGTACGCTTTGAAAATCCAAATTCCTGCTGTGTGTGAGCAAATTTGTCATGACTTTTCCACGAGAAACATATGAGGAATGCAGCTGCTCCCTACCTGATCCCAAATCCATCAGGAATGCCTAAAACACTCACAGATACTCCTTAAAAATCAAAATTCCTATGGCTTTAGAGCAAATTTTCCATGACCTTTCCAAGGGAAACGCATGAGGAATGCTGCTGCTGCCTGCCTGACCCTGAATTTAGTCAGGAATACCTAAAACACTCACAGATCTCCTTTGAAAATCTACATTCCTGCAGCTTTTGAACAAATTCTCCATGACTTTTCCATGGGAAATGCATGAGGCATGTTGCAGCTCCCTGCCTGATCCTGAATCCATCAGGAATGCCAAAACCACTTAAACTTACTCCTTGAAAATCGGTATTCTTGCAGTCTGTGAGCAAATTCTCCATGGCTTTTCCACAAGAAATACATGAGGAGTGCTGCTGCTGCCTGCCTGATCTTGAACCCAGTCAGGTGTGCCTAAAACACTCAAAGCTACTCCTTGAAAATCCACATTCCTGCACTGTTTGAACCAATTTTCCACGACTTTTCCACAGGAAACACCTAAGAAATGCAGCTGCTTGCTGCCTGATCCTGAATTGAGTCAGGAATACCTAAAACACTCACAGATATCCCTTGAAAATCTACATTCCTGCAGCTTTTGAACAAATTCTCCACGACTTTTCCATGGGAAATACATGAGGAGTGCTGCTGCTCCCTGCCTGATATGGAACCCAGTCAGAAAAGCTGAAAACACTCACAGATACTCCTTGAAAATCAAAATACCTGTGGCCTTACAGCAAGTTTTTCATATGTTTTCCATGGGAAATGCATGAGGAGTGCTGCTGCTCCCTGCTTGATACTGAATCCATCAGGAATGCCTAAAACACTCACAGATATCCTTTGAAAATCCATATTCCTGCAGTTTTGGAGCAAATTCTCCATGACTTTTCCACAGGAGACACCAAAGAAATGCTGCTGCTCCCTGCCTGATCCTGAATTCAGTCAGAAATGCCTAAAACATCCCATCAGAATCAGGAAAAATCCATTTTAAAATCAACTCTTCCCTTTCCAGGCTCTAAAATTCCCATTCAGATCAATGGGATTCCCATGCAATCCCCTGCCCAAAACCTCACTCACGCAGGAAACACTTCCCAGCTGCAAGAAGGAAATTCCTCCTTCCTACAAATCCCTGATTAGTGGAAAACAGGATGTTGCCACAACTTGGATGCTCTCAAGTACCTCCCTGACTTATGCCAGGCTCTCAGAGGAACTGGCACTCTTCCCATGCTTTTCTTTCAAACAAGAGGAATTTTTTCCAGCTATTTTTCCCAGAGGAATTGGCTTTCTCTCACCTATGTGCTGTCCATACATGTGATAGTAGAAGCTGAAGCAGTAGGCCGTGTTGGTGGCTCCGTAGGGATTTTTGGGAGCGACGCTGAAAACGGGACTGACGAGTCGGGCCTTCTCCCCCTCCAGCCTGGGCCGGGACGTCTCGATGTACATGTAAAAACCTGGGAAAATCCAAAGGGAAACCATTGGGATGAGGGCTTCAGCATTGTGTACATGTAAAAACCTGGGAAAACCCAAAGGGAAACCATTGGGATGAGGCCTTCAACACCTGTGTACATGTGAAAACCTGGAAAAATCCAACAGGAAATCCTTAGGATGAGGCCTTCAGCACCTGAGACATCTGGACATACATGTAAAAACCCTGGGAAAATCCAAAGGGAAACCACTGGGATGAAGGCTTCAGCATTGTGTACATGTAAAAATCTGGGAAAACCCAAAGGGAAACCATTGGGATGAGGCCTTCAATGCCTGTGTACATGTAAAAACCTGGAAAAACCCAAAGAGAAGCCATTGGGATGAGGCCCTCAGCACATGTGTACATGTGAAAACCTGGGATAAGGCCCTTAACACTTGGGATCACTCAATGTACATTGAAAAACCTGGAAAAACCCAAAGGGAAACCATTGGGATGAGGCCTTCAACGCCTGTGTACATGTGAAAACCTGGAAAAACCCAAAGGGAAACCACTGGGATGAGGCCTTCAGCACTTGTGTACATGTGAAAACCTGGAAAAATCCAAAGGGAAGTCATTGGGATGAAGCCCTCAACGCTCAACCCAGATGGAAATCCTTAGCATGAGGCCCTCAACACCCAGGATGTCTTGATGTACTTGTAAAAACCTGAAAAAATCCATAGGGAAGCCATTGGGATGAGGCCTTCAGCACTGTGTACATGTAAAAACCTGGAAAAATCCAAAGGGAAATCAGTGGGATGAGGTGCTCAACATCCAACACAGATGGAAATCCTCAGCAGGAGGGCCTCAACACTCAGGACTTCTTGATGAACATGTGAAAACCTAGAACAACCCAAAGGGAAACCCTTAGGATGAGGCCTTCAACACCTGTGTACATGTGACAGCCTGGAAAAATACAAAGGGAAATCCTTGGGATGAGGCTTTCAACATCTGTGTACATGTGAAACTCTAGAAAAATCCAAAGGGAAATCATTGGGATGAGGCCCTCAACACCTGTGCACATGTGAAAACCTGGAATGAGGCCCTTAACACCTGGGATCACTCAATGTACATGTAAAAACCTGGAAAAATCCAAAGGGAAACCATTGGGATGAGGCCTTCAACACCGGTGTACATGTGAAAACCTGGAAAAATCCAAGGGAAACCCTTAGGATGAGGCCCTCAGCACCCTACACAGAAGAAAATCCTTAGGATGAGGCCCTCAACACCTGAGATGTCTTGATGTACATGTAAAAACCTGGAAAAATCCAAAAGGAAATCACTGGGATGAGGCCCTCCACATCCAACACAGATAAATGCAGGAACACCTTGGAATTATCAAGCATCCTGATAAAGTTCTCACTTCCATCTCCCACCATGTCATTTCTGGGACACATTTTTTTCCTACATGAAGCCCCTGTGTTTCCAAATGCTGCTCCAAAGCCGTGTTTTCCCTGAAATCTAAAATCCAGGAAGTGGCCAGTGCTGGAAAACATCTCCAAACTGACGAACCTTTGCACAAAATCTGAGGGGGTTCAGCCTTCAGTCCTGAGGGGGAGTTTGTCCCTGGAAATATGACTTGTAAAATAGAGGGAAAATGTCATGATGGAAACATTTCAAGGAATATTTTCAACTTGCCATGTCAATCCCGAGGAAGACAATATCCATTTATTTCATTCCCGGAAGTGCCAGCCACAGAGATTTTATTGAATTAATCCAACCAAATTAATGTGGTGCAGGATGAATTTTTCCCCTTTGGAGGTGCACACAATAAAATAGCAGGAATTACTGCAAGTCTGGATAAATTCAGCTCGATGTATTGGACTTTTCAAATGCAAATCCCCACTGCAGTCAGGAGCACACATTAACAGGGGCAGCAGATTGAAAATTGCACATTTGAACAATAACTAGAGCAAAAACAGGGCAAAAACCACCTCATTGTGATGGGCTGAGAGAGCCCAAGGGAGAATTTAAATGATGTAAAGCAGGAGAATATTTTAAGACGAGCAAGATTGCCCCACTAGAGTTTAATGTGAAGGGAATCACTTTGAAAATGGAACCATAAAAATGAAGCAAGGTGGGAATGGCACCATCACAGGTTGTGCTTTGAGACCTGTCATTCCTCAGTACTGGTAATTCCTTCTGGAAGTACTGGAAGGATCTTGGTCTGAACTTAGAGACCCTTGCAGGGCCTAAAGGGGCTCCAGAAGAGCTGGAGAGGGACCGGGGACAAGGGGTGGAGGGACAGGAGCCAGGGAATGGCTCCCAGTGCCAGAGGGCAGGGATGGATGGGAGATTGGGAATTGAGAATTCCTGGCTGGGCTGGAATTGCCAGAGCAGCTGTGGCTGCCCCTGGATCCCTGGCAGTGCCCAAGGCCAGGTTGGGCACTGGGGCACCCTGGGACAGTGGGAGGTGTCCCTGCCATGGCAGGGGTGGCACTGGGTGGGATTTAAGGTCCCTTTAACCCAAACCAGGCTGGGATGATGATTCTGTGATGGGGACCCGGAGTGGACAGGGGGGTACAAGAACCCCACCCCGATGGAGGTGCAGTAAGAAGCAGAATTTTTGGTTTAAAATATTCAGGTTCTTGGAGCTCAGGCCAGTTTGGGATGTTCCTTCATGGAGAAGATGAACTGGTTCCTCCCAAAATTATTTGGATTGGGAGGAATTTAAAATCCCATTGAACCCCACCCCTGCCATGGCAGGGACACCTCCCACTGTCCCAGGCTGCTCCAAGTTCCAGTGTCCCGTGGATTAATGCTGGAATGGTGGAACACCCATGGCATCACCACGGCTGGGAGGATCTCCCAGGCTGTCCCCACCAGCCCCGAGCTGGGATCTGAGCAGGTTCCCTTCCCTGCACACAGCCAGCCCCTGGCAGCCCTTTGATGAAGTTTTCCACTTTTTTAAATTGAAGTATTTCTCATGCCTGCTCACACACCTCTTCCAGAGCCCTGATATTTATCTAACATATTGAAAAATTATTTTAATTTTCAGGATTTTTTCCTCCCCTCCCGCCCTCCCTGGCAACCTGGCAGAGATAACAAAGCCATGAACGAGCCTCGTTCATTTCATGCATTTCTGAACATCATGGCAACCACTGTCAGGAAATTTAATCATGTTGCTTTCATAACATTTATTTTGCATATTTCTGCCGTCGCTCCGCCGAGCGTGGCCGTGGCAGACACGACTGGCCTGGAGGCAAATGGAGGCAGCCCAGAGCTCCATCCTGGGACTGGGAGGGATGGAAACTGGGATGGGAGCGGGAAACATTCCCTGCACCCTCCTTCTGCTCTGCCCTGCAGTTCATTTCAAAAGAGTTTAAAGAGGTCGAAATCTGATTTTCCTGCTGCTGTGGGGAAAGGGGGAGTGAATCTCAAAATGTCACGGAATGATGGAATGGTTTGGGTTAAAGGGACCTCAAATCCCATCTCACCCCACCCCTGCCATGGCAGGGACACCTCCCACTGTCCCAGGGTGTCCCAGTGTCCAACCTGGCCTTGGGCACTGCCAGGGATCCAGGGGCAGCCACAGCTGCTCTGGCAATTCCAGCCCAGCCAGGAACAAGTTTTGAGTTATTATTAAAATCCCATTATTATAATTTAACTTTAAAATAAAATAATTTCAAGGTCTTCCATTTTTTTTCCAACGTTAGGACTTGGAAAATACAAACCATGGAATTATTAAGGTTGGAAAAGCTTCTGAGTCCAGCCATTCCCCAGCATTCCAAGGCTACCACTTCCCCATGTCCCCAAGTGCCACACCCAGAAGTATTTTGAATTCCTCCAGGAATGAGGATTCCATAATTTGGAATTCCATAATCTGGGAATGAATGGTGCAAAGCAGAATCTTAGACCAGCTTAAGGGTCCTGCTTGTGGATCTGAAAGAAAATGCCCCCAAAACTCAAACCAAGCCAAGATTATTCACAACCGAGCTGATCTAATGCTCCTAAAACCCACAACTTGGCTTCTCCCCGAAGGTAAATTACAATTATTGCAATTCCTGCTTTTCTCCCCACTCAATAACCTGCAGTCAGTTATCCAATAACGCTCCGGGCAGGATGAATAATTCATTCCCATCTTTGTCCTGATGCTGGGAGCCTTTGGAATGGGATAAGGAGCCTTTGGAATGGGATAAAGAGGCTTTGGAATGGGACAAGGAAGCTTTGGAGTGGGATAAGGAGCCTTTGGAATGGAGCAAGGAGCCATTGGAATGGGACAAGGAAGCTTTGGAGTGGGATAAGGAGCCTTTGGAATGGGACAAGGAAGCTTTGGAGTGGGATAAGGAGGGTTTGGAATGGGAACAAGGAGGGTTTGGAATGGGAACAAGGAGCCTTTGGAATGGAGTAAGAAGCCGTTGGAAGGGAACAAGGAACCTTTGGAATGGGATAAGGAGTCTTTGGAATGGGATAAGGAGATTTTGGAATGGAATAAGGAGCCTTTGGAATGGGATAAGGAGCCTTTGCAATGGAACAAGGAGCTTTTGGAATGGGATAAGGAGATTTTGGAATGGAATAAGGAGCCATTGGAATGGGGCAAGGAGCCTTTGGAATGGAACAAGAAGCCTTTGGAATGGGATAAAGAGGCTTTAAAATGGAGTAATGGAGTAAGGAGCCTTTGGAATGGATTAAGGAACCATTGGAATGGAGTAAGGAGCCTTTGGAATGCGAAAAAGGAGCCTTTGGAATGGAACAAGGAGCCTTTGGAATGGAACAAGGAGGCTTTGGAATGGGATAAGGAACCTTTGGAATGGAACAAGGAGCCTTTGGAATGGGATAAGGAGCCTTTGGAATGGGAAAAGGAGCTTTTGGAATGGAACAAGGAGCCTTGGAATGGGCTGATTCCCATCTCCTGCTCCAGCCATTCCGGTGCCCACCCAGCCTCCATGGCAGCTCTGTGCTTCCCAAAGGATTCCAGTGAGGAGAGAGAAATGCATTCCTGAAGTTTTAAGCCAGGAATTCCAAACCAAAGGAAAGCAGTGGATTGGAATATTTTAGATTAGAACCCTTCATTAGTTTGGGTGAAGCTCATTGTGAGGCAGAGAGCACAGGATCATTCACATCCCAAGGATTTATCCATGTTTTTCTTGGAGATTTGACCCTAATTGTTGGGTTTTTTTCCCTATTTTTGCCTCACACTTCAGCATAAAATTAAAGGGGATTAAGGAAATAGGCTGTTCTCCTCAGTATTCCATGTGAATTCCCAATTTTTGAGTTCTCTTTGTCTCTCTGTGTGAGATTCCTCATCAGCTGGAGCTGAGGAATCTCCTGGATATTGGAAACATGGAAAACATCAGGAGTCAAATCAATTCCTGGCATCCATCAGGGAGCAGAGATTTCCCTGGGTGATAAATATTGGATCCAATATTGGACATCTCCACCCCGAGCCTATCCCATCCTGGAATTCCGAGGGAGTTGTTGATGTCCTGGTGGGAATTGAAGGCCTCATCCAGCTCCCTTTGCTCCTGGGGTGATCCTGAGCCAATTTCATCCAGAGCTGAATTCCACTGCAGCCCATTCCACAAATATTTCCACCGCAAATTTCCTCCTGCACAGCGGGAGCGCAAATAACCTGCAATCAGTCCAGCCTAAAAAATGCCATTTTTTTGTTTCGCTCCTGTTTTCTCCCACAGAAAACCTTGAAAGCTTTTGTTTCCTGGCCAATTTTCCTGTTTTCTGACAAT
Organism: Tangara arthus; assembly: GCA_035584835.1. NCBI lineage: Eukaryota > Metazoa > Chordata > Aves > Passeriformes > Thraupidae > Tangara > Tangara arthus. The sequence continues at coordinate 62,149,137 of JAWMQZ010000283.1, read as the reverse complement.
TCCAACAAAAGGATGAAGTCAAAATCTCCCCGTTTCTGACCCAGCTGGGTTTAAACAAAACAAGGACTTCAGTTTTTCTCTGTGTTCTCTGCAGGCCTGAGCTGTGTTGGCGTCCCTGTGGGAGGTGAAAATCAGATTATTGTTATTTTCTTGTAGCTAAACCGAGGAGTTTTCACTGCAAGAGAAAACAAAACCCGGTTTGCCGCTTGTGTTGAAAATGAGATTTCAAAGAAAAGCAGATCTGAAACAGAGAAGTTTCTCTTCTGCTGTGGTGGGGTTGGAGTTTGGCTTTTGACACGTTTCTGGTGTAGGGAATGAGGATGGTTTATAATGGGGAATTTTCCTTGGAGTGTTGTTTACTTCAAAAGCCATATTTTCATTGGAAAATGGAGTTGGATGGTAAATCCTGGATACCAGAGAGGGAATTTTTACGGGAGTGTGGAGGGATAGGAGAAGAGGGAATGGCCTTAAATTGAAATGGGGGTGGGATTAGATGGGAGATTGGGAATTGGGAATTCCTGGCTGGGCTGGAATTGCCAGAGCAGCTGTGGCTGCCCCTGGATCCC
>JAWMQZ010000283.1:62080978-62098195 GCA_035584835.1 Tangara arthus | reverse complement strand
CTGCCTGGGTGAGTTTGGGCTGAGCTTTGCCCTCCTGCCTGGGTGAGTTTGGGCTGAGCTTTGCCCTCCTGCCTGGGTGAGTTTGGGCTGAGCTTTGCCCTCCTGCCTGGGCGAGTTTGGGCTGAGCTTTCCCCTCCTGCCTGGGTGAGTTTGGGCTGAGCTTTGCCCTCCTGCCCGGGTGAGTTTGGGCTGAGCTTTCCCCTCCTGCCTGGGTGAGTTTGCTCCAGGTGAGCCTCTCACTGGGGACCTGCCAGCCTGGCCCTGGGCCCTGGCAGCCTCTTTGCTTGGTGCTGGATCCAAAATGTGCTTGTGATTCCAGGGAAAGCCGGGTCACATTTTTCACCTGTGCAGCTCAGGGGGACCCTGCCCGTGGGCTCCTGCAGGTTTTGAGAAAACCTTGACCTCCAGAGAGGTGATGGGCCCTGACTGCAGGGAAAGGAGCAGCGCAAAGCTGCCATGCCAGTCCCCAGTCCCACGGACAGAAGGTGACAGCTGGCTGCAGAAATGGTGTTTTGTGAGCCCAGAGGGGCAGGTGCTGCTGTGCCCCTGCTCCTGGCTCTGGGGTGAGGTTTGGCACAGGCACTGTCCCTGCCAGCTGGGGCTGGGGCTCAGCCCTGCCCCTGCACAGGTGACACTGTGCTGTGACACTGCTCAGGTGGGCTCTGCTGTGGCACCACGCCCTGCTGGAATGCAGTGGGGGCCGAGGCTGGGTCTGGTGCAGGAATTCTCCTTGAGAGTGAGGAAATCCACTTGGAAAACCTTTTCTGGCAGGAGAGAGGAAGGTGATGGGCAAGGGGCAGCGGTGGAAGTCTGTCTGTCCTGGGGCAGGGGATGCCTTTCCAAACCATGAGCTGGGCTAGGTGAGAGAGAGACAGTCACTTGGACAGGGGAAAGCAGCAATTTAAAAAAATATATATGTCTTTCTCCAGTATGTTTTTCTTCCCAAACGAGTGTGTTGGCTGAGGTTGTGAATCATCCTTGGCTGTTGTTTGAAATGCCAAATGCTCCTTGTGCTTTTTCTTGCCTTTTTTAATGTGCAGAGGGAGGGGAGCAGCCTGTGCCTGGATGGGGGTGCCCTGCTGGCTCCTGAAGCAGAGCCCTTCCCTTCCCCAGCCACACCTGGTGCTTACAGCTCACCCTGCTGAGCCCAAACTCACATCCCTGCCTGGTTTTTGTGATGATCATGGGGAAAAACCCCCTTGGAATCACCACCCGTGTGCTCCTGCTGGTGCTGCTGTGCCCCAGCTGGGGCTTGGGGGCTCAGGCAGGGCTGTCCAGCAGCACAGACATTCATTCCCTGCATTTCAGGAGCTTTCAGGTGCCTGTTGTTGTGATTTGAGCTCTCCCTGTGCCCCAAGGCCCGAGCACATTGTCACTCAGTGGGATGTGCTTTGTGTCACAAGGTGAATTTTGAGAGGATGTGCACTCTGTGGGGAGGATGAATAATCCTCCTCCTTCTCACCTGTGCACCTGTGTGCTGCTTATGCAAAAGGGAAAAAAATCACTTTGAGATAAACAGTCTCAACCCATTTTTTGGTACAAACACATTTTAATGTATTCCTGTAAAAATAACACCTCTGAAGCTTTAACATGGAAATCAGGCTTCATTTGGTTATTTTTTTTTATCCGCACGAAGAAGCTTAAAGATAAAATGAAAACTGGTTTCAGTTTTATCTTTGTTGTGCAGGACCAGAGCATTTAAACTCCAATAATCAGAGAAAATACCTCTCCTGAGGTCTGTAGCCAGCAAGGTGCAGCAGGGGTACTCCTGTCCCATTATTGTTGTCCTTACAGAGCTGAAGAAAATACAAAATTAGCCAGAAAATGTGTGCTCTTTGCTCATTTGTTTAGTTTCCATTTCATCTCTGATCTGTGGCAAACTTGGCTTTTCCAGCTCGGGTTGTTCTGCAGGAAGTCAGGAGTTGCAGTTTGAACTCACACTTTGTGCATCTTTAAATAGCTTTATTTGCTCTGAGAGAAACCTGACGTATTAAAAAATTCAGATTGGCCTTTTTCTGAGGGAAAGGGAGCGAGCTGCTGCTGCTGCCAGGGAGGATGGGTGGCTGTGTTCTGAGCAGGGCTGATCAAAGCTGCCCCAGCCCTTCCACCCTGCTCAGGGTTCATGTCCTGGCACCCAGGGACCCCACCCCTCTTTGATGAGGGTCTGGGAGCAGCTTTTGCACCTTTTCAAGAGCAGGCAGGCAGGGAAGCTGCAATTCCTGCCCTTTGGCAGCATCAGAGCTCAGCCCTGGCACTGCAGTCCCTGTTCCATCCTTGCATTACACATGGGTTGGGAGGGACTCCCCCAGTGCCACCCTGCCCGCCAGGGACACCTCCCACTGCCCCAGGCTGCTGTCCAGCCTGGCCTGGGACGCCTCCAGGGCTGGGGAAATCTCACTGGGTTTCCTAGCTGGGAGCCTGAGCCCCTCTGTCAGTCAGAGCTTTCAGTTCTGGGGCGTTGTGAGAACCGCGCGAGCTCTGCCCCGTCTGTCCATCCATCCATCCATCCATCCATCCATCCATCCATCCATCCATCCAGGGAATGGCTGAATTTGAGATCTGTGTTTCTGTGGGGCTCTGCCGCAGCGAGGAGGGGCTCAGAGGGACCTTGGGACAGGCTGGCAGGAGGCCCAGGGGTGGCACAGCCCTGCTGAGCCCAGGGCACCAGGGCTGTCTGACCTGCTGCTTGCCCAGGCCCCTGCTGCCTCTTCCCCACGGCCTGAGGAGATCTGTATTCCCAAAATAAATACATGCATGCAAAATCTAGATACAGAAATCATGTTCCTATGGGAATTCCTTGGGGTCGGACCAGCTGACCTTTAAAGGTCCCTTCCAACCCAAACTGATTTATGATCTGGTTAAATCCACATGCTGCTTCCACCACAGGATTTTTTTAATATTTTTTTTTTAATTAAGCAATGATCATCAAGAGATAATGCCCGAAGTTTTCCTAATAATAGACCAGAGTCAGCAACTGAGCCTAAACTGCAGCAGCTTTAGGAGCCAGCCTAGGGAAGGCAGTGCCCTTGGGCTGGGCTGGCACTGGACATTGGCTTCATGGAACAGCTCCCAGGGAAAAGTCACTGTGGGTTGGAAATCTTCCCTGTCAGAAGAAATATTTCTCTTTTTATGTCTTCTTTTTTTTGTTTTAATTCTAATTTTGACTTTCAGGATACTAAATGCTGAAGCACATATTTAAGGAGAGTTTCATTCCCCAAATGATGTGTTGTGGCAGCATCACGGATTTTTTCCAGTTTGTCAGATTGAAGCTTTGGAAAATGATTTCTGATTTGGAAAGAGCTTCAGATTTCAGGGCCTGGAAGGGTCCCAGGACAGCTGGACAGGGCTGGGAGCACCTGGGACAGTGGGAGGTGTCCCTGCCATGGCAGGGGTGGCTCTGGATGGGATTTAAGGTCCCTTCAAACCCAGACCATCCCATGATTTGAATCCAGCTCTGTATCTTGGCACCACAGCATCCCCTGGGTGCTGCCCTGGGCAGCTGCCTGTGCTGGGAGCAGGTGCCCTGTCCTGCCTGGCTGCAGGAGCTCTCTTGGGGCTGCACCACCCCCTGAGCCAGCTCACCCCATCTAAAACCCATTAAATCCCAAAGGGAATTCTGGTGAAGTCTCATTTTTGTTGTTGAAACCCTCTTGTAGTAACAGATGATTTTGCTTTTTCCAGGGACCTGGGTGACTTTTGGAGGTCAGATCTCAGATGAGGTGAGTGCATGGAACAAACCACACTCTGGGGGGGTTTTAATTTCATTTTTAAAAGAAATTGTGGCTCCTGGAGCCTTCCTGCATGGAGAGGCAGCAGGGAGTCACTACACAGAGCTCTGCCACAGCCCCCTGATGAGCCTGACATTTCCAGAGATGAACTCTCACAAGCCCCATCCACCCCTCAGGGCCATCTCCTGTCCTGTGCTGTCCCCAGCAATGTCCCCTCCTTCCCCTGGGCTCCTGCAGTGGGAATTGGGAACTATTTGTGTGTGTGGACATAACAGGCAACAGTCCTAAATACAGGCAGGGCCTGGCCTTACAAAGGTGATTTATTTTTGACATAATAAGCTGAAACAACTGAAAACGAGCTCGGGTTTGCTCCGTGCTTTTCCCTGGAGCAGATGGCTCCTGATGCAGGGAATCACCCCCGGAGCCCTGCGCTGCACGTGGGCTCCTCTGCAGCCCAGGTGTGCCAGATGTGAGCGCCCAGGGACAGCAGCTGCCTGCCCCCGGGTGTGGAACAACCCCAAAACAACTCTGGCATGAGGAAAGAGCCCAGGAGCCTCCATTCCAAGGGCTTTTCCTTTAAATTCACTCGATCTGTCGTGGTGCCACTGCTTCTCCCAGTGGATCCCCCGGCTTTGGTCCTGTGGCCCCCTGTCTTTGGTCTTGGTGGATCCCCAGCTTTGATCCCATGAATTCCCTGGCTTTGGTCCCGCGGATCCTCCCCAGCTTTGGTCCTGTGGATCCCTGTTTTTGATCCCATGGATCCCCCCCAGCTTTGGTCCCCGTGGCTCCCCCAGCTTTGGTCCCATGGAGCCCCAGTTTTGGTCCCCTGGATCCCCGGTTTTGCTCCCATCTCATGGCACTGTGGGATGATGACCAGTCAGGTGATGGTCAGTTGAGGCCAGTTTTGATGTCCAGTTTGCACTCTGGTCCTCCTGCCCCCCTTGCTCACCATAATTCCATGCAAAGCAGGACAAACTCCATGGAAAAGCAGGACAAAAGCACAGCCCTGTCCTTGGGGCTGCCCTCCTCAGGATGCTGAGCCAGAGCCTTCATCCCCCGGGGGCAGCAGGAGCCCCAGGACTCCTCTGTGCTCCACGAATGCCCTTCAGGCATTTTCCCACCCCACGGCATCTCTGGGGAGCTGCAGGACAGGCTGGCAGGCAGCCAGAGGAACATGAACCCCCCCATTCTGTGTTGAACCCCGTAGAGCTGCAGAGCATCTCCTGTAACCCGGCTAAATTCCTGGCTGCCTTCCTGATGGGAAGCTGCAGTGAGGGGAGAGGAGTTCCTGCCGGGCTGGCTCCGGGGGTAGATGATGTAAATCCGTGTTTTGGTGTCCCTCCCTCCCTGGTGCCCTGCCGGAGCCCTCCCGGCTGTGCTGAGCCCGGCTGGGCGTGTCCCGCTGTGGGGCTTTCCCTGCTGGCTGTGGTGTCACCTGCTGTCCCCCGTGCCTCCCCAGGTGGCCGAGCAGCTGATGACCATCGCCTACGAGAGCGGCGTGAACCTCTTCGACACGGCCGAGGTGTACGCGGCCGGCAAGTGAGTGCTGGGGGCAGGGTGTGCCTGGGCGGGGCTGGGACACAGCCACACCTGGGCACAGCCACACCTGGGCAGGGCTGGGGCACAGCCACACCTGGGCACAGCCACACCTGGGCAGGGCTGGGACAGAGCCACACCTGGGCAGGGTGTGCCTGGAGGGGCTGGCAGAGCTGCACCTGCCTTCCCTGGTCTCTCTGCTCCTCCTCTGATGGGCTGGGCTCTGGGTGTCCTTGGAAAGCCTCTTTGTTCCTGAGTGGCACAGGAGAACCTTTGTATTTGGGGTACCCATCAAATAAACCCAAACAATTAACCCAAAGCCTCTTGTACCCAGCAAAGGCTGGAGTGCAGCACTGGTGCTGGCACAGGGAGAGAAATACCCTGGACAAATGGGAAGGGAGTGTGGATCTCAGTGGGGCTGGGTGGCTGTGACAGCTCCAGGCACAGATCCTGGGGACAGCCACTCTGGTGGTTCTCAGAGCCACTGTGGCATGGGGGGAATGTCACCCGTGGGGTGGGGGACACCACCCGTGCTAAATGGGGCTGGGGTGACCGCCAGGGCTCCCAGCTGGGCTGGGACATTGTGCCCTGCTGAGGGACCAGCCCAGGCTCAGGCACAGGGGACCTGGGAAGGGGCAGGGGGGCACAGGAGGCTCTGTGCTGGATGGACCTGTCCCAGCTGGGGGTCACTGTCACCAGGGAGGGCAGGGGCAGCCCCGGCCGGGCTGGCTGGGGGCACTGAGCATCCCCTGCCCCCCTCACACCGGGCTCTTCCTGCACAGGGCCGAGGTGATCCTGGGCAACATCCTGAAGAAGAAGGGCTGGAGGTACAGTATGGCACTCCCTCTGATTTGGGGAATTTCCTTGGCGGGTGCCCTGGTCCCACAGGAGCAGCCACAGCCTCCCAGAGCCCAGGGAAGGTGTTCCCCTGGGATTTGGGGTGTCCCACACCCTCGGGGCTGTGATGCCCTCCCGGGTGGGAGGCTGGCTGTGGCACCTCATCCCTGCTGGGATAAGGATGCAGAGCTGTGCCAGCCCGGGAGGAGCTGACACCTCGTTTAAAGGATGCACATTAGCATATGTTGTGGGTTTTAAGGGATTTCCATAATCTTCAAAGTCCTCCCCGTGTGTGTGTGTCCTAGGCAGGTTCAGCTGAAGGGGGGTCTAGCAGGGCTCTCTCCAAACCCAGCCTAGGGGATTAGGGGGGTGAGTGATTACTTGGGGTAAGAAATACTCTGGGTTATGTGGAGGAAATAAAATGAAGCCCAATAAAAGCTGGGGAAATTGTGTGGTACGTGTCTGGTTATGCAGCAAGGTAGCTGGAGGATGATAAATCTTTGATTTAATATCGTGTAGAGTTTACAGATGAATTCCGATGTCTCACACTGGAGTTTAGCAGCTCTGGGAGTGCTGCCTGGCAGTGAGGGGCAGCATGGCAGGGGGGAGAAGCACTGCAGGCCTGCAGAGAGGCCTGGGTGCTGCTTACTCAGTGATTACAGATGTCTGGGGGTTTGGTCACCTCACTGGGATTACTTTTGGTTTCTATCCCAATGTCCAATCCAAACTTCCCCTGACTTCATTCAATTTCCTGGTACCCTGACTATTTATGAGCATATTTTACCAGAACACCTGCAGGATATTTCACTCTCCATCTTCTGAAGGAGCTGAAGCTCAGCTCCCCTGTGCTGCCTACCCCACCGGAGAGGGACAGCTCCCTGAGCACAGTGGTGCCATTCCCTGGGCACCTGGCAATTCCTGGGCTCTCCCTGGCTGCCAGAGTTCCATTTGCAGGGAATTCCCTCCCAAACCAACACTGGAGTCAGTGTCTCCTCAACATTTCACAGCTGATTTGGCTGTTTGAGCGTCCCCAGCAGAAACCCTGCTCCCAGGTTTTACAAGTTGCTGATGGACAGCATCTGCTTTGTTACTGTTATTGTTGTTATTGTTATTAAAATATTATTATTTTTTAAATTATATTAATTTTCCCGTTCTTTTTGCAGGAGGTCCAGTTTGGTGATAACCACAAAGCTGTACTGGGGTGGCAAGTAAGTGCGACAGTCACTTGTCCTGTTTGCTGCCCCAGCCCTGCAGCCAGGGGACGGTAATGGCACCTGGGGGTGCTTTGCTGCTGTCATTGCATTGCTGTTTATTTTGCCAAGTGTTTTAAGGAGTTGGAGTTTCTCACCTGGAGAGGAGGAACTCCAGGGAGAGCTCAGAGCCTGAAGGGGCTCCAGGAGAGCTGGAGTGGGACTGGGGACAAGGGATGGAGGGACAGGAGCCAGGGAATGGCTCCCACTGCCAGAGGGCAGGGATGGGTGGGAGATTGGGAACTGGGAATTCCTGGCTGGGCTGGAATTGCCAGAGCAGCTGTGGCTGCCCCTGGATCCCTGGGACTGTCCAGGGCCAGGTTGGACATTGACACGCCCTGGGACAGTGGGAGGTGTCCAGTCTTGTTTGGAAAACACTTGGAATGCTGTGGTGTGGGTGTAGAGATGGAAAATCCTGATTTAAACACTGCCCACCCTCCTTTTCCTTTGGTGCCACCTGAAAACTCCTCTTTCCTGATGGATCTCCTGTCCTGAAGCAAGGACAGACATTCCCTGTGGGAACACAGCCCCTCCGGGAGCTTTCCCTCTCCTCCCTGTCCTTCCCTCAGCTCCTTTCCTGGAATGCCAGGCCTGACAAAACCCGGCCTGCAGCTCCCTCCTGTCTGCAGGAAAAATATTCCGAAGCAATTTTCAACCCCCAAGGGACAGAAACAACAAACTCGTCCCAGTGAGAAGCAATTCCAGCTTTCCCCTGGGATCTGCTCCCTGTCTCCAGCCCTGACAAGCCTGGTAGGAATCAGAGTTGAAATCTGGGGCTTTCACAGGAACCAAAGCACTGCTTTCAGCTGTTTTGAAGGCTTTAATAGCTCCTGTCAGGTGGGACAGGCAGACATGGGAAGAGCTTTTTCCACAGGGAAGAGAAGCAAAAATTATTTTATACTTAAAAAAAAAATCAGGGAAAATTAAAAAGAAATAAACAACAACTGCTTAATAAAACATTTCCAATATGAATAAAACATGATTAATTCTCAGTTATGTGGTTTTGTGCCACAGCAGGTTCTGAGCACAGGAAAATTCCCAGGGGAGCTGGGCCACTGTGAAATCATGGACCAAAGTGGGAGAAAGGTGCTGTTCCAAGAAGGAAAATACAGTTTATAGGGAAAGGTACCTGCCTGCAGCCAGGATTTTCCAGCTCCCCTGGCTTGTGGCTTCTCAGCTGAGGGCAAATGTGACAGAGGCCTGTGTGGATCAGGAAAAATCCTGGATTTGTCCTTTCCCAGCCTGTGCAGTGGATCTGCTCCTGGCTGGGACTGGTGGGATCCAGGCATTTCCCAGCTGGATGGATGCTGGAGGCTCCTCAGGCTGCCCTGGGAATCGCAGCCTGCCCTGGCTCAGGGATTCACTGCCCTCCAGAGTCGAGGGGTCACTGGGATGAGATCCCTGATGTCCTGAGGTCCCTCAATATGCCGAGGGAAAAGCCCTGGGCCAGCCCACCCAGCTCTGCTGCAGCCCCAGCTGGGGCCAGGATGGGAATTCTCCCTCTGGGAATTGTCCCTGTGGAGCTATCCCTGGATCGGTGGTGCTGGCAGCCTCTTCCAGATCCCAACATTTCCAGGGTGTGTGAGAGCAAAGGGTGAGCAAAAAGTCATCCAATCTCAGTTTGGGAATGCAATTCCAGTCTGAACTATCCAATCCCAGTCTGAGCTATCCAATCCCAGTCTGGGAATGCAATCCCAGTCTAAGCTATCCAGTCCCAGTCTGAGCTATCCAATCCCAGTCTCAGCTATCCAATCCCAGCCTGGGAATGCAATTCCAGCCTAAGTTATCCAATCCCAGTCTGAGCTATCCAATTCCAGTTTGAGCTATCCAATCCCAACCTGGGAATCCAATCCCAGTCTGAGCTATCCAGTCCCAACCTGGAAATCCAGTTCCAGTCTGAGTTATCCAATCCTAGTCTGAGCTATCCAATCCCATCCTGGGAATCCAATCCCAGTCTAAACCATCCAATCCCAACCAGGGAATCCAATCCCAGTCTGAGCTATCCAATCCCAGCCTGGGAATCCAATCCCAGTCTGAGTTATCCAATCCCAGTCTGAGCTATCGAATCCCAACCTGGGAATCAGCCATTCCAGCTGGGACAAGGCGGGGAACTTGGGAAAAACACAGGAAGCACGCCCATGTTTGGAGGGGGGAAAAAAGCCAATCCACGACAAAAATCCTGTGCGCAAGTGCAATCATTCCCCCTCTTTTCCCACCACTTTTTCCTGAAAAAGCAGAGATAACAGCACAGCAGAAAAAGCTGCACCTTGCTGAGATAAGGAGCAGCACCACGAGGGTGGTGACAGCTGATAAGGAAGGCTCTGTCAGTGTCCCAGATGGAAAGATCCCCTCCAATCCCTGACTCCTTGTCTCCCATGGCATTTTGCAGTGCCTGTCACTGAGAGCTCGTTATGGCTCCCAGGATTTATTCCTGCTGTTCCTGGAAGCAGCAGAGGGGACAGGAGAGACAAGGCCATCCATTAGGATGAAGAATTCCAGGGGCAATGCCATCAATCCAAAGCCTGGCTGCACCTCTGGGTCACTTTTGAGTAACAGTGAGGTCCTACCAAGAATTTCTCTGTACCCCACCCCATTTATGGCTCCAGCTCCCCCAAATTTAGACCCTCTAATTAGGGGAATTCTCCACTCTCTAATTATAGGGAAAAAAAGCCCCAAATCTTTGCTCAGGGATGAAGAATTCCATGGACAATGCCATCAATCCAAAGCCTGGCTGCACCTCTCGGGCACATTTGAGGAACAGTGACCAAAGCAATGAGGTCCCACAAAGAATTTCTGTGTTCCCACCCCATTTATGGCTCCAGCTCCCCCAAATTTAGACTCTCTAATTAGGGGGATTCTCCACTCTCTAATTAGGGGGAGAAAAAGCCCCAAATCCCCAAACCTTTGCTCAGGCATGAAGAATTTCAGGGGCAATGACATCAATCCAAAGCCTGGTTGAACCTCTGGGTCACGTTTGAGGAACAGTGACCAAAACAATGAGGTCCCACCAAGAATTGTTTGGTCCCCACCCCATTTATTGTCCCAGCTCCCACAGATTTAGACCCTCTAATTAGGGGGATTCTCCACTCTAATTAGAGGGAGAAAAGGCCCCAAATCTTTGCTCAAAAATGAAAAATTCCAGGGGCATTGCCATCAATCCAAAGTGTGGTTGCACCTCTGATTCACATTTGAGGAACAGTGAGGTCCCACCAAGAATTTCTCTGTCCCCACCCCCTTTATGACTCCAGATCCCCCTAAATTTAGACCCTCTAATTTCTCTAATTAGTTGAAATCGCCACTCTCTAATTAGGGGGAGAAAAAACCCCAAACCTTTGCTCAGGGATGAAGAATTCCAGGAGCAGTGCCATCAATCCAAAGCCTGGCTGCACCTCTGGATCACATTTGAGGAACAGTGACCAAAGCAATGAGGTCCGACCAAGAATTTCTCTGTCCCCACCTCATTTATGGTTCCACCTCCCCCTAATTTAGACCTTCTAATTTCTCTAATTAGGAGGATTCTCCACTCTCTAATTTAGCAGAGAAAAAGCCCCAGACCTTTGCGCAGGAGGGTTTTTGGCAGGGTTTCCCCTTTCCAGCCCAGCTATTTGTTGTCACAACCTCACAGGTATTTAATTATCTCTGAGCTGTCTGTTCCACTGGCAAATGTAGCTGGAATTAGCAACAGGCTGAAAAAATAAATCCCTGTTTTTGGGGGAAGGGTGACAGAGCAGGCACTGGGAGCCTGGGCACGTGGGATTTGTCTCCATGAGCAATCCACCTCAAAAGGATTGAGGAGAAAATAAAAACTGGATGGTTTTTTTTCTCCCCAAAGATTTCAGGAGACCCCAGAGCAGGGAGTGGTGAGTCTGGGTGAGCAAGGTTAGGAACAGGGAATCATGGAATTGTTCAGGTTGGAAAAGCCTCTGAGATCATTGAGTCCAAATGTTCCATGGCCATCACTGCCCCAAGTGCCACATCCAGAGGGATTTTAAATCCCTCCAGGGATGGGGACTCCACCCCTGCCTAGAGCTGGAGAACCCTATCCAGGCAGGAATTCTGCCTGATACCCAACTAAACCCTTTCCAGGCAGGAATTCTCCCTGATATCCAACTAAACCCTCCTGGCACAACTTGAGGCCGTTTCCTCTCTTTCCACCCCTTGTGCAAGGATGAGCAGGCAAAGGTGGCTCCAGGGTCTCAAATCCATGGGGAAAGGAGCAGGGATGAACCAAGGGTGTGCCAGCCAAGGTGCTGCCAGTGGGGTGGGCAGGGAGGGATGCCAGGCAGGTGCCACCAGGCTGTCACCAGCTGTGCCAGCTGCTGTCTCCCAGCAGGTGCTGCTGTGGCACAAGGAGAGCCCTGGAGGGCTCAGCCTCTTCCCAAGGGCTCCTGCAGCTCCAGAGGCTGCTCCAAGGAAAGGGCAGCTCTGCCCCTGCTTTGAAAAATGGAAAAGTACCCAAATCCTAGGTGGAAACAAGAAATATTCCCTCATTCCTGCAGTCCGCTACCCAGGCTGGAAAAGGACAAATCCATGCTTTTCCCTGATCCTAAACAGAAACAACAAATGTTCCCTTATTGCTGCACCAAGGGGCTCTAAAATAAATTCACACTCTCAGCAGTTTCCTGAAGTGGAGGGTGACATCGGGAGAACAAAAAGCTTTGGTGACACTTGGAGAAGTGACACCTGGAGAACAAAAGGCTTTGGTGACAGAGGACAGAAAGCTTTGGTGACACCTGGAGAACAAAAGACTTTGGTGACACTCAGAGGAAAAAAAGCTTTGTTGACACTTGAAGAACAAAACTTGGAGAGCAAAAAGCTTTGGTGACACTCAGAGGACAAAAATCTTTGGTGACACTTGGAAAAGTGACAGCTGGAGAACAAAAAGCTTTGGTGACAGAGGACAGAAAGCTTTGGTGACACCTGGAGAACAAAAGACTTTGGTGACACTCGCAGGACAAAAAGCTTTGGTGACACTTGGAGATCAAAACTTGGAGAACAAAAAGCTTTGGTGACACCTGGAGAACAAACAGCCTTGGTGACACTTGGGTAGCATCGATTTAAAGCCACATTGTCACCCTGTGAGTGGGCAGTGGCCCGTGGTGAGCAGGTTCTGCTGATCTGTGTCCAATTCTGGTTTTAAATAAAATATCTGAGACAACTCAGCCTCGCCGGGCTGCTGATCCAGCACGAGGTGAGGTGGCAGGAGGTCACTGCTCTCCTGTCCTCTGATGTTTTGTTCTGCTCCCCAGACAGACATTCCTGCTGCTGGAGAGAGTAAAACCAGACAGGAACTCTCCCAACTGCTCTCCTGTGGCAGTTCCCCTGTAATTCCAGAGGATCCATGATCCAGCACTGTCTAGAGGAGAACGGGGGCAGGACAAGACAGCTATTTGTGAGGAAAAAAAAAAACAAACAACCAAAAAAAAAAAAAAAAAACCAAAAAAAACCACAACACAAAATTCCTGAGTCTAATATGTTTATTCCTTGTGTATTCTGGGTGTTGTTAGTTCTACTCGAGCTCTCTGAAGTCCTGATGGATCAAATTCCAGCTTAATTAACGGATCAGACAGATTAATTAAATGCCAGAGAGCCGTTGGCAGAGGCAAGAAGCTGCAGACAGAGAAATCCTTCAGAGGCGCTCTGATCCCATTAAAACCTCCCTGCCCATGGAGGCTGGACAGGCTCTCAAAAGAATTCCATTATTTCCATGATTCCAGGACAATCAGAGGGGGACAAGGAGCCCCCACGAGTGGTGGCATCACAACTGCTGAGCTCTTCCCTGGGGATTTTGGGGGTTGCTGTCACTTCTGTGTCCTTGGGAGCCTTCAGGAAAACATTTCCTTGGAGCGATCCCTGTCAGCGACAGGGAACAATCCTGGGATAATGTGGCCAGGCTGCTCCACACAGATTCATCCTAATGATTAGGATCAAGCACAGCAAAGGAGTGTTTGAGCAGCACATCATGGAATCATCCAAACTGGAGATCACCCAGAGAGAATCTCCCCAAGGAGCTGTTGGAATTCCCAATATCCAAGGAATTCAAGCCCAGCCTGGCTCAGGAATATTGAGGAATCCACGCTGTGCCGGCTGGAAGGGAGAGCAAAGTTATTTGTGTGTCCTACTTGTGCAATATTTATGAATTTGAAGGGCTGAGTGGCCAGGATTAATCATCCTCTGCCTGAGAGCTGCAGTTTGGGCCCAGGTCATGATTCATGCCCTGACGTGATGCTGGAGTTAAGACAGGGCTGAGCAGGGGCACAAAATAGATTTGAGCAAGATCATTCCACCCAGGAAGGGCAGCAAGGGATAATTATTCCTGAGGGATAATTATGCTGCTTCTGTCTGTAAACAGAGGCTGGAACTGCTCAGCTGTTCTGGTTTTTTGGGAGAAGTGTTGGGGAACACCGAGGAGCTGCTGCTGGAAGGGACCCAGAGGTGAGAGAAGAGCCCGGGGGGAGATTTGCTGATCCAGGAAAATGATTGGAACAGCAGCTGAAGCCAAGAAAACTTAGGAGAATTTCCTTTACCCTTTCATCCCCATGGAAGAGGGTCCATCAAGGTCCTGGTGTGGAAGGGAAATGGAGCAGCCTGTCAGGAATTCCTGGCTGGATTTCACGGGCGCTTTCCCATCATTCCAGTTCCTGTGTCCCCCCAGGCAAGGTCCCAATTCCAAAGGGGAAATTCCATGTTTTCTGGGGCACAAACCACTCCTAACTGCACATGAGGACACAATATCCACCATGGATTTTGTGGAATCACAGAATCCTTTAAACTGGAAAAGCCCTCCAAGATCACCAAGTCCAACCATCAAGCAGCACCACGGTCACCTCCAACCCATGGCCCCAAGTGCCACATCCACACATTTTTTGAACATTTCCAGGGAAAGGAACTCCCCTGGACAGCCTTTCCATCCTTCCTGAGAAGGAATTTTCCCAAAGATCCAATTTAAACCACCTCTGAGGCTGTTTCCTCTCACCCTGAAGTGATGGTGAGGCCTTGGACAGAGGATCCAATCCTGAGGGTTGGGATGATCCTGATTTTTGGACAAAAATTCTGCTCAGGCAGGGAAATAATTCCAAGATCAGTGCTTGGAACACAGCACTAAAGCCCTAAACCACCACCTTGCTCTGCAGCCAGAGGAAAGAGGAACATTTAAAACACAGAACATGCAGAGCCAGCGGGAAATTAGGGAAATGAATTCCAGTGCTTTTGCAGGAGCCATGCTGAGGAGCATCCATGGATGAGGAGAACCACGGGATGAGGAGTCCATCCACAGCCCTCTGGAGGAGAACAAAGGGACTCTGCCACACAGAGGGTGTCAGCTCCCAGAAATCCTGCTGGAATCAATCCATGGAGGGTGGATTTATCCTCCTGATTCCCCAAGGGATTGTGAGCAGGACAGGAAGGGGTTCCCAAAGATGGAATCAACAAGAAAAGTTCTGCACATTAAACACAAAATCAGAGCTATAAAAGACAGAAATTTGTAGCAAAATGCAGCATTTTCCTGTCCCTTCTGCTCCCTGCTCCTTCCCAAGATAAATCCCAAGGAAAACAGCTCACCAAAGCCATCCATTTGCTGCAATAACCAAAGGCCTCTGCCATCAACGACCGCGCTGGACGGTGCTTAAGGTTTACAAATATCTCAATTAGTCACTAATTACCTCCCAAACCCCACATCCTCGTTATGCAACGCCTGTGATTCCAATAAACATTTGGAGCTGGAATCAAGGTCTCTTTTATGTCTCATCAAAGCAGGAACAGGATGACCAGAGGAGTCCTGTGGCACCACCGGATCAAGGCCACAGGTCCTGGAACAGCAGCCTGGAGCTTTAATTAATTCATTATTTAATGGAGAGCTGATTAGCTTGACAGGGAAGCCCTTTTCATATTGCAGAGCCTCACGCGGAGCAGCTCTCCAGGAATTTCTCTGCCTGGATGTAGCAGAACTTCTGGAAAGCCAAATTTATCCCTGGAAGTGTTGGAGAAACCTGGGATAGCGGAAGGTGGCCCTTCCAACTCAAAGATCCTTTCCAACCCAAACAGTTCCATGATTCCATGATTCCATAATTCCATAATTCTGTGATTTCATAATTCCATGATTCCATAATTCTCTAATTCTATAATTCCATGATTCCATAATTTTCTGATTCCACAATTCCATGATTCCATGAGATCTGGAGGCCTCCAATCCGCCATGTACTCATCCAAAATCCTTGTCCTGCTCCAGGATGTTCCCATCCTGAGGTGGTACAAGCTCAGCACATCCTCAGGCTCATCCCAAGGGCAGGAATTTGTCTGATGTTTTTCCATGTGGGACATCTGGCTGTGCCCACACGTGGTGGGAATGAGCCACAGGAAGGGCTCCCATAGGAAAAGAGGGATCAGCACTTGCTCCAGACCTTCCCATGGCAATTCAGAGCAGCAAAGCCAGAAAATAAAGGAAAACACCCCAAAAAACCAAATCCATTCCCTGCTCAATGATGTCTCCAGGGAAAAGGTGGAAAGGGAATGAGCCAGAAGAGATAAATGCTGATTTTTGGGAATAAAAACAGTGTCCTGAATAAAGCAAACCATCCCAATCCCAAAGCTGATTCTTCCTGCTTAAATCCAACATTTGAGGCAGAGAAAAAATCCCTTGCACAGGCTGACACCCTCCAATCCACCTCTTTTTTTTCGCTTACCACAAACCCACTTTATTGAGGTTTTCGTTGCTTTTTTAACATCTTGTTGCTTTTTTAGCATCTTCTGCCTCCAGGTTTCCATGGCATGATCCCACATATCCCGAAAAACCCAGCCTGGCTCTCAGTAACATTTGCCCAGGGTGGGTTTTATGGATGACAGGGTTTTTCTAGGGCAGATATTCCACGTTTGAGTCTCGATTCCCACTCTTCACTGACCTATTTTATTGAGATATGGGGGGAGCAGCGAGGGGATTACTTCAGGTCCATTTATGTAAGATACTCAGGACATAAATCCGTGGTTTTTCCTGCTGAAAATGTCAAGGGAAAAAAAAAATATTCCCGCTAAACAAGGGCAATTCCAGAGCCACACGTCCGTTCCCAACCTCCTGGAGAATTCATGGATTTCCTCCTTCCTTAGGATTTGACAGCCCCACTCCAGGAGGAGCTGCACAAACATCAGGAAGAGGAAATTCCCCCCCATCCCAGACATCCAGAGGGATGTTAATAAAGCCCTGCAAGTCGTGGCATTTGGGAAATGTGTTTGTGCCTGGGCCTTCTGTTCCTAATTAGCAGAGCAGTAATGAATCTTGATGAATCAGTAATGACCTTCAAAGCGCTGCAACTATTTCAGCTTCCACTTGGTTGGGTAATGAAGTCATTCCAAGAGCAGAATTCCTTTTAGGATGCTGCAAAAGGCTGAGCTCAAATTCCATGATTTTTTCCCCCTTTCCTGATTTTCTGGAGCGTTCCAGGACAGGAAGTTTACGGGGTGACAGAATTCATCATTTCCTGCAGGGATTATGGCGGGCTGATAGGAATGGCCAACTAATGGTTGTCTCCAGGAAATCCCATCAGTTTTCCCAAGGATTCCCAGGAAGTGCAGGGAATTCAGCAGTTATTGGATGCATGGGTGCACACCCAGCACTGTTTGTTCCACCTGGGCAGGCAGGTGACAAAGTCTGCATGGAATGCTCATCCATCATTCCAAAGCTGGCTCTTGTCCTCTATGAGTCCTCACAGTTCTTTTCCTGATAGCAAAATCATGGAATCATGGAATGGTTTGGGCTGTAAGAGACACTAAACCCCACCCAGTACCACCCCAGCCATGGGCAGGGACACCTCCCACTGTCCCAGGGTGCCCCAATGTCCAGCCTGGCCTTGGGCACTGCCAGGGATCCAGGGGCA
>JAWMQZ010000283.1:62017149-62030227 GCA_035584835.1 Tangara arthus | reverse complement strand
ATCCATCCCTGCCCTCTGGCACTGGGAGCCATTCCCTGGCTCCTGTCCCTCCATCCCTTGTCCCCAGTCCCTCTCCACAGAATCATTCCATTTCCAATCTCCACAAATCTCCATCTCCCAGCTCCCCTTCTCATTCCAGCTGAAATGAATCCCAAAGTCCTCTCAAACTTTCCCCCATTCTGCCCATCCAAAACACCACCTCATTCCCACTTTTCTCAAAGGATTCTGGTAACATTTTCCACAATAATAAAAGATCAACGCAAGGACCTGGAGCAGAGGAAATTCCCAACCATTCCCAATCCATCAGCGCAGCTCAGGGATCACCAAATCATCCTCAAGCCTCCCAGTGTGAGTCCAGTGAGGACTTTCCAGGCAGAGAAAACATCCAAATACCATTGGAATTCCTTTGGATCAGGACTTTGAGGACATCCAATAAGCCCAGAAAGGCTCATCCCATTCCAATCCAGGAACACCTCCCACTGTCCCAGCTCCAATCCCATCCAGCCTGGCCTTGGGCACTGCCAGGGACCCAGGGGCAGCCACAGCTGCTCTGGGAATCCCATCCCAGCCAGGAATTCCCAATCTCCCATCCCTCCCTGTCCTCTGGCACTGGGAAGCCATTCCCTGGCTCCTGGCACTCCAGGCCTTATCCAGACACAGATTCTCCCACACCCCTGATTTTTCCCGACCAAATCTCCAACTGCAGAGTCTGGATAAGGAAAGGGTTCATTGGTTATCCAGGGTTCACCAGTTTATCCCACCCACAAATCTCCAAACAGCTCATGCAGAGCACATGGAACCTCCATTTCTCCCAAAAAATCAGCTGGAAAATCCCACCCAGGAGTGAAGAATTCCACAGCTTTCCCAGCAAACACAAAATAAGGAAGGATCCCATTTATTCCTTAAACCCCCTCATTTAAGGCCTGCCTAAATTCCTACAATTTTGGGATTGCCAGGAGTTGGATTTGATCCTCATGGGTTCTTTGCACCTTGGGATGTTCCATGAATTGCTCGTGCCAGCAGAAAATGGGATTGAACTGATGAATTAAGAAGTTTTTTTCCAGATTTATGGGGTGGGATTTACCCTGGGTTGGTATTGTATCATTCCTACAATTTCCCACAAACCCTAAAAAAATATTCAGGAGTCGCCTTCCCTCAGCACATCCAGGAAAGGGCTCTTGGGGGAGGAGGGAAAACCCAGAGGAGAAATCCCATTGGATTTCCCCAGGTGGGAGTTTGGTTCCAGGCTATTGACACTGCACTTCTAAAAAACCCAGAATTTTGAGGGATTTTTTTTTTTTTTTTTTTTGGAGCACGGAGTAGCTGTGGGCAAAAAACGTTCTTTTTTCAGGATTGGGATCCCAGCAGGAGAATTCCGGGGGTTTCGGTGCCTGAGGTAAAGCTAAGCTTTGCTATCAGGCAAAAAGAGTTTAATTAAACTAACGAGATCCAATTAGTGCTCGTGGAGCTTGGAGCAACCTGGGATAGGGAGAAGCTTCCCTGGCTGTGGGAATGGGATGGGATTTATGGTCCTTTCCCACCCAAACCATTCCAGGGGGGATTTTTTTCCTCATATTTTATCTTTTAAAGGCTTTGCTGAGCACGGATTGTTGGGATCTGCTGGTGTGTGGAATTCTGCCCTTGGAAAAGAGCTGGCACTGCCTGGATGTTCCCAGGAATCCATGGATACCAACCCAGGGTCAATCCCACCCCATAAATCTGGAAAAAAAACCTCTTAATTCATCATTTCAGTCCCATTTTCTGCTGCCACAAACCATTCATGGAACCATGGAATATCCCAAGGTGCAAAGAACCCACAAGGATCAAATCTGACTCCTGGAAATCCCAAAAATTCCAGCTCCATCACCACCCATAGCCAGGTGCAACTAATTAACTAATGATCAATTAATTCATGTCCCAGTACAACAAATTTAGGTTTGATAGAGCCCAGCTGGGATCAGGAACCTCTGGTCAAAGATCCCACAAGGATCTAATCCAGCTCCTGGTCTTGCACTGGAAAATCCCAACAAATCCAACTCCATCAGCCAGGTGACATTAATTAGCTGATAATTAATTAATTGGTGTCCCAATATAAGGGCTAATAGAGCCCAGGAACCTCTGGTCAAAAATCCCACAAGGATTAAATCCAACCCCTGGCCCTGCTCAGGAGAATCCCAAAAATTCCAGCTCCATCAGCACCCACAGCCAGGTGATATTAATTAACTGATAATCAATTAATTGGTGTCCCAATACAACAAATTTAGGTTCGAGAGAGCCCAGCTGGGATCAGGAACCTCTGGTCAAAAATCCCACAGGGACCCAATCCAGCCTCTGGCCCTGAAGAGGAAAATCCCAGGAATTGCAGCTCCATCAGCATCCACAGCCAGGTGCAACTAATTAACTAATGAGCAATTAATTGGTGTCCCAACACAAGGGCTGATAGAGCCCAGCTGGGATCAGGAACCTCCGGTCAAGACCCCACAAGGATCAAATCCAGCTCCTGGCCCTGCACAGGAAAATCCCAACAATTCCAGCTCCATTAGTCAGGTGACATTAATTAACTGTTAATCAATTAATTGGTGTCCAAATACAACAAATTTAATTTTAATAGAGCCCAGCTGGGATCAGGAACCAGGCCAAGGAGCAAACCCAGCCTTGCTGATCCCAAATAAATCATTCCAAAGACCTCCAGCTCCCTTCCTGCCCATGGCACATCCACAGCCTGGTTTAAAAAAAAAACAGGAATTTCTGGAAAAATCCAGGACTTCTCCTGTTGGATTGGGGAGCAGCTCCTTCCTCACCCACCCAAGATGCGGCTCCATCCTTCCCTCTCCTCCCACCCAACTTTTGTTCCAGCAGGAAAAGGGACGGATTCCAAAGGCTGACGTATCCCATGAATTCCTGATTTTTGAATAACTGGAAAACATCTCAGTGTTGTGACAGCTTGGAAGCAAAACCCCTCAGTTTTGAAAGTTCTCTTCTGTTTTATAGCACAGAACTTGTGCAGGGAAATAAAAACACCAAATGCCCAAAGCAGAAGAATTCCCAGCACATTCCCATTTTTCCAGGTGATTTTTTTCTGGTCACCTGGGATAACTCTTGGAAATCATAATTTACCCCAAAGCCCACAGTTTCGCCCATTAGGGTCAACATCAGAAATCCTAAATCGGCCTCATCCCAGAGATTCCAAGTTCCTTTAAAAAGCTGCTGCAGGACCTTTATCCCCCTCCCCAAAAAAAAAAAAAAAAAAAATGGAACACAATGAGGGAATCCCCTCCCTATCCCTGCTTGAATGTACTTGGAATTGAATTTCTTTTTCTAGGAAAACATTGGATTTTCCAAAACTCTCCAATCACCTGGGATAACTCTGGGAAATCACATTTTATCCCAAACTCCACAATTTTCCCCTTAGGTTCAACTTCAGGGATCCTAAATCAGGAAGAATCATCCCAAAAACTCCAAATTCCTTAAAACCTCCTTTTTCTCCCACATTCCCTGGAATTCACTGGATCCACATGGGATACCCTGGAAAAGCACTGGATTTTCCAAAACTCACCTGGGATAACTCTTGGAAATCACAATTTATCCCAAAGCCCACAGTTTTGCCCATTAGGGTCAACATCAGAAATCCTAAATTAACCTCATCCCAGAGACTCCCAAATTCCTTTAAAAAGCTGCTGCAGGACCTTTATCCAAAAAAAAAAAAAAATGGAGGACAACAAGGGAATTTCCCTCCCTGTCATCATTTATTTGGAATTTAAGTTCTTTTTCTAGGAAAAGCACTGGATTTTCCAAAACTCACCTGGGATAACTCTAGGAAATCATAATTTACCCCAAAGCCCACAACTTTGTCCGTTAAGTTCAACCTCAGAAATCCTAAATCAGCCTCATCCTAGCGACCCCAAATTCCTTAAAACCTCCTTTTTCTCCCACATTTCCTGGAATACACTTGATCCACATGGGATACCCTGGAAAAGCACATGGGAGAACAACTCCAGAGGCAGCCCTGGGAACAGAACCCCCCTCCAGCCCCATAAAAGCTGCTCCAGGAACTTTATCCCAAAAAAAAAACCAAAATAATGAAGCACAATGAGGAAACCCTCTCCCTATCCCTGTTTGAATTTACTTGGAATTGAATTTTTTTTTTCTAGGAAAACACTGGATTTTCCAAAGCTCACCTGGGATAACTCTTGGAAATCACAATTTATCCCAAACCCCTCATCTCTCCCCTTAGGTTCACCCTCAAAAATCCTAAATCAACCTCATCCCAGAGACCCCAAACTCCTTAAAACTTCTTTTTTTCTCCCTGGAATTCCACCAATCCATGTGGAATTCCATCAATCCAGAGGCAGCCCTGGGAGCAGAACCCCCCTCCAGCCCCACAAAAGCTGCTCCAGGACCTTCACTCAAATCCCACAGAAAAACCTGGAGCACAGCAAAGAAATTCCCTCCCTAATTTATTTAGAATTTCACACCCAGGAAAAGCCTGGATTTTCCACCCACCTTTCCCTCTCCTCTCAAGCAAATAAATTTTTTTAATAAAAAACTAAAAACTTACATTGGGAGAAGCAGGATAACAGGAGCACCCAGTTCATTCCAAAGTGGTTTTTTGGGAATTAAACCAAGCTCCCAGCTTTAAATAATGGTCAGGATTAGCTCCAGGTGGGAGGAGTTTAAAAAAAATGGAGTGGGAGCAGCTCTGATTGGTTAACGAGGTGCTCCAGCTGCAGCAAATTGGGATAATTCCCATTTTTCTGCATCTCATCCTACAGCAGGGACAGCTCAGAAAAAAGGGAATTACATTGAGCCTGAGGAGAACAAATTCCAGTTTTAAACCTATCCCAAAAACTCCCATGGCAGCATTCCCATGTGGATTTGAGCTTCACAGTGGAACATTCCCCTAATTTCTGGATTGCTCCATCAAAATAACGCCAAAAATCAGGAAAATGGGAAGGGAGTCCAATTTCCAGGGAGCAGAGTTTCCATTTTCAGTGAAAACAGCCTCCAATCCCGGGGTGATCCCAATTCCTGAACCTCCCCTCCCCTGGGATATTCCCTTAATTCCTAACTCACATTCCAGAGGCGCAAACTCTCCCAGATTTCAGCTCAGAGGGAGTCTGGGAGCTGCTGATGGAATATCTGGGATGGGATCCACGATGGAAGGGGATGATGGGCTGCAGTGGGAATATGGGAAGGAACAACCCCCATCCCATCCTTTTCCCTCCTTCCTCCTGCTCCTCTCTCCCATTTTCCCATTCCCAGCACAAAAAGCCATGGATGGCACAGCTGGGATGCCAAAAATCCCTTTTTTTTTTCTTTTTTTTTTAATCCTATGGAAATCCAGGAATTTTTCAGGTATCCAGCTCCATTTTTATCAAGGATTGTCATAAAGAGTGCAAATCATTTTCTTGGAAAAGGGGTGATCTTTATGGGATAAAGGGATAGAAAGGCAGGAGAGGCTGGATAAATTGGTGTTGTTAGAAACATTCCATGATTTGGGAATTTCATCAGTTCCTCACATTGGATCATCCTTCCCAAAAGGTTGGATTGGAACACAAACCATCCCAATTCCCTGCAGGCACATTCCAGCTCCCAACACTTCCCAGCTGAAAATCCTTGGGAAAATCCTTCACAAGGATCTGCCTGATGCCAGAAATTCCCAGGAAAACCTCACACCCTGCCAAGGGGGGAGATCCCTGCAGGATCCCTCTGGAAGTGCCTGATTATCCCAAGATCATCCAGAGCCTGCCCTGCCACCCCAACAATCCCACCCTGCCTGTCCTTGGAATATTTTCCAAATATTTTCTAACTATTTTCCAAATATTCCTGGAATTCTGGGAGCGTTGGGAATGTGACATTCCCTGTATTCAGAGCCCAGCAATTTGATTCCCTGAGATCAAACAAAAAAATTCCTGTGAGGAATTTCAAGTGGTCCTTCAATATTGCATGGAAGGAGGAATCTCATGGACAGCCTGATCCCACATCTTGGGAAAAATTCCTCATCCCAAAAGAGCCCAAAAATTCAAAATCTGTCTGGGAAGAGCCAAGGCAGTGCCCTCCATTCCCAGCTATTTTGGGACAGGAGATTATTTAATAATTCCTCGGGATCCAGACAGGGCTCGGAATTGGAAAGAAGGACCATAAAAAGATCAAGGAGCTGATGGGGTGGGATTTGTCAGGAATCAAGGGAAGGGTGATGGAGCAGCAGCATCCCAAATATCCAGTGTGTGATGGATCCCAAAATCCCCTTTCTCAAAAAAAAAAATTCTTTCCCAGCTATAAAAAATACGGGAAATAAACAATTTTGTCCCTGAGCCCACCCAGGTTAGGGAGAGTGGGATTATCCCATCCCAAAGGGATTTTCCCATTGGAAGAAGGGGATTTAATGCAGGAGACTCCATTCCCTACAAGAATACTCCTGGATAAAATCCATATAATAATCCTATATAATCCATATATGGACTGACAGGGATCAATCAGAAATCATCCAAAAAATTGAGGAATGTTGAAGACAGAACTGAACTTTAATCCTTTCTGTTTTATCTCAAATATCCAGCATGAGACTGGGCTCCCGAAATCCCTTTTCTTTAAAAAACAAAGAATTCCTTCTCAGCTATTAAAAATATGGGAAATAAACAATTTTGTCCCATCAAGATTAGGGAGAGTGCTTCCCAAATCCCAAAGGGATTTTCCCACTGGAGAAAGGGGATTTAATGCAGAAGACCCCATTCTCTACAAGAATACTCCTGGATATAACCCATATATGGACAATATAATCCTATATAATCCCATATAATCCATATATGGACTGACAGGGAGCAATCAGCCCTTCACTGGCCAAAATCCCAAATAATTTTGAGGAATGTGGAAGACAGAACTGAACTTTAATCCTTTCTGTTTCATCCCAAATATCCAGCATGAGACCAGGCTCCCAAAATCCCTTTTTTAAAAAAATAGAATTCCGTCTCAGCTGTAAAAAATATGGGAAATAAACAATTTTGTCCCTGAGCCCACCCAGGTGAGGGAGAGTGGGATTATCCCATCCCAAAGGGATTTCCCCACTGGAGAAAGGGGATTTAATGCAGGAGACCCCATTTCCTACAAGAATACTCCTGGATATAACCCACATATGGACAATATAATCCCATATAATCCATATATGGACTGACAGGGATCAATCAGCCCTTCACTGGCCAAAATCCCAAATAATTTTGAGAACGTGGAAGACAGAACTGAACTTCAATAATTTTCATTTCCTTCCTCTTCCTCACACTGCTCAGAATTTAACTGGATTTTGCTCTTCTGAGCCCCAGGAATTTTAATTTTGGGTGATTTAAGATTTTCCTTGACAGATTCCCTCCAAATTCCCCTCCCATGGAATCAAAGGTGACGTTTTGACCCCACAGCTCGTGGGAGGCAGAGCTGGGATGCAGCTCCTGGCATTCCAGGAGGATCCTTGGAGCTCTCCACACGTCCCAGGATCACCAAACCTCAGGGAAGTTTAGGCTCAGCTTAAATCCCACACATTTACTGAGTTTAAATTAGATTGAAAGCTCAACATTTGCACCCTGAACCCCAAATCACCACCCGGGCCACAACCAACACCTGAACCCACAGAGTTCCGCCTCCTGGAATTCTGGAATTCCCAGTCCCTTACCCTGACCACAACCCCATCCATGGGAGCAGATCCCAATCCCTTGGCTATCCAGGGATTCTTCCCCTGTCTGGGAGCTGAAGCTCATCCCGAAAATCCCCGTGAAGAGGAAGGAGAAGGAGAAGGAGAAGGAGAAGGAGAAGGAGAAGGAGAAGGAGAAGGAGAAGGAGAAGGAGAAGGAGAAGGAGAAGATCCTTGTCCGGGGTTTAGGGAAGAGTTAAAATTCCCAAGGATCCGCCGGGATCCCGGAGCAGGCGGGAGGAGCGGGAGGAGCGCAGCTGCCCCCGCGGCAGCGCATAATCCCTGCCCTGTTCCCAGGGACGCTTCCCTGGCACAAAGTCGGGAATTGTGCGGGGTTAAAGCGCCCCGGACAAGGCCGGCATTCACCCAGCGAGGCCGGCAGCACCATGGAAATATCCCCCAGGGAAATATCCCCCCTGGAAGTAAAATCCATGGAAATATCCTCCAGCTGGGACCGCTGATCCAAAGGTTTCCCTGCCCTCCGTTTCAGAGGTTTCCCTGCCCTCTGATCCAGAGGTTTCCTTGCCCCGCTGATCCAGAGGTTTTCCTGCCTGATCCAGAGGTTTCCCTCCCTTCTGATCCAGAGGTTTTTCTTTCCCTGCTGATCCAGAGGTTTTTCCCTTCCTGCTGATCCAGAGATTTCCCTTCCCTCCGATCCAGGGATTTCCCTGCCCACCGATCCAGAGATTTCCTCCCCTCTGATCCAGAGGTTTTTCCTTCCCCTCTGATCCAGAGGTTTCCCAACAAGGAGCCGGCACTTCTAAAGAGCCAAACGCTCTCCCTCCCAGTGATTTCGTTTTCCCATCCCTCCCCTCATCCCTCCAATCCACTCGCTGGATCCGTAAAAATGTTGGGAAAGGCCAGGTCAGGGGACACTCCCAGCTCCAAAGGCAGCGCTCCTTAAATCCCTCCGGGATCGGAGCTCCAGGGAATTATCCCAGCATCACAAAGAGGCAGGAGTGGAAGATCTTTCCCTGATCATTCCCGGATCTTTCCCTCATCTTTCCCAGATCATTCCCTGATCATTCCCAAATCCTTCCCAGATCTTTCCCAGATTTTTTCCCAAATCTTTCCCAGATTTTTTTCCCAGATTTTTTTCCCAGATCATTCCCAGAATTTTACCAGATCTTTCCCTCATCTTACCCAGATCATTCCCAGATCATTCCCAGATCTTTCCTAGATCATTCCCAGATCTTTTCCTAATCATTCCCAGAATTTTCCCTGATCTTTCTCAGATCTTTCCCATATCATTCCCAGATTTTTCCCTGATCTTTCCCAGATTTTTTTCCCAGATCATTCCCAGAACTTTCCCAGATCTTTCCCTCATCTTTCCCTGATCATTCCCAGATCTTTCCCTGATCTTTCCCAGATTTTTCCCAGATTTTTCCCAGATTTTTCCCAGATCTTTCCTGACACCGTCTCCTCCCTGCTCCAACATCCCCCGGCCTCCAAGCAGCTCCAGCAGCTCCTCTCCAGCTGGCTCCTGGGAAAAAGGGGCAGCTCCAGGCTTTGGGATGCCCAATTCCAAATTTCTTTGGAAAACCTGCAGCTGCGCTGAGGGCTGAGGCCGTTGGATGCCATTTGGTGCTTGGATCAACCAGGACAAGTTCCCTGGAATTTAACACCTTAAATGCCTTCAATTCCAGGCATTTTGAACCAGCAATGGGAAAACACCTGGAAACCTCATTGTTCCAATGGGAAAACACCTGGAAATCTCATTTTTCCCAGTGGGAAAACTCCTGGAAGCCTCGTTGTTCCCAGTGGGAAAACTCCTGGAAGCCTCGTTGTTCCCAAGGCTGTGGATGCTTCTCCCAAAATTTTGCACGCCCAGATTTGGTGCAGAGCCTCAGGAAGACTCTGATATTTCTCATTCCATGAGTGATTCCAGGAGGAATTCCAAGCCATCCTGAGGTTTCCCATGGCTGCAGACGGGATGCTGAGCCCTGTTCCCTGCAGGAGCTGGGGTTGGCACAGAGGGGTCACTGTCACCCTCACACCCCGCCTGTGCCACACCTGGTGTTCCCAGAAAACATCCTGGGGGTCTGCCCTGCTTAATTCCAGCTGAAATCATGGAAAAAATTCCTAAAATCTCATCAAAGGAGTGGATAAATCCCAGCCCGGTGAGCCGGGATCTCAGAGGGGGCTGCACCCCCTGTGTGACCCTGATCCCACCCAGGGGATCCCACAGCGGCTCCCAGATTCCCGTCACCACTTGGAATCAGCTTCCCTGGGTCAGGAAGCGTTGGCTTTGCCCCTGGAGCCAGCCCTGCCAGGATTGTCACCCCAGCAGAGCCTCACTCCAGCCACGTCCCCCCCATTCCCAGGATTTTTCCAGCCCTCACCCCAGAGGTGCTGGAAGAGCTCAGGCTCTCCAGGCTCCTGTCCAGGAATTCTCTGGGCTCTTCCTCACTCCACAGGGCACAAAATGGGACCCCAAGTCCCTGGTGAGCCCCTCAGACAAGACAGCTCAGGAACAAACCCAAAAATCCCTCCTCCACTCTCCCAGAATTCCCATTTTTTGCTGAGCTGTTAAAAATTCTCCATGCCCACCTCGGCCTCTTCACTGAGCCGTTTTTCCCCTCTGGAAATTGGAAGTTGGGTGAAAGGAGAACCACCATGTCCTGAATCCCTACATTTCCTGCTTTGCTAACAGTGCGAGTCATGCACCGCTGAAAGGGGAGGAAACGTGCACAGATCTCGAGCTGTTCTCGATCCCTGGCCAGGAAATCAGGGAGAGCTGAGGAACTGCATGAATTCCCAAGGATTTCAGCAGCTCTGCTCTCCCCCATCCCCTGAGGAAGCAGAACGTGGGCTGGGCCTGCCCTGCTCCCAGTTCTCCCAGTTCTCCCAGTTCTCCCAGTTCTGTGCTGGTTTCCTTTAGGATCCCAGTTTTCCATCCCAGTTGTAGCATTCCAACAGAACAGAGGGAAGTTGCGGAGGTGCTGCCCAGCACGGCACCTTAACCTGGAGTTTAAACGAGCTCACAATCCACAAACTGAGGATTTATTTCGCATTTCAAGGCGGCGGAGCTGCTCCCCGAGTGGGCACGGGCGGTGCCGTGCCAGGCTCTGCTCCAGCGCCTTCCGGAGCCACGGGAGCATCCAGGGCTGGAAAACAGCCTGGGAGAGCCGTGCCAAGGACAGGTGGGATGAGGCAGGGAGGAGCCCGAGGGATGGGTCTGAGCCACCTGCAGGGCTGGGAATATCAACAGGGAGCAGCAGGGATGGATTCCAGGCTGCTCCCTCCTTCCCCTCGCCACCTTCCTCGCGGAGAGGCTCTGGAGCTGCGCCCGCTCCCCGAGCAGCGCAGGAACCAGGAACGAGTGTTAACATGGCAAGACACCTCCCCGGCAGCACCACGCTCGCAAGCAGAGCTGACAGGCTCTGGAAATCTTCAAAAAAAAAAAGACAAAAAAAAAGGCCAAAAAACTTGTTAAAATCCCACAAACCGATTTTTCCAAAGCAGCGAGATCCAAGCACGCTCCCTCTCGCAGGCTGGGGCTCACTTTGGGTAATCTGCAGGCTCCAGCCTTCCCATCCTCCTTCCCCAAAATGGCCCTGCTGCTGAACTGGGGGCTGCAGGCACACCCCGGGCTTGGAATTTATTTTTTTTTTTTTGTGCACATTCCCGAGCCGACCTTCAGCACCCAAAATTCCCGGGGCACCGCTCCGGAGCACAAAGCACGGCTGAGTTGGCAGCGCTCCCCCCGCTCTCAGCCTAAATCAGGCGGAGGAAAGCAGCAGCACCGAAGTCTTTACTCCAAAGCCCGGAGCTGAGTCCGCATCTCCTCCCTCCAGCCCCCACCTCGCTCTTCCTGAACAAGTCCTCTCCTGTTCGCCGCTCTTGCCGAGCATCCAACACTGTGTGCCTGTGTGCCGGGGGAGGCAGGGAGCCGCTGCCAGCTCCGCGCCAGCCGAGCCTCCCCCGCCAGCCCAGCCCCTCTGACATCCGCGGGCACGTCCAGATTTTGCAAAATCAAAGAGAAAAAATAAAAATAAAAAAAAGGGGGGGGGGAGCGCGTCTCTG
Organism: Tangara arthus; assembly: GCA_035584835.1. Taxonomy (NCBI): domain Eukaryota; kingdom Metazoa; phylum Chordata; class Aves; order Passeriformes; family Thraupidae; genus Tangara; species Tangara arthus. The sequence continues at coordinate 62,018,526 of JAWMQZ010000283.1, read as the reverse complement.
AGTCTCTAAGTGAGGCTCCTTTCCAGGTGGGAAGCGAATGTGGAAGTGTGGGAGCGGACGGGCTCGGGGGAGGCGATGTCACACCGAGCGTTTGCCGGGAGATTCATGGATCTCCTTCCTCAGCCCCGGGTGCCGGAGCTGCCGGCAGCACCGCACGGCGCCGAGCCGCTTACATAACCCCCCCGGCCGGCCGGGCAGCACCGGGAACCGGGAGCACCGGGAGCGGGGAGCGCCGGGAATGGGGAGCACCGGGAATGGGGGAGCACCGGGAATGAGGAGCACCGGGAATGGGGCAGCATCGGGAATGGGGAGCACCGGGAATGGGGCAGCACCGGGAATGGGGAGCACCGGGAATGAGGAGTACCGGGAATGGGGGAGCACCGGGAGCGGGGAGCACCGGGAATGAGGAGCACCGGGAATGGGGCAGCATCGGGAGCGGGGCAACACCGGGAATGGGGAGCACCGGGAATGGGGCAGCATCGGGAAAGGGGCAACACCGGGAGAGGAGCAGCATCGGGAATGGGGCAGCATCGGGTACAGGGCATCGCCGGGAATGGGGCATCGCCACAGCCGGGACATCGCCACAGCCGGGGCATCACCGGGGACGGGGCATTGCCACAACCGACGCATCTCCAGAACCGGAGCATCACTGGGGCTCGGACATCACCGGAACCGGAGCATCGCAGGCACCGAAGCATTACCACGGCCCGGGCATCACCGGGACCGGCCACACCGCTGTCAGGGCATCGACAGAACCGGAGCATCACCGGCGCCGAGGCAGCACCGCGGCCGCGGCAGCGCCGGCCCCGGGGCACGGGGCAGCATCCCGGCCGCAGCCCCGGCGGAGCGCCCGGTTCTCTCTCCCCGCCACTCGGCTCCGGGCAGCGCCGAACCGGGGCCACCTCGAGGGCGCGGGGGTGATGGGGAAGCAACAAGAGCGCGGCCCCAGCGCGGAGCGGGCGATGCCGCCGGTGATGTGCAAGTCACGGGCGGGGGCCAGCGGGGCCGGGGGAGCGGAGCCGCCCGCCCGCGGGGTCCGCGCGCCCCCGGCGGAGCCCCGGGAAGTTTGCGGCGCCTTCGCCCCCGCCCCTGGCTCCGCGGCCGCGGGCGGCAGCGCCGCCGGTAACAAGTGCGGCGGCCGCGGGCGCGGAGGAGCCCCGCGGAGGCGGCGCCCAGCGGCGGCCAGCGCGGCCCGGGACCGGCTGCGGACCCCCCCGAATCGCCCCCCCGCCCGCCCCCCGGCCCGGTTTTCGCCGTGAAATGTCAGCGTCTCATGGCAACGGCGCTGCCTCCGCTCTGCCTCCGCCGGCTCCCGCGGCGCGCAGCGGGGCCACGCCGCTCGCCCCCCCCCCCCCCCGCCCCCCCCCCCCCCCCGCC
>JAWMQZ010000283.1:61958192-61973842 GCA_035584835.1 Tangara arthus | reverse complement strand
TCCCAACCACATTTCCCTTCTCTCTTTCCCCATTGGCTGAGGTACTTGAGAGGTTCAGACTTCCCAAAATGCCTGATACCAGAGATTCCCCTCCAATGTACAACCCTCCCTTTTAATTTTTAATTCTTATGGAATTTAGGAGTTTTTCTTCCCCATCGTTTCTTTCATCTTTCAATGTCTAATTTAATTTCTCAGCAAACCTAAAGTTTATTTGTAAAAGCAAATCTTTTTTTTCCATTCATCAATCAGTGGAATCCTTCCCGTTGTTTCTTTTATCTCCCAGAGCTGGTTTTATCTACCAGCAGACGCAATGGGGAAAGAGAGAAGGGAAATGTGGCTGGGATATTTGGATAAAAAGGAGGCTGCATCCTCCAAAAACTGGAGAGACCCCAGGGGAATGCCCCATGGCCTCTCTCTTTATTGGAATAAAGTTCCAGGACTCCTCTGTCTCCTGTTTGGACATAAACCTCTGGTGTTTGTGGATTAATTTTATTAACACATTGGATTTGGGTGTGAGTTGTTTTGACTCATTGGCCAATCAGGGCCAAGCTGTGTCAGACTCTGGAGAGAGTCAGGAGTTTTCATTATTATCTTTTTAGCATTCTGTAAGTATCCTTTCTCTATTCTTTAGTATAGTTTAGTATTTTTTAATATAATATAGTATCATAAAATAATAAATTAACCTTCTGAGAGCATGGAGTCAGATCCATCATTCCCTCCTTCAGTGTGGGAACCCCACAAATACAACAGGGATGGATTTTGGCAGCTCCGAGGGCCCTGCCAGAAATCCCTGCCCCGATTGCCTTTGGGATGGCTGCCTTGGGACAATCCTAATTAAACCCAGCTGGCCCTGACTATATTTAGGGGTATTTATTTGGGGTTTGGTGCTTTTTGGGTTTTTTTTCCCTTCTGTTTCATCCATATGGCTGTAAGGAATTTCCATCCAAGCTGCAGCAGGTGTGTTTGGATCAGGTAATGGGAACAAGGGCTGGGTAAAGGGACTAATTGGGATAAAAAGATGGAATTGTGGTTCCTGCTGCAACCTCAAGGGAATGCCAGGATTCAAATCCCAATAAAAACTGATGGCAAGGTGCAAATTCCTTGGAGCATCACTGCAAATGGATCCATGGTTATGGATATGGCTGGAATTTTTACTCAATGGAAGGGGCTGAAATCCCAAAAAGCTGACCTGGATTTATTTGTTACAGGGCTGTGACTGGAAAGGAAAGCCCCAAGTGTTCACAGCTGTGGGAATGAGAGGTGGGATTAGTTCTGATTCCTGGTGGGAATTTTAACATCCTGAGTGTCCATCCAATCCCAAGGCGGGAATAACGACATCCCTGCTTTTCCTGACAGAAGTTTGTGTAAACCCAGCTTAAAGCTTTCCAGCAGGCCCAAGTTTTCCATCAGACAGATTCCAGCAGCTGGGATTCATCTGAACACGGAGTTTTCCCAAACATTTCAGCAGGAAGATGAAGTGCAGGTTAAGTTCTTCTCACAACCACTGGGGAACAGAGTTTTGTGTCCTTTGAGGCACGGAGAGGGAATTTTTATAAGGATAGGCAGTGATGGGATAGGAGGGAATGGTTTTAAGCAGAAGGAGAGTGGGTTTGGATGGATGTTGGGAAGGAATTCCTTACTCTGAGGGTTGTGAGGATCCGGCACAGTTTTCCAGAGAAGCTCTGATGCTCTTTCCCAGCCATCCACACTCCAACAAATGATGGCATTGCAGCTTCCTCAGCAAAGCCAGAGGGGCAGGATTGGTGGATCCATTGGAAAAGAGCCCCAGGGATCATTGATTCCAGGTAAACCAACAAACTCCATCCAGCTGGGAATAACAGTGAGGATTGTGGGGACGAGGGAATAGTCCTGGAATGTGTTCTCCAGGTGAGGGGTATCCATGGTTATTCCTGATGTCCTTGGGCCAAAGGGAAAGGTTTAAATGATCCTCACTGGCTTCCCTGGGGAAAAATGCACATTAAGAATGGACACAGAGAATTCCAGGATGGTTTGGGTTGGAAAAGAACTTAAGGATCATCCCTGCCATGGGCAGGGACACGTTTCACTATCCCAGGTTGCTCCAAGCCCGGTCCAGCCTGGCCTTGGACACTTCCAGGGAGCATCCACAGCTTCTCTGGGAATTCCATCCCAGCCAGGAATTCCCAATTCCCAATCTCCCATCCATCCCTGCCCTCTGGCACTGGGAGCCATTCCCTGTGCCCTGTCCTTCCATGCTCTTGGCCAAAGTCCCTCTCCATATTTTGCTGCCTAATAATAAAAATGACTTTAAAAAATATTTGCGTTTCCTGTGAAGGACATGGTGTTGTCTCTGGGATAATCTCCCTTGCAAGATTCCCAGTTTTCTGCTGAATGTGAAATCTCACATTAGAGAGAAACATTTAAGAGATTTTGTCATCCTTGTCAGGAGCAGAGGGTTCAGCTCCAGGCTCTCAGAGCTCCAGGGGTGTGAAATAAGATGAAATTACCTCAAGTTGTGCCAGGGGAGGCTCAGGGCGGACATCAGCAGGAATTTCTCCACGGAAAGTGTGGTCAGGATTTGGAACTGCCCAGGGAGGTTTGCAGTACCCATCCCTGGAAGTCCAGGCAATTCCTGGAGGTGGTACTCAGAGCTCTGGGCTGGGGACAAGGTGGGGATGGGGCACAGCTTGGGCTCAGTCTAGGAGTTCTTTCCCAACCCTGGAGATTCTGGGATCCAGTGAAATGTGAATTTCTTTTTCTTCCCCACGTCCTTCAATATTCAAAACGAGGCTTGACAAAAACGTGCCAAGAAATTTTCCATGGAGGTGCTTTCAAGGGGATAAAAATCCACATTGCAAAAGAACTGGTTACAGAATATAAAATACGGGATCGTTAAAGGAAGAGCACATGGATGTCTCCTGCTTTCTTTGAGGTCCCAATCCATCAGGCAATTCCTCTGGAGGGAAGCACATTCCAAACTTTCTGCATCTGCCTGAATACAGATGGACTTACCCACGTGCTTGGTCGCTTTGCTCAGCAGGTTTCTTAATTAGAGAAGTTGTTTAAAAAAAGGTCCTGTGGTGATTGATTTTCCATTCTTGTCTTTTGGAACCAGTGGATTTCAAACTGGTGAGAGGCAACGGCAGCTCAGCAGGTTGCAAAATATTAATTAAAGTCACATTCGTGCAAAGAGGCCCCTGAAGGGAAAGAAATCCAGGCAGGAGGAGCCACTTGTTGGTCTGAGGACAAATTCTTGTGTAAAACATCTAAAAACCACTGGGGTGATCAGAAAATGAATTCCAGGAAATGAATCCTGGATAATTTTTTTTTTTTAATTATCTATTGGCTTTTTCTTATGAAAAAAGCTAATAAGCTTTTTCTTATGAAAAGCTTTTTCTTAAGCTTTTTTTCTTATGGAAGAAGCAAGTGTTATCAGTGTAAGTTCCTAAAATTTGACTTGTTCTTGCCACAGGAAAGCCAAGCTGCTCCTGCTCTGGTGAGTTCTGCACACTTGAGAAGGTTTAATCCAGGAAGGAAATCCAGGTGCCTGGATTTCCTACCTGGAACAGCAGGGAATAAATGCTGGAAGTCCCTGATTTCCCACTGTGGGAAAACCAGTGATGGAATCTCACCCTGCATCCACGGCAGCTCAGTCAGGAAGTCATGGAATTGTGGAGTCGTGGGATCATGGAATGGATTGGGTTGGAAATGACCTTAAAACCCACCTGATTCCAGCCCTGCCATGGGCAGGGAATCTTCCACCAGATGAAGGCCTTGAAGGACATGGACACTCCCCACCAGGGCTGAGCTGGGGGGGAAAATCTCCCCTGGCAACACCAAACCTCCTTCCCACCCCCAGCCATTTGCATATTCCCTATTTCCTATTGGACAACCCAATTTCTACAAGGTTGAATCATTATTTTGCTTTTGAGAAATTAAACCATCGCCTTCCCAATTTTCATTCCTGTAATTTATTTTTATGAGGCGACGCTGGAAAGGGCAAAAATAATGAATATTTTGAAATATGTGGAAGGCAGAGCTGTGTGTTCCCGGAGAGCTGTGCAGGAGAAGCAGGAATAATCCTTTTTTTTTTTTTTTTTGGGAAAGAAATATGAACATTCAAATTTGTTTTTAGTAGCACTACAATGAAAACTGCCAGGGAGATTTGGGTTGGATATCAGGGAAAGGTTCTTCCTCCAGAGGGTCCTGGGTACTGGAATAGCTTCCCAGGGAATGGGCACATTCCCAAGGCTGCCAGAGCTCCAGGAATGTTTGGACAATGCTCCTAGGGATGCCCAGGGTGGGATTGTTGGGGTGTCCAAGCTGGACTGGCTGATCCCTGCGTGTCTTTACCACTCAGGATATTCCATGACTCCATGATCCCAATGTTCATATTCCACCATTAAATCTTGGCATGTGATTTTTTTAATGTCTTTATTTTTTCTCTTGTTCTCCAATATCAGACAGATTTAACAAAGAATTTATTTTACAGTGAGGCTGAGGAGGCCCTGGGCTGGAATTGCCAGAGCAGCTCTGGCTGCCCCAGGATCCCTGGCAGTGCCCAAGGCCAGGCTGGATATTGGGAGCACCTGGGACAGTGGGAGGTGTCCCTGCCATGGCAGGGGTGGCACTGGATGATCCCTAAAACCCTTTCCAAACCATTCCACGATTCTATTTTAGGCTTAAAGCTCACAGATTGTGGTTTTTCCCTTTCCTGATGGGAAGGTCTGGTTGGATCAAGGAAACAATCCCATTTTTGGGAACTACACAGGACAGTGAGAAGAGCCCACTAAAAGGAAGGGATCTGGATTCCCTGGAAAAGCTGTCCCTTAATTAACAACATTTTAAAGCAGTGAAATGCAAAGACCAGGAAGGTAAAGGGGACATTTTTAAATGGAAGTGATATTTTCCCCTATTTTCCTTCAGTGGCCATAGGAAACCAAGTTATGCTGTGTGAGGAGGGGAGGAAGAAGAGGGGCACAACATGGAGTTTGTGGGGGAACGGGAATGCAGGGAACAATATTCCCTCTGTCTGGAGCATCACTGTGAGAGCGGGTCCAGTTTTGGCATCTGTGCCCTGAAAGGAGGTGGATAAATGGAAATGTCTGCACGGAGCTGCTGTCAGGGGCTTTTCACAGACACTAAAGGCATTCAGGGCCTGAAAAAAAAGCAAATTCCTCATTAGCTTGGGCACAATGTCCAAAGGATCCAGGAAAGGGCAAAACCATTCCTCTTCCTGAGCTGCTCTTTCATTCAGGAATCTGATGGCTATAAATAAACACCAGCAGAGCTGCACTGGGAGAAAAAAAGGAATGTCATTATTTTTATTTGGGTTTTTTTATTATTATTCTTTTTTTTTCTTTTTTTTTAAAGAGGATTTTGGAATAACTTACAAAGGGATGTAACCAAAACTCTCCCAGCACTCAAACCTATCCCAGACTCCTCTGCAGAGATGTTTGGCTTTGGATGCAGAACGGAACAGTTCATAGAGGCCACTGAAGAAATTTCTCCCTCAGGGTGCTGATCAGAGCCATCATCCCAAAAAAATTCTTCATGGAAAAGGTTGTCCAGCATTGGAAGTGATGTCCAGGGATCCCAGGGGGATTCCCCATCCCTGGAAGTGTCCAAAAACCATCTGGATGTGGTACCTGAGGACGCGGTTTAGTGGTGAACCTCATGGTGGTTGTGGTTGATGGCTGGACTTGATCTTGGAGCCGTTTTCCAACCTCAACAATTCCATGATTGTATCAGTCTGATCCTGGTGGTTCTTCCCAGATCCAGCCGAGGAATCCTGGCACTGGTGGGTTGGGGTGAGGAGCCACCAACGTGAGCTGATTTTCTGGCTCTTCGTTTGTTCTAGGAAGATTTTACAGGGCAACATTTTGGTTGGGGTATAAGGGGTGGAGCTTCATTCCCAACAAATCTCCCTGGACAAACAGAGCCATTCCAGAGCCTCAACCCCAACCACAAAGCAAAGCACTTCCAAAAGTTCCTTTCCAAACTCCCAGGTTGGAGATTCTCCATTTCTCCCATGCCGTCCCCTGCAGAGGCACCTCGCAGCAGTGCCATCCTCTTGGAATCATCCTAATGGAGATTGAGGGATTGCTTTTGTCCCCAGGAGTGGCAGCTGTGACCTGCAGGGAGACGTGACATGATTAGCAGGTGATTTCCCAAAGATTTTTGCTTTCCAATAATTCCTCTGTCCACCCATGCTATTGGATTGAGGAGCTAAAAGCAGTTCCCAAAGGCTTTTAATTTTATTTTTATTTAATGAAGAAAAGAGCTGATTTTACAGTGAATGAGGTTTTTCATAGTGATCAGATTAAAATAAAAGATAATAGGATTTCAAGAAGCTTTCACTTCCATTTCCACCAGCATTTCCCAGCAGGAGCTTTGCTTTTCCTGCTCATTCATGGAGATTATAAATAAAAACTGAGGAACTGTCAGGAAAGACAATGGGAGTTTGCCACAACAGAGGATTTTTGGCTCATCTTGCATCACATTAGTGGCTCACAAATTAATTTGATTTGATTCTTGATAAAATTCCAGGAGCTGCAAGGGCTCCAGAGTATCCCATAAAAGCAATGCCTCCTGCCCTGGAATAATTCACCTGTTTCCCAGCTAGAACAAAAATCCTCTCAGGTGAGTCCTGAGGATCCAAGCTAAAAAGACATTCCAATTTTTTAACATGGCAGGAATTAGATGACAAATCTGTTAATTCCTGATTTACATGGATTTTCTATCCAGGATTTTATTAGAACCTGGTTTTATTTCATCTCACTGGGGTGAGAAGCTGTGGCTGCCCCATCCCTGGATTTGTCCAAGGTCAGGTTGAACAAGGTTTAGAGCACCCTGGTGGGATGAGATGGACCTTAAAGTCCTTCCATCCCAAACCATTCCATGATTCTATAATTCCATGTTCCAGGATATTAATTTAGCCCAGAGCCTCATGGATGTCTTTCTTCTTTAATGCCCAGGGATTTTTCCCAAGGGAAGGAATGTGGGTGCAGTTTTGCCTTTTCCAAAGCAGGGAACATTTCAGCTGGGCAGGATCTCTGGAGATCCCACAACACCATAGGGTGAAAATTCCTTGGAAAAAGAACCCCCTCAGCATGTTCTGAAGGCTCAGCTTTTGTAAAACCCCATTTGAGCCCAACTTAGATATGGGACTAAAATTAATTTTTTCCCTGTGGATGGAATATTTTCAATGTTGCAGAGTCCACTTCCCATTTTCCTGCATAACAAACTTCAAAAAACACAGGAGATAAAAAATTCCTGAAGTTCTCATCCCATTTTTCAAATCTCATCCTGGCACTTTTGGAGCAACCTTGGAGTGTTTGAACTGCAGCAGTGATTTCCCATTTATATCCATCCATGCATCCATCCATCCATCCATCCATCCATCCATCCATCCATCCATCCATCCATCCATCCATCTTTCCATTTCCTGAGCATCTCCCCACATTCCGTGTGGTTTTGTTCCTGTCAGATTGATCCATGCAACAACTCAGGAGACACAGAAGGGCAGATTCCTTCATAAATAGCCACAAATGATGAGTAAATCCTTCAGGAAAATTAATTAGGATGACATGAAACAAATAATTTATCTTTGTTAATTAATTTGAGGGGAAAAAAAAGTAGGTTTAATTTGGGATGGTGTAAATAGTTACAAACATCTTTCTGTAAAGTGTTACACCAGGACAGAGTTTCCCAAAATAGGGAATTTTGTGGAGATGGGCACAGATTTGTTGTTCCATTGTTCCCAGTTTGATATCCTTTGGATCTTTCCCTGGAAATGGCACAGGAAAGAATTTCACGCCCTTTTCCCCACGAAGAATTCCCAGCACAGCCCTGCTCTGCAGCATGAAGATGTTCAAGGACCAAAGAGACACAAAAAACCCCCGAAACCAAAAACCAGCTTTAAAAAAATTATGAACTCCTAAAATGAGTCCATCTGCTGGCTCCTAAAAGGAAATTTATATCCTTAGGAAAAGCCACTCAGGTTTCAAAGGACATGAAGATCATTTATTACTCCTTGCCTTTGAGTAAAAAGTGGTTTATGGTGTCTTCCTCTTCCCACCTTCAGCTCCTTGTGGGAACGGGGCGATAGCTGATATTTACAGGCATTAACGGGATCAGGGAAGGAATTGTTCTTGATCCCTCCCCTGGAAATTTGATGGGATTCACAGTAACTTAATTGGAAAAGAGAGAAATCAGATCAGAAGAGGCAGTTGACCTCTAAAACCATGGTGATAAAAGAACCTCTTTTATCAGATGTCATAAAAGAGATGTTCTGAGGAGGAACAATGCTGAGGTTTAGGGGATGTTTTATGTTCCTGGCTCTGCCAGAGCTCCCGGGGACCCGGGTCAAGACATAAAGTTTGTGTTGCTCAGGTGATGATCCCCTCACTCCCCCACAGTTCCCTCATTTCTCACTCCTCAGGAGTCACTCAGCTCCCTCAGGGGGTTCAGGGTGTCCCTGACATCAGGCGTTTTCCCTAAGGCCACACTACTCCATTTTATGGAGTGAATATCCAGGGGATTTGGGGAGCTGAAGGATGAGGAGGAGGAAAAGGGGTCCTGGGGCATCTCCTGGGATTTGGGAGCACCTTTTTAGGGATGAGTTTCTCCCTTTCTATGGAAATCAGTTCTCTGCACGGTCTGTTCTTCCAGACCTTCCTGGGCATGGGTTGGAGATTCCAGGGGTCTGGGGTGGTCTCCATCCCCCTCCAGTCCATGGGCACTTCCCAGCCTCATTCCTGCCCCGTGCTGGGCTGTGCTGCTCTCCAGGAGACAGAACAGGGATGGCATTCCCAGAAAATTCCCAGTTCCACATGCCAGAGCTCCCGGGGACCTGGATCAAGACATGAAGTTTGTGTTGCTCAGGTGATGATCCCCTCACTCCCCCACAATTCCCTCCTTTCTCACTCCTCAGGAGTCACTCAGCTCCCTCAGGGAGTTCAGGGTGTCCCTGACATCAGGTGCTTTCCACAGGGCCACACCACTCCTTTTTATGGAGTGAATATCCAGGGGATTTGGGGAGCTGAAGGATGTGGAGGAGGAAAAGGGGTCCTGGGGCATCTCCTGGGATTTGGGAGCACCTTTTTAGGGATGAGTTTTTCCCTTTCTATGGAAATCAGTTCTCTGCACAGTCTGTTCTTCCAGACCTTCCTGGGCATGGGTTGGAGATTCCAGGGGTCTGGAGTGGTCTCGATCCCCTCCAGTCCATGGGCACTTCCCAGCCTCATTCCTGCCCCGTGCTGGGCTGTGCTGCTCTCCAGGAGGCAGAACAGGGATGGCATTCCCAGAAAATTCCCACCTCCACATGGCCCCTCCTCCAGCCACGTCTCGTTCCCACTGAGTATTCCCAACAATCCTTGGATGGCTCCATCCAACTGTGGCTGTTTGGGACATCCCAACACACAGGGACAGAACTCCTGGGGTTCTGGGATCCTACATCCAAGTAAATACTTGTTTGGGGTTTGATGAGGGCTCTGCTCTGGAATTACCTTTCCAGATAATTTCAGTGGAATTCATGGGAATGGTTTATTCCTTTTCAGCTCTCCCCCACCTTCAGAACACACCTGCTGCAAAAAAAAATCCCCTTGAAATTCAGGAAAAGAAGGTCCTCTCTATTTCCACGTTGTCTGGATTTTCATCTGGGCTTTACTTGTAATTTTTTAACAGGAATAAAAAATATTCCAAGGCTTTCAAGCCCTATTTCAAGGCTTGCTGCTTCCCAGGTTTCTTATTTTCCAAACCACAAAAGAACGAGGAAGACTCGGGCTGAGTTTCAAAGCTTTTCGCTGAAACCATTTGCATTGGCATCAAATTTAATTCATTGAGCTGAGCTCAAAACCTCCTCAAATCAACTCCTCTCCTGTCTGCAGTGTCCTAATTAATAAAGCTGCCGCCTATTAAAAGAAATCCATTTATTTGAAGGAAGAGAATTACAGTCTTGGCATATTTTTCCCTCAAAATCAATTTGCATTCACTGCTCCTCGGGATAAAGCAACTGTACTTTTAAAGCTCTGGCAGGAGACAACTTCCAATGGAAAATTCTTTCGGAAACATTTTACTCTGACAGCTTTATTAGGCCGTGAATAGAGACTTGAGGCTGGGTTTAAAGTATTGATGGGTTTTAAGCTGCCGCGTGAGCAGAGGCTGCTGAAAGCAATTCCACGAGTCAGTCCCAATATCCCGGAGTTTACAGATTTACTGGAAGGAACTTTTGCTCCTTTCTCCAAGTTACTTCTCTCCATTTCAGGTCTTTTCCACCTGTAGGAAGCTTCTGTTACTTCAGAGGGACAAAGAATTCAGGAATTGAAAGTGAGGAAATGAAACGTGGTGGGGAAAAGCTTCAAACCCAACATTCAAATATTCCTCGTTCATCCCCATTTTCCATACACGTGATGATCTGTGATTTATTCACGTGCCAAAAAGTGATGTAGGAAATGCTCCTGCTCCTTGTACTGGTGGCAGTGGCTGGAATACCAAGGAATCATGGAGTGGTTTGGGTTGGAAGGGATCTTAAATCCCATCCCATTCCACCCCTGCCATGGCAGGGACAACTTCCATGATTCCAGATGGCTCCAAGCTCCATCCAGCCTGACCTTGGGCACTTCCAGGCATCCAGGGGCAGCTTCTCTGGAAAACCTCTGCCAGAATTTCTCCCAAATATCTGAGCTACATCTCCCCTCCTTCAGTTTAGGGTGATTCCCCTTGTCCTCTCCCTCCATATCCATGTGAAAATTCCTTCCCCACATCACATCCAGCAGATGGAAGTGGATGGAGAGCCCAGTGTCCCTCCTTGCAGGGATTTCTGCAAAGAACAAGTGACAGGATGGACGCTGTGACCTGCAAATCTCCACAAAAACTCCAGAATATTTTAACTCCATGCCAGCTTATTCCCAGAACCACACAAAGCCACATGAACAATTCTTCCAGAATTATTTACCTGGAGCAAACCAGCTGTGGTAGAACAGCTGTATTTTCAGTGCTTGGAAAAATCATACAAGAACCATAAAAGCAACCCCCCAAAATATCCCAAATATTCCAATTCCTCATCCATTTAGTAGGAACAGTTTGCTGTGGAGTTTGCATTCATAATCCAGTGAAGGTTAAGTACATTTTTAAAATAAATGTTGGTTTCTAGAACCAAAATGCACCTGAAAGTTCACAAATCTCATTAAAAATGGCTTTTGTGACAGGGAGGAAGAGCCAAGCTCTAAATCTGGCCTGAAATTCCTGGGATTTTTAAAATCTTTTCTCCAGACACCCAGCTCAGTTAAGGGAATCCTTGTTTTCCACACATTTGTGAGTTTGGAAGGGAGAGGAATCCACAATGATGACCCAATCTTGACCTTGCATGGAAGACACTGCAGAATTCCATCTCCTGCTTCCTTCCCTGGTGTTGTTCCAGGGACAGAGGAAAATCTCTAAATCATCCAAGACAGGAAAAATCTTTTTAAAATCATCTGATGCAGAGATCTCCAGATCCAGCAAGGAACAAGGAGCATCCTTTGGATTGATGTTGCTTAATCCCTTGGGATGCAGGAATGTTATTTATGGATTGCTTTCCTAGGAGCCATAATGGTGCAAATCCTAAATTAAAATATTGGCAAACCCATGTGGGTTAAGGCTGGGGGGATGATTTTCTCATCCATGGCCAAGCTCTGCCACAGGCCATTGGAATTCCTGAAATTTTCTCCTGCTGAGGCTCTGTTTGCAGCTCCTAGGACGAATCCTTGCTCCAGCTGGGTGACTTCCCACTGTTCCCCTCCCATCCCTGTTCCCAGCCTTTCATTCCAGTTCCTCCTTCCTCAGCTGGATTAAAGGAATATTTAACAATTCAGGACCTCACTGCCTCTCAGTCTGGCTGCAGGGAATTTAAATTCTGATGTCTGGAAAGTTTTTTCCAGACCCTTTGCTCCCTTTTTTATGGTTTCCCAGCTGTCCTTTGGAAATAGAAGTGCCAGGATTGTGCTCAGGATCTCCAAGGATCTCAGTGCTGGAGGCAGGAACAAAATTCCCAGTCCAAGGAATTCCTGGATGTGGCACTCCGTGCCAAGGTGAGGATTGGGCACAGCTTGGCCTTGATGATCCTGGAGCTCTTTTCCAACCTCCATCATTCCAACATTCTTTTGTTTTCTTTTTTCTCTCCCTTTCCACCCCAGAATCATTTCTTTGAACCTTTCCCATTTTTTCCTGGGCTCAGGGAGCCAAAGATGCTCCATATTTTAGAAATAATCCCCTTCTCCTGTTCCCTGCTGTCCACTGCAATTACTGCAGCTCAACATCAACCCTTGATGAGCAGCCACGACATTTTTAATGCCTGTAACAAAAATTCCATCATTTCCACCCAAAGCCCCTCATTCACCACATTTGTAAGCTCAGAAAAGAATGAAATCAGATTTGTCTGACACGACTTATTTTTCATGGATTGCTGTTGACTGGAATTAATGATATCCTTATCTTTTAATCCTTATTGGTTTCCATATCAGCTTCCTCATTATTTTGCCTGGGACTGGGGGCAGATTAAGCAGCCTGGGAGTTACTTGGATCATCACAGCAGCTCTTTTTTTGTTTATTAAAGTGAAAAATTCTAACTTTTCCAGTCTTCTGGAACATCATTCTTTTGGTCACACTTATTAAGAATTAAGAGCAGTGGGGAGAGACTTTATGGAGTAACTTTTTTTCAGGATTCTTGACTGGAATTTATCTGGATTTGCCTAAATTTCCCATAATATTGTCTTTTAAAAAATGAGGCTTTTTGATTTGAAAGATATTTCATCAATGTTTTGGGACATGAGGAATCTGGGATAATGGGAATTGTCCCTGTCCATGGGTCAGAATGAGAGGAGCTTTGGATCCCTTCCCTCCCTGACTCTGTAAATATTTTATGTTTGTGCTTTTGCAAAGCTGTCTTGGGATGTTCCCACCCCACATACAAAGTTTCTGCAACCCCTGGGGGATGTGATCCCTTATCCCACTGCCCATTCCAGGGATTTCCCTGTCTGTATTGCTGTGGAATTGGGAAAAGCGGCAGAGGAGGAGCATGGAGAGGTGGGAGGGAGGTGTTGGAAAAGCGTGATCCTCTTCCCACCTTCCCACTGGCAATTCCCTTCCTTTCCTTCCCTATAATCTGTCTGTGCCAGCCATAAAAAGCAGGATTTTGTGAGTGGGTGAGGAAACCTTGCTCAGATGATTTAATAAATACTCATTATTGATAATAACATGCTATTAGTCGTTAATTTTAGGGCTTTGTCTCCCTGCATTCTCCGGGATCCAACACTGACAACTTTCTCCTTGATGTAAGTAGGTCATTCCTGCTCCTCTTCCCACTCTATAATTACAGGAGAAAAATTAAAATAGATACAAATTTAATAAGGGTCCCATTTTCCTTTTATTCCCTGGAATTTTTGCATTGACAAATCTGAAACTTGCATTGTTTACGTGTCACCCAGCCCGGTGGCAGTGACCCACTGGTGGAGTTGAAAGTTCATTAGTTCTGGTAGATTAGACAGCGCTAATTAGCTAAGATTAAACATTCTTTTAAGCCAGCCTAAAAGTGGCAGCCTATTAAAGAGCATTTTCTGGTTGTTTGTTAAAGCAGACTGAAGTGACAGCGGAATTATATTTGTCCCATCAAACACAAAGGTCACTTGACGAGCCGGATGTTTCCTGCTTAATTACAGCTGGATTATTTCATTGATTAAAACATGAGCTCGTTAAACCTGTGCATGCAGCTAAGAGACATCCAGGAATCCTGGGAAGGCAGGAGAGGGATGGGAGAGAGATGATTTCATAGGTTGATTCCACTCCTTCCTGCTCAGAGCCTTGGTGTGAATTCCAGCATTTCCCAATCCCTGGAAGAGTCCCAGGCTGGGTTGGACGGGGCTTGGAGCAACCTGGGATATGGAAAGGTGTCCCTGCCCATGGAATGTGATGGGATTGGATGGGATTTAAGATCCAAATAAAGGTCAGTGATGCCCTAAACAAAGTAAAAACCAGGCAGGATATCAGAATAATGGAATTATTAAGGTTGGAAACGACCTCTGAAATCATCCATGTCGTTGGTTTGGAAAGCGTTCTTTCTTTTAAAGGATCATGGATTCATGGATTCATGGATCATGGATTCAAGGGAAGGGGACAAAAATTTCATTTTCTCGCCTTTTCACTTGAGTTTTTGGGAATTCACTGGCAGAAACGAGCTCTGGGATCCTTGTTTGACCATGACCCATGTGCTGTGCCCCTGGCTCTCCGGGCGTCCGTCTGGAGACTCCAGGCTGGAAGGGACACAGGGTGACACTGGCAGATGGCACCAAGGACTTTTGTCCCATTTATTCCCTTCCCTGCACACAGAGAGGTTTTTGGGATGAAAGGACTTTGTTAACTGAGGGGCAAAGTGGGATAAATAAACACTGAGGAGCCCCAAAAATCCTGGGAAATCAGGGAGGGAGGATATTCCTTCTCCCTCCATAAACCCCAGAGATGATGGGGTGATGAGAGCAGGTGGAGTGAGGATTGCAAATCCCCTCAGAAAGTCACAGTGCCTCGTGCAGGGCAAGCCAGTCATGAAACCACGGGACACATTCCAGGCTGGAAAGGCACAGGGCCACAGAAACAAGAGGAAAAGTGCCAAAGGTGCCAAGGAAAAGTGCCAAGGGTGCCAAGGAAAAGCTCAGGAGCAGCATTGCAGTCGCCTCCTCGTCTACCAGCCTTGGCAGCCACATCCCTGTCAGAAAAAAAACCATTCCTGCTCTGCTTTTGAGGGTGGGAGATGTGACAGTCAAAGCTGGGAGGTTGTCCGGCCAAAAGCTGCTTCCTCTCCTGGAGTGTGTTGGAAAACACCTTGGAACGTGGAGGTTTAAAGTTTTTATGGGAAAAGCTGGAAGGCTCTGAAGTTTCAGGCAGATCTTTCTGTTGTTGTGTCCTTGCCATAAAATCAAGCGTTAAAGGAGAAATCCTATTCTATTTAACAGCCCCAGTGAAATCCATATTTATGGATCTGGGGCTGGAGATGTTAAAATGCGTAAAAAAGGGAAGATTTATGGGGTTTGCTGTGCTGGCCTTTCCTTACAGACACTCATTAAAGGTTGTTCCCTCCCAGGGCGTGATTCTCTTGTCATCTCTCAAATCCTGCCTTCCTTCTGGTCTAAATCCCAGAATTTATGGCTCTAACCCCCTCCAAACCCAAAAATCCTCTGGCTCTCAGGGCTTTTATTCCCATGGATTTATGGGCATTGACACCCAGGAGCTGCAGAACAGATCAAAGGCTCCTGGTCCTGCTCGGCTGGGTCTGCCCATTCCTTTCAGTCACAGGTCCTGTGCCCTCTCCCAAGGTGAAAGAATTCTGCATCCAGGACAATCCACAGCTCCCTGCTCCTTGATCTTTTCCCAGGTTTGTGCCTCAATAACTCAGCTCTGACCCCATTTGGGGTCTTACCACAAATCCAGGATGGGAAGAGAATGGATGGGGAGGAGCCCTGGGAAGGACTTGAGGGTGCTGGTGAGCGAGAGGGAGATTCCAGAGAGGCCATGGAGCTGCTCCAAGGGCTGGAGCCAGGCTGGGAATGCTGAGGGTGCTCCCCAGGAGAGGAGAAGGCTCCAGGGAGAGCTCAGAGCCCCTGGCAGGGCCTGAAGGGGCTCCAGGAGAGCTGGAGAGGGAC
>JAWMQZ010000283.1:61846111-61858216 GCA_035584835.1 Tangara arthus | reverse complement strand
TTGTCTCCCTGCTCTGTGCACAGAGCTCACCATCCCATAATATGGAGCCCAGACCCACACACTAAAGCAGCACAGAATGTGAAAAATAGAAAAGCTGAACCTGAGGCATCACCCTCACCCATTAGCTGTTTGTACAGGCATCAGCACACCTTCCCTGTCACCTCCACAATCCGATTTGACATCCAGATCAGACTCCAAACACAAAGGAGCCAACTCACAGAGCGAGCCTTGGCCATTTAAAAACATCTCCCGTTGCTGTGGTCCATCAAAATTCCCTCGGGGAAGGAGAGTGTGAAAGAACAGCCACTTGTGCAGCAATTTTAATCAGGCAAAACTGAGATAAGGGACTGATTACAGAGTTATTGAGCTGATAAAATCCTGACTGGAGCTTTGTAATCAATCAGCAGCCAGCGCTCATCCGTGGAATAACCAGACGGCGCCTCTGCCTTTCCCTGGATATTTATGAAGTGCTCGTGGAGAAGTTGTTTGCCTTTATTAGCTGGATTTTCCATAATTAGCTCAGCTCCTGGGAGGATTTTCAGTGCCTGGACTGACACCTGGGACAGTGGACACCTGTTTTAATCAATGTTCACTTTCTTCTTAATGCCTCAGAGAAGGATAGATGGTCTGGGAGGAGAAATTAAAAGGATATATTGGAATTATTAGTAATGTTCTATTGGGATAAGGAGAACAGATCCAGGTGTGCAGATATGCAGATCCAGGATATCCCAAATGTTGGGAACTTGTATGGAATTACCTCCATGGGGAAATTATTTTTGGCATCACTGATTATCCCACAGCTGGTTGTAGGATCCATGGATGTATCTGAGATGCTTTGGGGGAAATTTGGAATTCCAAAATCTTTATATCTCTCGTCCTCCACACCATATTTTGGCAGTGGTGAGCACCCCACACCCCCACAGGTGGATTTACCCACTCTGGCCAAAGTCAAGTAGGAATTTCTCTTTCCAGCAGGGTTTTTCCAGGACTTCAATGGGTTTTTCTGCCCAACACCAAAACCTTTAACAGAGTAAAGATTAAAAAGTTGTCTCACTAAAAACTGTCTTGATATCTCAATAATTCCTCCTAAAATGGGAGCCTTTGCTCCATCTTTGGAGCAAACAACCCAATTTTTACAACCCCAAATTTTTACAAAAGAGAAAAGCACTTCAGAGAAAAAACCCCTCATGCAAAGGCTGGTCCTGTTTCTCTGTTAATTAAAATAATTCAGCTGATGAGGCTCATTAGGCCTTCAAGAGCTTCCCAAATGCTGTGGTCACCACAAAAGGCTGCATTAAGAAGGTGCTGATTTAGAGAGCAGCTCTGCATCTTATTTACCGGGGAGAAAATGGATGATGAGATAAAATCAGCAGTTGAAATCAAGGAACAAAGAGAGATAAAGATGCACAGGCAGGTCCAGCTCCAGCTGGAGCTGTTCCTGATGGGATCTTCAATTTCAGGACCACATTCCATTGTTAGTCTCAGCTCCTCTGCCTCGTTCCTTGTGCACAGAGCAGAGGCTGCTCCCTTAATAAGAGAAAAATCAATAATTTGCTTTTTAGCATTGTTCAGCGCCTCATCTCACTCCTTGGTTATTGTGGGATCTTCAAACTGCTCCCAAATCAGGTGGAGCACATTCCCATCCCATTTTCCAGGGGAAGCTGGGGTGGTTACACAGACTGAGAGCACCTCAGGAACTGAAAACTTCCACCAAGTGTGGAGTTTTGAAACACCAATTACAGCATTTGAAGCCTAATTGGGATGATTAGTCCGCTCTGGATCTGATTCCATATGGGGCTGGGGGTGCTCCAGCCTTGTGCAGGTCTGCCATGGGGTCACAGGGCAAATCCAGCTCCTTCTCGTGGATATCCAAGAGGGATAAGGGGAAAATGATGGGGAAATGATTTGGTTTTCCATCTGCGGCAGGTGATTACTGCTGTAGCTGCAGCACTTTCATCTCCTTTATTCTTCCAGCTTTTCCCAGCTTTCCATGGGGAAAAGCCCTCCCAGAGCATCGAGTCCAAGCTGTTCCCCATGCCCATCTTGTCACCAGCCCAGAGCAGTGAGTGCCACTTCCAGGAGTTCCTTGGGCACTTCCAGAGGAGCTTTTCTCCAGTGGATGGGTGGGAGGGATTGTCCCAGCTGGTCCTGGTGCCGTCACATTTCCATTCCCGTTAAATGTCACAAAGTCTTCACGCTTTAAAGTTTTCAAGCTTTATTCCCCCTCTTAGCTATTCCCAGATTTTGATTTTTCCAGGGATGGAAATGAGGATCTGCTGGCAGTGCTCCACTCCATGTAACTCTCCTTAGAAACAGGAAAAATTAATAATTTGGGAAGTTCTGAGACCATTCCAACCACAGAATGTGCACAGCCCAACAGGGAACGTGCAGCACTCGGCACCAAAGGGAAAATTATGGCATTGAGTTTTTATGGCATCAAGTTTTCCTCCCTGGCATGGGTTTTTATGGATAATATTTACCCACAATTCTGTTATGTGGACCACTCAAAAATGGAATGGATCATAAAAGAGGAGGATAAAACTCATTAATGCAAGAATCACAGGGATCGTTTCACGTGGTTGGCTCGAGTTGTGCTCAGCCTGAGGAAATAACCCAGCAATGGAATGAAGTCCTCCTTTCCTCCTGGGAGATTATCCCATGATCCCATCCCAAAATTTCTTCTGTCTGCATCCCTGCCCGTTATCCCATCAGAATTCCCTTTGGTGTTCCATGATAGAACATTAGTCTTCATTTTTTTAATAATCCTTTTGTATTTGTATTGAAGAAATGCCAGACAAACCTAAGGATTTTTTTTCCCTGCTAAATCGGACCTTCCACAACTTTCTTGGGAGAATCCCATTTGTTTAAACTCCAAACTTGCATTTGCCACCAGAAAATGTGGCTGCTTGTCCCTGCTAAACCAATGGACTGAGCAACCTTCCCAAAATCTCATTCCCTCTTCCTGGATTCCAGGCGCCCATCCAGGGTACTGGGGAGTTTTCCTGCTCTGTTTCAATGATGGAAATTGGGAATTTTTTTTACACTTCTGGAATTTTTGAAGCTGCTTCACCAGAGGGGTTGTTTGGTTATTTCTATGACTGAGGAGCTGGGAGACAGAGCTGCTGGAAAAACCAGTTCCCATTAAATAGTTTAGGAGCAGTTCCAAAACAGTCAGACTCCAATTAAGCAGTTGATGAGCTCCAGTGTGAAATGTTCCTAAATGAATTGTTGTAAAGTCACAAAAATCTGGATCCAAATCCTCAGTGCTGGGAAAGCACAGGCAAATCCATCTGAATGGAAGCCTCAAGCGAAAACAGGGAGATGGGCCTGGAGAGCTGCTCCTGGTAGGATTTATTTGGGGCACAGCACAGAAAGGGCTCCAAGGATTGTAAATGGCCTTGGAGAGGAGAGTTGTGGCTTGGAAAAGAGAAAAGCTGCTTATCCTGGAGTGGGAATAACTCAGGGACTGGGGGAAGAGAGCGCGCTCAGGGAAGAGCCTGATCTGTGAATGAAAGCCCTGGAAATGTTGCAGTTCCTTCACAACATGACTCACTGACAGCTCCAGCCTTTTTTCCTTTTCTCTCTCTCCCCCTATCAATTTTTTTCCCATTTTGTTTTGTCTGCTCCCAGCAAAGCTGTTTTCTTCCTCAAATCCTGCTGAGAACAACACTGGTGTCACGTTGCTGGGGACACACACGAGTTGTCATCATCTGTCACCGGCGTCTTTTCATCCCTGCGAGCCCTCGCTGCCCCTTCTGCTGCTCTCCCTCTGCCTTTTGATCTTTCCACTTTGCTGTTCCCTCTGAAATGCTCAGACATCCAACTGAACAATATCCAGCCCGGGAAAAAAAAAAAAAAAAAAACACAAAACCACAAACAAAAAACACAAAACCAAAAAAAAGACAAAAGACAAAGTGCCTTGATTTATATCACTGGGATTCATGGAAATGAAAGAGGGCTCCAGCCCAGAAATGGTTAAAGAAAATAAAGTCAAGGACTCAAGGGAAGGGAAACGACTGATGAAAGAAAAGAAGGCTCTGTCCCTGATTGTAAATCCAGTGGGATTTGCATCCCAGAATTCCAGAGCTGGAGCTGAGCAGAGGGAGGTCCCTGAATCATTTTTCTGGCTACCCCGCGGAACAGAAACCAATGGATTTCACCTTCTTTTAATCCCAATAATTCCTGCTTAGGCCGGGTGGAACTGCATCCCAAAGATGTGGAGTCCCTGGGGCGCTGGGACAAGGGACACAAGGAGCTCATTAAGAGCTCTGTGATGTCCCTTTGTTTTTATATCGTGACAGTAATGACAGCACAGCAGGGAGGAAAACCACTCTGGAATCGTGGAGATAATTCCTCTTAATCCATCCCTGCCTTCTCCCCCATTCTCCAAGTCAGCAAAAGAATAAAATCACATAAAATTCACAAAAATCTGCTGCCTAAAACCTTATTTTAACAGCAGAGTCCCAGCTTTGTGTCCTTCACGCACAACATCTCCATCACTGTGAGGAAAAACACAAAATAAATGCTCAAAATTCACCTTTAGCTCAGCTCCTCTCTCCCAGGTGGGGGGAGGTTGTTGCTACTCCAGGGAGTTGCTCTTTACAACCACCTGGAAGGAGGGTGGAGTCGGGGGGATTGGGCTCTGCTCCCAGGGAACAGGGACAGGACAAGGGAAATGGCCTCAAGTGGCACCAGAGCAGCTCAGGTTGAACATTTGGGAAAAGCTCTGCAGGGAAAGGATTTTCAAGCTCAAGGCAGTGGTGGAGTCACTCAGTCCAAAAAACTTCATTGAAGGTTGGATTTGATGATCTTGGAGGTCTTTTACCCTCAATGGTTCTGTGGTTCCTACTTGGGACATCACAGCACCTCCCAACCCTGTGGAAGGAGAAAATTCCAGGGAAAGAGGGTGAATTGGCATCGTTGTGTGCAGGATTCTTGCCCAATGTGGTTTTGTCTTTTAAATCCTTGGGAATCGAGGATCACTGATGCTCTCACCAAGATTTTTATTATTCATGGCTGCAGACAAAAATCTGTGCTGAGCTCCCTGTTCCCTAGGGAATGAGACATCCTTGATGAGCTCAACCTGGGAAAGGAGTCAGTGCAAACCCAGAAATAAAAGGGGAAAACCCAAATGGCAAATGCCCATCAAGGGCAGATTGGGGCACCCCCCAGACCAACCTCACTGCCCATCCCAACCTGAAGAGCTGCCCAGAGTCCCTGATGCCATAAATCCTGCTGGAAGAGCCTCTTTTCCATGTTCCACAGGAAATAAATGGGCTTTGCATAAATCTTGGTGCATGACTTCATAAAACCACCTCATTTCCATGTTTTTTCATCTATTTTTTCCTCTTCTTCAACGCAGGAACCGAAGAAAAGTTTCATTTTTTAAGAGGAGATGAGGGAACCTTAAAATAAGCAGCCAAAATTGTGCAGTTTCCCAAATTCCCACTGAAGTTAGAATGAAGCAGAATTTCATTCCCGAATTATAATTGCCAGAGACATTTGCATTTTCAATGGTTCTTGATTGATTTTATTTTTTCCCATGGAAAGCAGGAATTGCAATGGACACAAACTTTTCCTGCAGAATTTTTAGAGTAAAGAAAATGGCTTTGTTTTGAATCATCTTCCATATTGTTGGGATCTTCTGGATTTTTATTCCAAACAATGGGGATTGGTCATAGGTTGGACTTGGTGATCCTGGAATATTTTCCAGCCTCTGGAATCTGGGATTTTAGACAGTCAAGCCTTGCAGAGAATTAATTTTGATAACTCACAGAGCACAGAAGAACAATCATCCTAAAATCCTTTTGGAAAACCAAGGCAAAGGAGAAGGGAAAAATCTTCTGCCTGTTCATCTCAGTGGGAAGAGGCACCAGGTCTCAAATCTTGCATCAAAACCAATATTTCTGATTAATCCCTGGGAATTCCTGAATTCCAGCATTTCCCTGGTGGAATTGCAGCTTCTTGAACTGTGACTCCACCAAACCCACATTGATCTGAATTTGGACAGAACCAGCCCTGAAAATCCTCCAGAATTCCCTGATCCACCTGGTCTGCTCCAAGCACCTCCCACCTCCACGCACAGCTCCCAAGGATTTCCAGGAACAGGGACAACATTCAGCATTTTATGGGATCCTTGAGGGAACAGGAACTAACAGGGGGCTGTTGAGTAATGAAGCGATTCTAATTGGGTTAATTAGGAGCCAAAGCTGCTCTTTGGGGGATTCTCGCCTTCCTGTTAACGGCACCAATTGAATTTAGGGAACACACAGGGAGAAAATTGCCTGGCTGGATGGAGAGAGGATCATGGAATTGTTCAGGGGCTGGTTAATGGGATCTGTGGAAAAAGGGACATAAATCCCCAAAAACCACAATGGACTCTGAGCTGCTGTGGAAGGAAGGAGCATCCTTTGCTCTGGGAGCTGCTGAGGGAAGTGAACTCCCCTTTATTCTCTGGTTTAATCCTCATTTTCCTCATCCTCTTCCCAGTTCCCTTTTCTCCTGGTTCTCCTTTATCCCCACAGATCTTTAATTGTTGTTTGCCCTTTTCTGGATCCTTCTACCCAAATTCCCAGCACCTTAATCCTGAGCCTTCTCACACCAGAGAATTCCCAAGGGACCATCCTCCCCATCTGATGTTCCAGCGGCTTCTGGAAGTGCCCAAGGCCAGGTTGGATGGGACTCGGAGCACCCTGGGATAGTGCAAGGTGTCCTTGCCCATGGAATGAGAAGGTCCCTTCCACCCCAAACCCTTCTGGGATCCTAGCACGGATTAGGGAGCAGGTGACAATAAAATCAGGAGAAATCCATCTTGTCTTGTTCAGCCCACAGGAATTTTATTGCTGTGAATTTGTGATGGAATTGCGATCCCAACCCTGGGAATGCAGGAAAGGAATGAACAAAACAAAACAAAAAAAGACACATCCCTGTGATGGCTGCACTTTGCTGCCTCTTCTTAAAGGCCAAAGAATTTCTTTTGTTGGCTTAGCACAGGGTTAACAGAAATTCCTGGGATCCGTGTGCCTTTCCCATATAAATCCCTCTGCAACTAAAGCCACAAATCCAAATATTGTGCTGTGCTGAAAGAACACTCCAGCATTACCTCAGGAACCCAAAGGAATTCACAAACAAAGCCAAGCTCAGCAAATTTCCACTTCTTGCTTAATGATGACCTTGAGATGCTCCACTCCAGCACATCGAGGGATTCACCTCCTCCCCTGTAATTCCAACGGCTCTGGAATGTCGAACATTGTGTTCCCAGGTTATTTTGGGTAATTTCCCCACAGAATAACAGATAAACTTGTGCAAATATTGTCTGTAAACCAACTGTGGGCGCTGCTGGTTTGCTCCTGGTTGTGTTCATTACAAATGAATATTAAACCCAAAATCCTGAGATGCCAGTGGGACAATCACTGGGGGATTGGAATTCCAGACTCTCATTGGTCTTTGTGTTCTAGGCAAGATCTTTCATTGACCAGATCATATTGACTCGGCACAGGAACATAAAGGAATAAATATAAATATATAAAAATATAAATATAACTATACCTGTAAAAATAAATCTAAATATAAAATTTTAAATATAAAATTATAAATATAAATATAAGTGTACATGTATATATAACTCTAAAACTAAAACTAAAATTAAATGTAATTATAAATATAAATGTAAATGTAAATGTAAATAGAAATAGAAATTTAAATAGAAATGGAAATAGAAATAGAAATAGAAATAGAAATAGAAATAGAAATAGAAATAGAAATAGAAATAGAAATAGAAATATAACAGTGGAGCTACAGAACCTTAGCACAGTTTGGGTCAAAAATAACCTTTAAAGATCACACCAAGGTGTTGAGGAATAATTGGATTGGAGCATCTTCCCCTATGGAGGCAGGCTGGGAAAGTTGGGAATGTTCTGGAGAGGAGAAAATTGTGTGGAGACCTCCCAGGAATTTCCAGGATCTGAGGGGGATACAGGGAACAGGAACTGGAGTGTCAGGACAAGGGGATGGCTTCAGACTGGAAGAGGGGAGATTTAGGTGGGATATTGGGAAGGAATTCCTGGCTGGGAGGGTTGGAAGGCTCTGGTACAGAATTCCCAGAGCAGCTGTGGAGCCCCTGGATCCCTGGAAGTGTCCCAGGCCAGGCTGGACATTGGGCTTGGAGCAGCCTGGGACAGTGGGAGGTGTCCCTGCTGTTCCATGGGTCAGGGTATCTCCAACACAAATAAATTCCCTTCAGAAACCTCTTCCTTGTGTTATTCCATGAAAATCCCAGCAATTCCTCTGTCCCAGCCAAATCCTCTGCACTGCATCCCAGCACCAGCCTTGGCTCTTCTCCTCCCTGGAAGTCTTCATTTGCAGCCTGGCATGTCAGGGATCGCTGGGATTTATAACAACATCATTCAAGAGGTATTTAATGGATTAGAGTTCCACTTGGAGCCTTTTCAGTCATTCCAGAGTAAATACTGGATCATCCTCGCAAGGAGCTTCCAAATTAATGTATCAGCCAAACTTTCAGCCTGAATACAAATCCGCTGCTGTTGCTGGGATGTGCAGAGCTGTCGCCCCAATTCCATGAGGGGAATGCAGCCCCAAATATCCAGAATTCCTACAGCAGCTTCCAGATCCTAGAGGACACCTTTAAATAAATAATTGGGTTATTTTTCAACTGGGCCTGGAATTTTTAATGCTTCTTTTTGAGTTTGATTTTACTGTTTTTAGGAAGAATTTTTTTTCGTTTGTTTTTTTGGGGGTTTTTTTTGGTTTTTTGGTTTTTTTTTTGGGGGGGGGGGTTTGGTTGTTGTTTTTTGTTTTTGTTTTTGTTTTTTTGTTTTAGGAAGGAATTCCTGGCTGGGAGGGTGGGGAGGCCCTGGAATGGAATTCTCAGAGCAGTTGTGGATGCCCCTGGATCCCTGAAAGTGTCCAAGTCCAGGATGGACACTGGGGTTTGGAGCACTCTGGGATAGTAGAAGGTGGGAATGAATGGGATTTAAGGTCCGTTCCATCCCAAACCATTCCATAATAATAATTAAAAAGACTGGATCTGGCACTTGGTGCCATGATCTAGTTGAGCTGTAAGAACATGGGTTGGACTCGATGATCTTAAAGGTCTCTTCCAACCTAGAAATTCTGTGATTCTGTGATAATATTCCATAAAGTCCCATAATGGGCTTTAAGGTTTTTTCCAATGCTAACCTTGTGGGATTTTTCTCCAATATCTGAAGGGTTTTTTTCTCCTTTCCACTCCAGACTTCTCTCCCAGGGATCTCTTCCACTTCCAAGCTGCTTATTCCGATGGTGAAATCCAGGATATGCCCTTCCATTGTCTCTCCAGCAGCCACCTGCGCTGTCTCAGAAAAGAAAGTTCCAGTTATTCCAGGACACACTTCAATGTTGGAAAATGCCATCTGCCCATAGAAACGTGGGGAAAACTTTGGGAATGCCCCTAGGTTGACACAGGGAGGGGGTGGGAGCAGAATTCCCAGTTATTAATCAGTCCCACCCCCAGTCTCAGCCTGGCAGAGCTGGGATTCATCATTAATTCATTTGCTGTCGAAATCAAAGGAAAAGTATCCGAAGGAACAAAGGGAATGGAAGGAAATGCAGCTCTGGAGTTGTCATGTACTCATCAAATGTGATCCTTTATTCATCACTGAGTTGAATAAAACAAGAAGGAATTCTGTCATCCGGCTCTGGAGAACACGGAAACACCAAATACGGCAAGAGGGATCCCTCATGGGTCTGTAGGAGCAGAGGGAAATGTGGATACCAGGCACCTCCAAATGCCCATCCTGGGAATGCCACAGGAGTGAGGGGCAGCCACAGCTGCTCTGGCAATTCCACCAGCCCAGCCAGGAATTCCCAGTTCCCAATCTCCCATCCATCCCTGCCCTCTGGCACTGGGAGCCATTCCCTGGCTCCTGTCCCTTATTTCCATTTGTTCCAGGGCTGGACAACCATTCCAGGGAATTCCAATATCCAACCTAAACCTCCTCTGGTGTTATGAGCTCCACTTTTCCCCCCAAGTCCCCACAAGTCATTCCCTCCCAGTAAATTCAAGGTTTCTTCCCTGGAAGGGTTGTCAGGCATTGGAAGAGGTGGGAATTCCCATCCCTGAGGGATTTAAATCCCTGTGGATCTGGCACTTGGGGACATGGGGCAGTGGTGGCCTTGGCAGTGCTGGGAATGGTTGGACTCTCATCTCAGAGGGCTTTTCCAGCCTCAGCAATCCCATGATTCTGTAGAATTCCACATTTTTGCATAAAGAAAATTTTCCTTCTGTTTTTAACCCTGGGGTTGTGACCTGCCCTACAACCCTTTCCTTAACTCTGGGCATTCCAGCGAAATAAATAAAAAAACATTGGAATTTTGTGCACTTTGGGGTTGAATTTTGGGATCCAGGTCAGAGCTGAGCCGTAGTCCAAAGTGGGCTCATGTAAATCCCATCGGGATTGACCCTGGAACAGGAATTGCTTCCAAAGGCAGCTGCTTTTAGCAGCCATTGGTAAAATTCCCAGGACTTTAAAGTTTTATTTTGGCTTTTCCAAGTGCAAATGTTCCTTGATCCCATCTTTCTGCTCTGAAAAATAGCAATTATGGAGACAGGCTCCTTGAATAATCTGAGAGCTTGGGAAGTGCTAGGAAAAAGGAAAAAATGGGATTTTTAGAAGGAAATATTTCTGGAAAGATGGAGTTGTGGGAAGACACCTGTGAGCCTCCAGCTTTGCCCAGGGATTTAGGGGATAAAGATCTCGCATTTTCCCAACTCCTTCTCCAGGATCCCAGCTCTGGGATTGGTTCCCATCCTTGTTTTCTGCTCCAGCCTTACTACACCCAGCCCAACCGCTCTCCCAAATCCCTCCAGGAAAAAGGAGTGCACTGAGAGACAAAAATCAACAGAGAATTCACCAAAATCCTGCCAGGACACCACCTCTCCTACATTTCCATGGTTTAGGCAGGAATTCTTTTTCTCACCCACCCCAGAGCAGCACATGAGCTGAAAGCACAAAAATGTGTAAATCCAGAGCTAAAACTGAGAGTAAACCTCACTTAATTGGCCTCAAATACTCAACTCTTTCCTTGTTTTTTATTTTTCCCTGTGCATTTTAATGCACGTTGATCCACTGGTAAATTAGAAATGTTAACCCTGGGTCAAAAATGGACTGTCAGGAAAAGCAGATTTGTGGGAACTGAAGCTTCACGGAAGGATGCCCTTTTATTTTTATATTCTGTTGTTTGGGTGGGCAAAAAGCGAATGGAAGAAATTTCCTTTTTGGAGATGGAGTTTGGAGCAGATTCAGAGGGGAATTTTGAGGAGAGAAATGGTTTTAATGAGGCACTTGAGGAAAGTGAGGCCCAAGATTGGTGGTGTTGGAGCCCAACCAGAACTTCATGGCCCAGGTGACCTCCTGTGGTCCCTTCCAGCCTGGCAGGTGACAGGACAAGGGGGAACGACTTGGAGTTAAAAGATAATTGGTTTAGATGGGATATTGGGAAGGAATTCCTGGTTGGGAGGGTGGGAAGCCCTGGGATGGGATTCCCAGAGAAGCTGTGGCTGCCCCTGGACCCCTTGGAGTGTCCAAGGCCAGGTTGGAGCAGCCTGGGACGGTGGAAGGTGTGGATTCCAGGGCTGGAACTGGATGATCTTTAACATTTTTTTTCCATCCCAAACTATTTTTAATGTTATTTTTAAATTATTTTCCTTAGGATTAGCAGGAGACACCTTATTATTCTGCATTTGCCCAGACCTCCATCCACCATTCCAGACCCTTGAACTGCCCTGGAGTGTTGAGCTGTGTTAAAAATATCCAATAAATTCTCCAGGACATCCTGGAATTCTGCTGAGCCACTGGAACACCGGGAACCTTCTCTGGGAGCCACCTGTCCCAGACTGCCAGGCAAGATGTGTTCTATCACCATCTGTGTGGCAGTTGTCTTCTGTTCATTGGGGCAGTTTTCCTTATCTCTTCCACAATCACTCCTCCCTCGGGAGGGGACACCTGCTGATAACAGCCATTGAATGTCCCTGCATGGCTGATAAGAACTACAGCATCCCATTGGGAGATGTGAGCCCAGAGGGAGGAGCCAAGCATTCCTACCTGG
>JAWMQZ010000283.1:61824133-61839468 GCA_035584835.1 Tangara arthus | reverse complement strand
ATTGGGAATTGGGAATTCCTGGCTGGGCTGGAATTGCCAGAGCAGCTGTGGCTGCCCCTGGATCCCTGGCAGTGCCCCAGGCCAGGCTGGACATTGGGGCACCCTGGGACAGTGGGAGGTGTCCCTGCCATGGCTGGGTGGGATGGGATTTAAGGTCCCTTCCATCCCAAACCATTCCAGGATTCTGTAATCCCTTGGTGAGATATCAACAGTGAATCAAAAAAAAACAAAAAAAAACAAAACAAACCCAACAAAAACAACAATATCCAATAAATTTCCCATGAACTTCATCTGGAAGTTGTTGCTCCTTGAATTATTCAACTCCTCATTGGTAGAACCTCCATAGAATACCCTGGAGATGGAAGGGACCCACAAGGACCATTCAAGGTGGGATAGCTCAGGTCAGATAAATATCCAAAATCTGAGATTCTTTGGGATGGCAATGAGGGAAACAGGAATTTCCTGGACGAGCTCCTTCCTCCAGGGCTCTGCTCTCCATCTGCTGCTCCAATGGATCCCAGAGACAACAGAGTGCATGTTCCCCTTGGAAAAGCACTGGTGCATGGAGGGCATCCATCGAGTTTTGGTGCATCCCAGAATGTTTCAGGACACAAACCCTTCCAGTTGCAGTGCCCAGCAGGCTCCAGGTCACAGAATATATTTTTTAATCTATTTTTATGGATGTACCTGAAATCCAGCTCCAAATTAATCCGTAACTGCTGAATTCACCAAGAGCTCCTGAGCTTCCTCAAACCCATTTTCCCCATAAAAACCCTAAAAATAATATTCAAAGCCTTTCATATTTTATTCTGAGTTGTCGTGTTCCATTTCTTTCAGATCAAATCTTTGGCATTTTTTTCCTGACATCCACATTTTGATCTGGAAAACCCTGACCAAGCACTCAAGACATGACCAAGACATCGTTGATGTCCAGATGGAAATTTCTGGCCACTGCTCCTGGCATTTTCCTTCCCAACACAATTTGAAGAACTAGACCACGGAAAAGGCTGGAATTTCTTTTTTTTTTTTTTTTTTTTTTAAGGTAAGTTATTCAGCAATTACAATTCCATCAGGGAATATCAGACAGAACTCACACAATTACAGGAGAAATTCCTGTCAGAAATCCTGCCAAATTATGCTGAACAGATTTTCTGCTGCTAAAAGAATTAATTAGGAATTAATGCTTTATTTTTTATATTTGTGATGGGTATTCATTAATATAACTAAAATTAATAGCATAAAATGTGCAGATTCTGCCTAAAAAGCAAGGATTGGACAAATTTCAAGGAAAAAAAATGGGGAAAGGGGGCGAATCTTTAAATACAATTCCAAGTGTTTCTCCTACAAGGACCTTGCAATGACTCTGATTCATTTGGCCCAAATTTTACCTCTGGAATGCCAAACGGGATTGGTCACCTTGGCTTATGTGGGATACAGGAACAGATGATGGGGAGGGATACTTCCTCCAAGAAAAACCTGTTTCAGTGTTTCCCTGGCTCTTCCTCCTTATTTTGCAGGGTCTGGGAGGCAAGAAATTGGGAAAAGACTTTGGAATGTCCTGTTCCTTCTGGAGCACCGGGGTTTGCAGCCTGTGGAGTTTGGAAAGGATGTTCTGAGGATCTTTTCCAGCTCACCTGAAAGTAGTGGAGACAAAATTCCTGAGTGTCCTGAGTGTCCTTTTCCAATTCCTGCCACAAGTGGTGTGTGAATCCGTTATGGAGGTACAAATGGAAAAGAACCGGGAAAAAACATCCCATGGATCCAGCTGTACATGAGAATATAAACTAAGAAATTTAAGGTCTTTATTGACCTGGTTTCTTCATAATTCCTGTCCTTCCTAGACCTTGTCTTCCCACGATGTGGGAATTATGGAGAGATTGGATTGGAAGGACCTGGAAGGGGCTGGAAAGACCTGGAAAAAGAGGCAAATTTCATCCTCTTTGTTTTCTGTCCTCTGCTCTTCCTCCTGCTTCACTCCCAATGCTCCAAATGTGCTCCAGGCAGCAGGAGACGACCTTGGGAAATATTCATTTCTTCTTAATTTAATTAAAAATGGGTTATCTTTGCATGTCCCACTCTTTCATGGTGGCACTTAATGGCATAATCCAAATTTTCTGTGCCATTTTCATCCCTTTTTCCTGTAAACTGTTCACAACTTGGGGTCACCATTTCCTTTCAAAAGACAAAAAAAATGGGAATTAAAGAAAAAATAATAAAAAGAAAATGACGTTCACATAGGGGAAGACACATATTGTAAATTAATTAAAGATCTTCCCCTCTGTAGCTCGCTCAACATCTCCCTGTTGTCTCAGATTTTCCCACCAGGAGAAAATTCTTTGCAAGCTGTGGATAAAGGACGACCTGCAAATCAGCTTTATTGATCCACACGTCCTGAAAACTTAAAATAATTGGAAAAAAACCCCAAACCTAGAGTTCAAATGGAGGTGAAAATCTTTCTTTGCTTCCTGACCTGCACTGAAAAAATCTTCTCCTGAAAGGTAAAGCTTTGGATTCAGCGTTTTTCCAGGAAATTTGCCATGATTAAATATCTGCATGACCCCATCCTGAGCGGGGATGTAAATTGGTAGAACACCAGGATATAATTTTAGTAAATGAATTAAATTCCTTATTTGTGGTGTAATTCAGAGAATCGCAGAATAATTAAAGTTGAAAAAGACCTTAAAGACCAAGTCCAAACCTAGTCCTTCCACCAATTCCAAATTTCCTTGGAATTAAAATCTGTGTCTAGGTGCAAACACTTTAGATAAATATTAAAAACCACTTTTTTCATCAAAGTGAGCTAAAAAATTCAAATTTCTTTTCAAATGAATTTTTATAATATTTCATTTCTTCATCTCTTTGTCTTTGCACTGTGCAGGAATAATTTGTCTCCTTGTTAGCACCACAATAGGATGAAGAAAAATGGCTCTAAAATTAATTCCATGGAGAAATATTCCTCCTTTTTAAAAGAGTTGCTGGATTGTAACAAATGATCAGGAATTGTGGGGGTTTGAAGCTATCAGGGATAAAATCTATCAATAAAGTTAATCCAAAGATTAATAAATTAATAAGCAAGAAGTTGATATCAAACTATGATTACACTTCCGTGCATGCTTTGCTCCTCAAGCTGCACAATTAAATTAAATTCACATTAAATTCACATTTTCCTATGAACTGAATAATTCTGGGAAATACCCCGAGGAGCAAATTCCTGACACGACTTCAACACCAAAACACAACACCACAAATCCTGGATCTGCAGGATTCGGAGCAGAGATTCCCACAGCCCAGAGATAATTCCCATCCACTGGGGATCCACCTCGATTATCCCAAGGATAATTTGCAGGCAGGAGCAGGGAAATTCCAAGACTGGAACAGAGCCCAGTTCCTTGGAGAAGTTTTAGGAGAGAGGAACTCCCTGGAAAAGGGAGGAGGTGAAATAATCCGCTCCTGACAATGAGTTTCCAGCTAATCCCAAGAGGCGGAGATTGGTTTCAATGCCATGAAAGGGGATTCCCTTTCACCCTTTAATTAGGAGAATTGGCATTATTTTAATTAGCCAGCACTGGGTAATGCTGATCCTGGCTTTAGTTGTATTTTGGTTCCACAGGCTGAGGATGAACTGCAGAAAATAGATTTCTTTTTCCCCCTCTCAGCACTTCTTGCCTTTCATTCCCATGGAATTTCCTTGTCCTCCTCCCACCAGAACTTTGCTTTCCTCAACCTTTCCCATTTTCCTGCTCTTCCCACCCCTTTCTACTTGGGCAGGATCCTTTTAAGAACCACCCCCAGGGTTCCAGGGAAGCTGCAGCTTTGATTTCAAATATTTGGAGAGTCTGGCCCTCAAGGTTTCTCTCCCAGCCCTTTCCTACCCTAACTCACTTCCTTTTATTTTTTAACCATCTCCAGTAAGTTTTGCCCTGATACTGAACCAGGAAAACACTAAAATCCCACAGATTTTTCTGGTTTTGCTGGATTTCAAGCCTCACTTCCCACAGGTTGTCCCAGAGTGCTTCAATCTCTTCGCTGTCCCACCTTTGATCAATGTGTCCTGAAAAAGAAGCAAAACCCACTTTGCTCCCTGACTTTTTCCCTTCCCAATGATGATTATTATTTATTAACACTTTCCTTGGTGTTTTTGGGGAGGATTTTCAGGAAATGGATTCAAACCCAAATCCCTCTGGATAGAACATTGCAGCTCCTCTGGAATCCTTCAGCCTTGTTCCTCTCATCCCTTTTTTCTGTCCCTGGCTGGGATATTCCTGAGGAGAAGTGGAAGCAGGCTGGAGCCAGAATCCCACTGTGTCCTCACTCTGTTCCCATTCCCTTTCCTCTCTGGGAAAAGGTCTGGGAAAGCTGCTCGGGGCTGTGTGGCCTCTGCAGCTGAAATCACCTTTATTTTTGGGAAAAGGGCAGTTCTTGTCCCACTGCTGCAGCAGGAATAGCGCTGGGAAAACAGGAATTGGAAGGAGTGGAGAGTCACATTTATTTCCCTCAGTTTTTCCAATGATTTATCATGGAATCATGGGATGGCTGAGGTTGGAAAAGACCTTCAAGACTGAGTCCTACCATTAATTCAGCAACAACACTAATCCATGTCCTCAAGTGCCACATCCACCTTTCCAGGGATGGGGACTCCCTCTGGCCCTGGCAGCCTTTTCCAGTGCTGGACAACATTTTCCACGAAGGAATTTTTCCTAATATCCAGTCTAAACCTTCCCTGGCACAACCTGAGGCCGTTTCCTGTTATCCTGAATAGAAAGAGGAAAATCCCCTTCTCCAAAGGCTTTTTTAGTTTGCAGAGTTCCCAAGGAGAATTCCATCAAGGATCACTGCAAATTCCAAAGCCAGAAGAGTCTTTGAACCCAAAAGAGCTGGAGACAGGAAAGAATTAATTTAGATATTCCAGTTTAATCCAAGCTTGGACAGGGATTGGAGCAGCCTGGAATAGTGGGAAGTGTCCCCGCCCATGGGATGGGGTGGAATGGGATGATCTTCAAGGTCTTTTCCAACCCAAACCATTCCATGATGATTCTATTCCATGATTATATGTTCAGACCACATTTCCAACCTTTCTTAGCAAATCACTGGGAATTTTGGAGGAACAACATCTTCTTTCTCCCCACAACACTGCCTTGAGACTAATTATTTCCTCTTATTAACATGAAGAAACCTTTTATTTTAATTAACAAAGACCCATCACTCAGATCAGCCCCTTCTACACAAGAATAATTCTCCAATTTTTTTTTTTTAAAGGAATTCTATCCCTCTGATTTAAAGCTGCCATTTCCTAATGCAAGACTCAGATATTCATTCCTTAATCGCAGATTCAGCTCTCTTCAAACCCAATATCATCATCTTCCCTTTTTTTTTTTTCTTTTTGCAGGCATTGTGGAAAAGAATTCCACTGCTCCATGATAAAAACTTCAGAAGGTTTGAAATATGAGCAGATGATAATTGCAGCTTAATATGCTAATGGGGACTGGGAAGAATAGGAGTAAATTGCCCAAATATTCCTAAATTCTCCATGGCAGGGTAATATGGGAGCATGGACATCACTTATTAATTGGAAACATTTCCCAGAATTTATTTGACATGGCCATTAAATGGAAGCATTGCTGGAGGATGAGCACGATGGGGTTTATTTGCTTAAATTCTTTCTTCAAAATGATTTCAAGCACTCAAAAATACACCTGAAAATGGTGTCAGTTAAAAGTGCATCATTTATTGGGTGTCTTGAGTTTTCCGAGGTGGGAGAGATGGAAATTAACCTCAAAACATCCCTACAAAACTGCTGACATTCCCTGAATGTCCTCAGACAAGAGGGAGACGTCTTTCCCAAGGAATTCACCTCCCCCTAAAATATTCTGCTCATCCATCATCCAGTGCCTGATCCCTCCCCATCCCACCATCCCGAGCTCCTCAATTTATGAGGTGCTGCTGCTTTAATTTAAGGGGTAATTTTTAAACCAGTTTCCCTAAGCCGGTGCGAGACTCCCCAGGGATAATCCCCCATCAGCTCATCCCAAATGTTTCATTTAGCTCCTGCTGGTTGGGAAGAGCTTAAAGTCCCATGAAAGTGGCCGCTTTAAGCTGGGATAAATCTTCCCACTGAAAGGCAAGGGGGGTTTGGCCAAACTGATGGGATTTTTCATGGGAATGAGCAAATCTCAGTTTGGGAGCTGCTGCTGCTGCTGGCTCGGCGTGTCCTCAAAACCCATCCACTCATTAACTGGGCATCAGGAGCCTGGAGCAGGACACTTTCCCTGGAATGTGGTCCAGGAGCTTGGACAATGCCCTGCTTGGAAAGTCCTTGAGGGGATGAGAGGGGCATCATGAGCTGGGTTTGGGGTGGAATTAGGGTAAAACCAGTCTGGCTCAGCAAGCCCAAAGTTAAAAACCCTGATTAGTGCAGGTTCTCCTGTCATATTCCTTCTTGGAATGTGGGGAGATTCCTCCTTTGGGAAGGGGGCACCCTCCAAGGATTCTCCTCAAGGTTAAGAGGAAGAGGCCTGCCCAGGGGTGTTGGTGTTGGGTGAGTTTTATCAATCTAGACTTAATAATTGTTTCTTTTTGCTGCCTTCAATAAAATTGCTTGAATAGAATTGTTTTATTTTATTGCACTGCATTAGACTGCACACTCAATAATTCTGATTAAGATCTTTTGTCTAATCATTTGTAGTGATAAATAATTCATGTTTTTATAAATGGATCTGATTTTCATTAAAACCTGTGGGATGAAGGGGCAAAATTTAAACTATTTCCTGGGATTGGATCCAGCCAACCACAGGTGACCCCAAGGAGTTTAGGGAGCAAAAGGATCCTCTCTGCACCTCCTGAGTCAATGGGAGCTTCCCTAAAAACCTTTGGAGCTCTCACTCCATCCCTGACAGGACCACAAGGAGATTTCCCCCAGGCAACCTCTCCAGTCTTGCCCAGATCTAAATCCATCATCCCTTATTCCCCATGGAGCATTGTCCCCAAACCCACAGAATCACAAAATCCAACCACAGAATTATTGAGGTTGGAAAAGCCCACTGAGGTCGAGTCCAACCATTCCCAGCACTGCCAAGGCCACCACTGATCCCTGGCCCCAAGTCCCACATCCCCATGGCCTTGAAATCCCTCCAGGGATGGGGACACTTCCAGGGATGAGGATATTCCCCAGGTTTACACTTGTGCTCTGGGATAGCCCTGCTGGAGCAGGGAATGGGGCCCAGTGCCCCCTGAGGTCCTTTCCAGCCTGATCCATTCCATTTTGGGTAATAATCCCAGGAATCCACAGAAAGGCAGAAAATCCCATTTTTCCCTCTGCTCCCTGACTTTGAGATTCCCTCTGAAGCGAATCCTCCTCAGCTCTGGATCAGGAGCTGGAAAAACTTCACACCCTTCACACCCTTCACACTGCACCAGAGGAACCCTAAATAAATTCCCAATATTGTGGAAGAACTGAAAGAATGGGATTGAAACAAACGGATGTGGAACAGCCAATTCCACCACCAAATCAAAACTTGTTGGAATTTTATGAAAGCAAATCCTTATGATTTTTCTTTTGAGCAACATCCAATAGGAGCTTGGTTTGAAAAGTCTGCCTTGGGTGGTTTTTTTCCGAGCCATCATTCCCTTTAAGCACGGGAATTGCAGGGAATCATTGGTTGGATGTGGGATCGATCAACTCAGTGCTGAGGCAGCACAAAAATCTGGGAAAGAAGCTCAAAATGGGAATTTGGGCATGCAACCTATAGGGAAAGGCCCTCCCTGGGCAGAGGGAAGGAAGGAGCTGGAGGAACAGAGGAATTGAGGCTCTTCTCCCTTTTCTCAGCTTTATATTCCTTAAATTTCCAAAACTCTGCTCCTTCCAAGTGCATCACCATTGAGGCATTTTCTACAGTTCTGTTCCTCATGGAACGGGGGGACAATTGAATCTCCAACATGACAAGCTGATCATTCCCAGTATTTTTTTCCACAAAAAAAAAAAAAAAAAAGACAGAAAAATCCAATAATCCAAAGCTATTTCTGACATCCTCCTACCAGGACAACATTGGGATTCATGTATGGAATTATAGAAATATTCCCTTGTGTGATCATTTCATTTAAAATATTATGAGTGGATTTGGAGTTTTCCTGCTCCCCCAAAACCAAAGAAATTTAAGTCAAAGGTGCATTTCTTAATTTTTAATTCATGTTTATATAAACAAATCTGATTTTCCATCATTAAAACCTGTGGGATGAAGTGGAGCCACAATTCCATTTTGCGCCTCACTGATTAATAAATCTAGGATTTTAATTCCTATTCAAGGGATTATTTCAGAGTATTTTAGGGAATCTCCAGGAATTAACAATACATCTCTGAGAGCCCAGATTTCCAGGATGAACCATGGATGTCCCATCCCTGGATAATTCAATTTCATGTTGGAGAGAGCTCAGAGCACCCCGGAAAGTGGAAATTGTCCCTGCCCTTCTCCAGTAAAAAATTCCTGTGGGAAATAACCCGTGTCTGAAATTCCAGGGTTTCCCAGTGATTCCCAAAGTATGGAACAAAATTAATCCCAGTGAGATCAATTTCTCCTCTCCTCCTTCCCAAAGTGGACCAGAAGGAGGGGATGGAGGAATCCTGTGAACTGTGAGTGGTTAAGGAGAGAAAAAAACAAGATATAAAGGGGAAAAATTCCTTCTGTAGAAACTGAAAGGTTTGGATTAGGGACTTTTTTTAATCCTGTTTTTAAATTAAAGCTGCATTTTCTCCCCTCTGCAAGTGAGAATGATTCCCAGGTAATCACACCCAGGTTTGTTCTGATGCAGAGGAACCACAACAAACACAATCTGCATTCCTCCCACTGCCCAAGGATGCTGGATAATTCCCTAAATTATGGCTCTGGAAATTTATATGGTTTTCCTGTACCTTTCAGGGAGCTTTTCTTTACAATCCATGCACAAAACGAGAATGGCATTCCCAAAATTACAGCCACTCAGCAGGGAGGGATAGAAGCTGTGAGAAAGGATGAAATCCAGGACTGGCTCAGGAAAAATATGGAATTCGGAGCCAGGCTGGGAGAGCTGGGAATGTTCACCTGGAGAAGGGAAAGCTCCAGGGAGAGCTGAGGGAACCTGAAGGGGCTCCAGGAGAGCTGGAGAGGGACTGGGGACAAGGGATGGAGGCACAGGAGCCAGGGAATGGCTTTAGGATGGAAAAGGGTGAGTTTAGGTGGGATATTGGGAA
This sequence comes from Tangara arthus, assembly GCA_035584835.1. NCBI lineage: Eukaryota > Metazoa > Chordata > Aves > Passeriformes > Thraupidae > Tangara > Tangara arthus. Next base: position 61,830,248 of record JAWMQZ010000283.1, on the reverse strand, counting down.
GGAATTCCTGGCTGGGAGGGTGGAGAGACCCTGGAATGGGATTCCCAGAGCAGCTGTGGCTGCCCCTGGATCCCTGGCAGTGCCCAAGGCCAGGCTGGACATTGGGACACCCTGGGACAGTGGAGTTGTCCCTGCTCAGGTTTCTCCAAGCCCATCAAGTCCTGGAACACCTCCAGGACTGGAATTCAGAATTCATTCAATGCCACAGCTCTGTGAGCAAGGTTTGTTGGAGCAGAGAAGGCCAAACATGTATTTCTCAATCACAAAGCAAGATGTGATTCCTGATTTTGGGAGTGGGAACTTGTGCCCTGCAGTTGCATTTGCTGCCTCCTGCAGCAGCTGCAGCTGGTGCATTTGAGGCAGGTTTTCCCCCAGTGCAGCTGTTTTTCCCCTTTTCTCCACAGTGGGCTGCGGAAGCTGGTGCTGAGGAACGTGTCCTACGGCCTGGGGGAGCTGTACAGAGCCTTCTCCCTCAGTGCCCAGGTCAGGCAGCTGCAGAGGTTCATCCCTGAGGTCACCACCAATGATGTTCTCAGGTAAAAGAAGCTTCTTGTGTTGGGAAATATCCTATTGGAACAGCAGAACACGTGGCAGGGGTTTAGTCCCTTCCTCCACCAAAATACGGTAGAGAAGCTTGGAGCTGCCTCCAGCTTGGAGGTCCTGGAGTTCCTCAGTGCAGAGGAGGCACCAGGATGATCTGGAGCAGCTCTGCTGGGAGGAAAGGTTGAGAATTTTGGGATTGTTCAGCCTGGAGAAGAGAAGCTTTGGGGTGACCTCACTGTGGCCTTGCAGTACTTGAGGAGAACCTGCAGAAAGATGGAGAGGCAGGACAAGGGGGAATGGCCTCAAACTGACAGGGGGCAGGGTTGGATGGGAGATTGGGAAGAAATTCCTGGCTGGGAGGGTGGGGATGGGCTGGGATGGAATTGCCAGAGCAGCTGTGGCTGCCCCTGGATCCCTGGCAGTGCCCAGGGCCAGGTTGGGCAGGGCTTGGAGCCACCTGGGAGAGTGGGAGGTGTCCCTGCCATGGCAGGGGTGGCACTGGGTGGGCTTTAAGGTCACAGGTTGGCCACCTCAATGATCCCATGACTGTTAGATGCCTCCACTCTGCCTTTTGAGTGTTAAAAAATGCTTTGTCTCCCCTCCCTGCCCTCCTCACTGTCTCCCTGGACCCTTCCTCACAGGAATCCCTTTCCTAACTCAGAACATTTTCCTTCTGCTCCTCCTTGTTCTTGCAGGGGTCCCTCAGGTGTGAGAGCCCAGGCCCTGGACAGCGAGGGCAATCTGGTGGATGACTTTGTGTTCGATGGGGGCTCGGGGGCCGTGGGCAGCAGGATCCTGCACGTCAGGAACGCTCCTTCCCCCGCCGCCACCTCCTCCCTGGCCATCGGCGCCGCCATCGCCGCCGAGGCCCAGCGGCGCTTCCAGCTCTGAGCCCGGCGGGAATCCCGGCAGGAACCCTGCCTGCTGCCCCTCTGCAGCCTGGCACTGCTCCTGAAGGACACACACGGCCTCCAGGCAGTGCCCAGGCAGCGTTCTGTGCCCACTCTGTGCCCACTCTGTGGCTCCTCGGCGTGGTGAGGAAGGTTTGGCCAGCAGAGCAGGGTCTGCAGCACAGGCACAGCAGGCTGGGATCCCTCTCCGGGGGATTTTCCACTTGGGTTTGCCATGGCTGTGCTCACAATGCTGCCTCCTCAAAGGGGTCTGACAAGCAACGGGCGTGGGGTGGCTCTGATCCCATTGAAATTGGATGTGCAGCCCTCTGGATGACATGGAGGTAATGGAAGAGGAGGATAAGCCCTGCTGGTGTGGAATTAAAGGCTTTGGCAGAGATTGAGAACAATATTCAGAGCCTTCAACCTGAATGTAGAGTATTTCACAGAAAAATAAGCTTAAAGAGGATTACCAAAGCCAAGTCAATTTAGATCTGCAATTCAGATACTCTGTCTGATCACTGTCTGTGATTTTTATAGAGGAGAAATCAAAATATGGATAAAAACAATCACTTTTCATTTCATTTACAGCTGGGAAATCAGCACTGATCAGAAACTTCATCAGTGGCTTTGGGTTTCTTCCTTTGAATGCTGATGATGCAAAAGGAGCTGATCTTTGTCCAGCCACTTGAGCAATCCAGGGAAAAATGGTCTTTGGAACAGGAAATGTGAAATGTGAAGGGAGGGAAGCTCCAGAAAGCTGCCCTGAGTCATGGTTTTGGTGTTGCTTCCCTTGGAGCCCGAGCAGGGATGAGTCAGGGAGATTTCCCATTTTCCCTGAGCACTAGGGGAGCTCAGACAGGGCTGGTGACCCCTCTGAGCTCCATTAATGCCCCATTTTGATCAGAGATACACCTGGAGGAGTCTGTGTGCAGGGAGAGGTGAAGTAAACTCAGGGCTGAGCCCAGGATCTGGGAGTGTCCTGCAGAATTGCTGCGGAGCAGAATTTTGTGGCCTCAGGGACAAAGTATTGAGGATTTAGTAACAGCTGCTGGGTAGCACAGATAATTGTGGGGAGTCTGAACCAGAAAACTGGACAATAATTTTTCCTTAAAAAGTTCTTTTCTGAGTTCCTCTGATGGCAGTTAGCACAGGAGGGCACCTGTGAGGCTGATTTTACTGTACAGATTGGAGACCCTTTTGAGGGGAAAAGGGCTTAATCTGCCTTCTCCTTCTCCTCCCTCTCCTCCTTCTCCTCCTTCTCCTCCTTCTCCTCCTTCTCCTTCTCCTTCTTCTCCTTCTCCTAATTATTATTATGATTATTATTATTTAATTTTTTTCCTTTTTTTTTTCCCTGGTAAAATCTGCTTTACCAGCAAATTGACTGCTGGAAATTCAAATACCAACTGTCCTTTCAGAGCAAAGTTTTGGTCACTTCAGGCAGAGATTCAGCTGTTCTAAGTCCTCCAGTGCCACAGGGCTGTGTAAAACTTCCCCCAGTGGAACAATCCTGTTTTCCCTCCCTGCCAGAAGTGTTGCCTATCAACAGTAAATCCTACAAAAGGATTGCAAAAGCCACTTCCTCCCACATGGGGTGTGGCCCTGACATGTATGAACAGAGTAAAGAACATTAAAATGCAAAGCAGACAGAGACCAGGGGGAGTCCTGAGTCAGCATTTCCCTGTGCACTGCTTTTTCCTCTCAGGTGTGATGATTGTTTGGGGGTAGAATTTATTTGAAATTTAAATTATGAACCTTGATGTAGCATTCTGTGAAATGGAAATGTTTTCAGAGATAAAAGTTTTGCACTTTTGTTATAAAAATAAGTTCAGAGATTATGATGTCAGGCTTTCAGGCATCAATCTTGTTGCTCACAAAGTGTGAAAATGTATTAATTTATTTTCCAAATGAGCCTCACTTTGATAATTTCATAAATGTGCCTTTTATGATTAAAATGGTGTGGTGGGGTTTTTTTAAATGCTGTAAAATTGGTGTATTTCTCCTGACTCAGAGAAGAGTTTCACTGGAATTTGTTAATTCTCAGCTGAACTGGGCAGGATATCCCTCTGTGTAACAGGAATCACTTCAGGAGGGGGCCACATGACCAAACTTGTCTTCCTAAATTATCTTATCTGTGCTCCTCACACCTCCCAGCTCTTCCTCACTCGACAGGACTGCTCTGGTCTGGGCCTGTTGGGACAGGTGGGATGAGAATTCCTGAAACTCTGAATAAATATTTGGACAAACGCCATTTGTTCCCCAGAAATGTTACAGAATCAGAACCCCAGGCTGGATTGGGTTGGAAAGGACCCTAAATCCCATCCCATTGCACCCCTTCCACCATCCCAGAGTGCTCCAAGCTCTGCCCAGCCTGGCCTGGGGCACTCACAGGAATTCCTTCCCAATATCCCACCCAAACAAGGTCAATCCTAAACTCTGGAAGGAGGAGGAGGAACTGTGGATGTGCCACCATTATCCCATCATTACTTTTCCTTTTTGCTCACAGTTTGGGTTTGAGGAACAAGTATAAAATAGAAATAAATAGAAAGAATATAAATACAGAAATAGATAATTTAGATATATAGATAGAATAGAAATAAATACAGAAATAATTTTTTTTTTTGGAAGCTCCCAGGCTGCTCTGGTGGGACAGGAAGGTGGAGCCACAGAGCAGAAGGAAAAGTTTCTGTCTCTGGAAGCATCAGGCTCCTCCAGGAAATCTTACAAAGAAGGATCACAATTTTACTATAAGAAGGTACATTTTTTCCCCTTTGGTTTAATTTATCCATTCCCTCTGTGGACAAGTCTTAAAAATGGGGAGTGGAGGGAATATAAACGGTGAGATTTGAATATTTTGCTGTCAGGAGGGAAATGAGGGAAAATTTAGCTGGATTTGGGTGATGAGTGGGTGAAGGGAATGGTGTTTTTTGGAGCAGAGAGAAAACTGCATCAAAAAAAGGGAGAGGAACTCCTTCCAGGTATGGAGAGAAACTGCTGGCAGGTAGGAAAACATCCTCCAGAGAGGAGGGAAACTGCCTCGAGGTTGGGATGGGAACTGCCTTGAGATTGGGATGGAAATTGCCTCCAGGCTGGGAGAAAAACATTCTCCAGCTGGGGAGGAAAACAGCTCCAGGCTGTGAGAAAAATTGCCTCGAGACAGGGAGAACAGGTAGGGAAACAGGCTCCAAGTAGGGAGAAGAAAAGCCTTCAAGTAAGGAGAAAAATTCCTTCCAGGTATGGAGAGAAACTGCTGGCAGGTAGGAAAACATCCTCCAAAGAGGAAGGAAAACTGCCTCGAGGTTGGAATGGGAACTCTCTCCAGGCTGGGAGAAAAACATTCTCCAGCAGGGAAGGAAAAGAGCTCCAGGGTGTGAGAAAAATTGCCTCGAGACAGGGAGAAGAGTTGACAGAAAACAGGCTCCAAGTAAGGAGAGAAATTCCTTCCAGGTAAGAAAACAATCTCTAAATAGGGAGTGGAAGAGAATTCAGGTAAGGATCGGAACAGCCCCCAGGTGAGAAGAGGCACAGGTGTCCAGGAGCCCTCCAGGTGGGGTAAAACACAGCCTGCAGGTAGGGAAATGGCACCAGGGAGCAAGAACAGCTCCAGGGAGGGAGGGGAAGAGCCTTCAGAAAAACTGCTTCCAGGCAGGGAAATATTCCCTAGGAAGGGAAATATCCTCTGGGTAGAGAAATCTCCTCTGGGCAGGGAAATCTCCTCTAGGAAGAGAAATATCCTCTGGGTAGGGAAATATCATTTGGGTGGGAAAATATGCTCTAAGTAGAGAAATATCCTCTGGGCAGGGAAATCTCCTCTAGAAAGACAATTATCATTTGGGCAGGGAAATATCCTCTAGGTAAGGAAATATCATTTGGGCAGGGAAATATCCTCTAGGTAAGGAAATATCATGTGGGCAGGGAAATGTCCTCCAGGTGAGGACATCTCCTCTTGGCAAGGAAATATTCCCTAGGTAAGGAAATCTCCCCTGGGCAGGGAAATATCCTCTAGGTAAGGAAATATCCTCCAGGTAAGAAAACACCCCTTAGGTAAGGAAACATCCCCCAGGCAAGGAAATTTCCCCCGGGCAAGGGAAACATTCCCTAGGTAAGGAAATATCCCCTAGTAGTTAAGGAATTATCCCCTCGGTAAGAAAACATCCCCCGGGCAGGGAGACATCCCCTAGGTAAAGAAATCTCCCCTAGGTAAGGAATTATTCTCTCAGTAAGGAAATATCCCCGGGCAGGGAGACATCCCCTCGGTAAGGAAACATCCCCTAGTTTAGGAAATCTCCCCTGGGTAAGGAAATCTCCCCTAGGTAAGGAAACATCCCCAGGTTAAGGAATTATCCCCCAGTTCAGGAGCTCTCCCCTAGATCAGGAATTATCCCCTCGGTAAGGAATTATTCCCTAGTTTCGGAATTCTCCCCGGTTCAGGAGCTCTCCCCCAGTTCAGGAATTATCCCCTCGGTAAGGAAATTTCCCCTAGTTAAGGAACTCTCCCCTCGGCAAGGAATTATCCCCTAGTTAAGGAATTATTCCCCGGTTCGGGAGCTCTCCCCGGCTCAGAGCCGTCCCCGGGCCGGGCAGTCCCCGCTCGGCGCCCGCAGTTCCGGGCGCGGCCCGCAGGGGGCGCGCGGGGCGGGCGGCGCAGGCGCGCAGGGCGGCGGCCGCGGGCGGCGGCGGCG
>JAWMQZ010000283.1:61770546-61788197 GCA_035584835.1 Tangara arthus | reverse complement strand
ATTCCTGGCTGGGCTGGAATTGCCAGAGCAGCTGTGGCTGCCCCTGGATCCCTGGCAGTGCCCAAGGCCAGGCTGGGTGGGATTGGAACAGCCTGGGACAGTGGGAGGTGTCCCTGCCCATGGAATTCCTGGAATGGGATGGGATTTAAGGGTTTCCATCCTAAACCATTCCAGGATTCCAGAATCCCTTGCTGAGATATCAACAGCGAATCAAAGAAAGACCCAAAACCTCCATGAAATTTTCCATTAATTTCACCAGGAAGTTTTTACTCCCTGAATGAATCAGCTCCCTCCTGGTAGAACCTCCCAAATTTCCACATCCCTCCTTAAATCCCAAATTCTGCATCCAGCCCTCACCATGCCGAGATAATTTGAATTTGTTTTGCCAACAAGAGGATTTACGGGAAGGCCAACTGGGGCCGTGCTCCCCAGTCCTGTTGTGAATTAAGATCCAGAATTAGCAGCCTCTAATTCTATTTTAATTACTTAAAATCATAATTAGTGAAGTCAAAGGCCTCCAAACATTACAAGGGAGAAGATTTCAGCTCAGGAGGCAGAAGGGTGACAGAATTAATAATTCACTTGTCAAGGCCATGTGGGTTTTTAACAATTTCATTATTAAAAGCAGCTTTTTGGTGCAGAATAAATTATTTTATTTTAATTTATTTATTATTCTTTACTGCATAAAGAAGGTAAATAATGCAGCAGGATGAGATTGCTGGGAACTGCCTGATTCCTGGGAATTTTGGTGTCCGTTCATATTGGAACCCCCAGTAAACCAAATTGCCCAGCTCCAATTTTAGGATAAATTTAAATTGTTCCAGGCTGGAAAAAACACAGGGAAAAAGATAAAGGATTGCACAAATTGGGGTGATTTTTAATAAGAATTTCGCCTGCAAATAGAATTTTTTCCAATATCCATCAAGATTTTTTTTTCCATATATTTTTCTTCCCTGACTTAATAGCTTTGCTTTCAGGTTAATGGAGGAGCTCAGGGGACACAAGTTTGACATTTATAAATTTATAAAATTTATCACAAAATCTGTTTTACAATCTAAATATTTATTAACTATTAAAATATTTAAAATGTTAAAATTAAAATATAAATACTTATCCCTAAATATTTCTAAAACCTATTTGGTCTCACCTGATAAACACAAATTAAAATGGAGCAGGATAAATTCAAATAAAATCGTTGCTGGCTGAATTTCAGTGACTAAAACAACACAGAGCACCAGGAGTTGGGAGAAAATTCCAGAAATAGAGGGAATCGTGTGGGAATCTGGGAATAATATCCCTCAAAGTATCAAAAATTCCTCCTAAAACAGTGGGATAATGAGTCTGTGAAAATTATCGGCTCCCCAACAGAGCAGCTCTGATTCCTCATCCCACATCCCATTAATTCCTCTTTCTTATGGATTTCAATTTTTCCTGCAGATCCCACTGCAGGATTCCTTACTGGATTATCCTGGATATTCCTAGAAAACAAATCCATTTCGTTTTAAACTAAAAATTGGGAGATTTGTGACCATCAGTCAACAGCACAACTTCCTGAAAAACTTAAAAATCACCTTTAAAGTTGATATTTCACTAAATATATTTTTATAGATTTTAAATGTATAGAAAACTAACTCTATATAAATAAATAAGTAAATAAATACATATTTTATATGGTCAATATTTAACAAATAATATTAACGTTAACTAATAATAAATTAACTAATAATAAATAAATAATAATCATATAATAATTTATATTATATCTTATTATATTATTAATAAAAATAATAATAAATTAGCCAATATTAAATTAACTAATAATATTTAACTATTTTCCAGGGGATACTTTCATTTCATGCTCCACAAATAGATACCCAATTCCATTTTGGGATTTCTCCTGCCTGGAAAACATTTAAGGTGGGGTTTTGTGGTTTTAAACCAACTGGAAAAGCTACAGAATTCCCAAATCCATCAATCCTGTCCCTGTGCAATCCCCCAGTGTAGATTTTCCTAAGGGTGTGGAAGAGCCACCGAGTGTAAAGTCTATTATTTGGGTGGAAAAATGAATTCCAGAAGGAAAAAACATCAGGCATTTGGATTTGTTGGAATTAGCATCCAAATTAACAGCAAGCAGCTCCTGGTATGAAAATCGAATCCCCAAATTTCTTTGATGTGAACCAGAGAGGGCCTAAAAACTTCACATGCAGAGCTCTGAGGGTGAAAAGGGATTTTCAGGAGGGGTTTATGTCAACCAGGAAAGAAAAAACCTGGGGAAAAAACCTGCCTTTCACTCAGTCTTAGGCTGCTAATCCCAGCCTACATTTAGACATTTCTTCCAAATAAAGCTCCAGCCCAAAAATCCTCTGAATTCCCGTGTCAAAACCATCATTTTTTTGGAGCAGACAAACAGCTCCGTTTTCTTTTCAGCAACTGAGAGCAAAAGCAGATTAAAAAAAGGAGAAAAGGAAGTTTCTGCTCAGCTTTGAGGTTTGATATTTAAAGCTCAGACTCTGCCTGTCAAAGTTTGGATATTTGGGGTTTTTTTTGGATGGAGTTGGAATCAATGGACTTGGATTTGTATCAACTGGGAAGTCCCAAGTGGAAAAATTTGTAGGAAGGAAACAACATTTGTTTCCTTAACAAGGAAAGTGTCAGTCTTGGAAAATCCAGAAAAATTGGGAGCGGATTTCTGTGCTGGGAGTTTGGGGGAACACCAGGAGCAGAAATTCTCTGGAAAGCCAAATGCCAGATTTTGGGGAGGAATCTGGGATAAATGGAGGTGTCCTTGCCCATGGCAGGGCTGGAATGGCATAAGATTTAAGATCCTTCTCAGCCAATCCATCCTGGAATTCTGGATTATCCTGATTTATTCCCCAAAATGCCAAGCTGTGTTCCTGCACCCACACAAAAACCTGGATTTACCCACAAGTTCCAGATTGCAGCACCGAAACCATAAAACTGAAATCACCAAAAAATACCAATTTTAAATAGAAATATCTTGGAATAACAACTCCAGACCTTGCTGAAATGCAGGATTTTTCCAAAACAAGCCTTGATTATTCCTGCAAAATGCAGAACTCCAGCAGATATGAGAGCTCCTTTCCTTTATGTTTTTAGGAATGGAAAAATGGGGAATTTTGCATTTCCCAGCTCTAACACCCCCCTTCAGCTGTGCAAACGCCCCGAGGTGTTCACATCAATATTTGCAGCTTAACTAAACTCAGAGCTCAGCCTAAAGTTTAGTCTCAGTATTAATTTAAAGATCAACCTCACATGAGTCAAGGATCCCAACATTTTTATCTTTCCAAGGAATTTTGGGATGGTTTTTTATTAAACATCCAGTTCCAGCTCTGCCTAAATCCTCCTTTTATCAAGTTCTGCAGCTCCAGCTGATGGTGATTGGTGTTTAATTAATTAATAAACCACGGGATTGTTACAAAGCGCCTGGGATTAATTGGAGCAGCTCGTTAACTCCGAGCATAATGGGGTTTTGATGAGGGAGATGATTAAAATGCCATTTATTCCCCGACTGCAGCAGCACCTCCTCAGGTGTTGGATTGTTGGGCCCTCCTCACTCCAGGAAAAACGTGGAAAAGGAATTCTGGGTTGCTTCTTGGGGAACGACTCTGCCATTTTTTATTTTCATTTTGTGGTTGGTTTTTATTTTAATTTTGTGGGGTTTTGTCCCAAAATCCTAGCCGGGCCCATGTTCCATTTAAATCCAAATTCCCTCATTATTTCCTAATGCTTTTCCAAGCTGAATCCTGGAATTAAGGTTGGAAAAGCTCCAAGATGGGAGTCCAACCATTCCCCAGCACTGCCCTGTGTCCCCAAATGTCACAACCTAAACAAGAATAATCCATTTAATGATGAAATATTTGAGGGTTTGAGTGGATGGCAGCTCCCAGGGCCTGGAACTTTATCAGTTCCCTGTAAATATTTTAATTAACACCAAGTATTAAAACAGTTTTCCATCCTAAATGAAATTTTTAAGCTCCAGGATTTGAGGGTGATACAGAAAAGGAAGTTGGATTTTCTGTGGCAGCACAATCCCACCACCCCCCAAATTTATTTTGAATTCTGCTTGGCTTTAACCAGATTTAAATTCTGGAAGCATTTGGGATTTTTGGGAAGTTTCTGTGGCATTTACCAATGCCTTCCTGTCTGAAGCTTGAGAAGTTCAGGGCTTTTTGTCTCTTTCCTTTTTCTCACTAGAAAAGAAGACCAAAAAATCAACTTTTAACCTCCAAAACCCTTTCAAGTCCATTGGATGGATTTCCTGCATGTCTCTACCTTGAAATCTTTAAAAATTCCATTCGATCTCCAAGAGTTTTACCCTTTTTGCTGTTTTTTTTCAAAAAAAAATCCTGTTTTTTTTGTAAATGCAACAACCACCAGGACTGATTCTAAAGCTTCCCGAAGTTGTCTTTGATCTCTCTTGGATCAGGCACAACGCTGGATAAAATGGGAATGTTCCAAAGGTGAAAACCCAGAGCTCCACAGTCCAGTTACCAAACTGGACTTTCTATCCAATAAAATTCCCAAATCCCTCAGTTCCCAAGCTCCTCAATATTTTTGGGCTCCACTTGGACCACATATTTCTCGTTTTTATCACCATGAACCACAACTCCCTCCTCTTTCCAAGGTAAAAAAACCCCACTTTTAAAAATCCAGTTCTCCAATATTTGGGAATGTTCTCCCAGCACTGCATTCCTGCCCTTTTTCCATTTGGGATCCCAAAGATTCATGTCCATCACCCATTCATTGTCCCAAGAATTCCTCATTTCCAGCAGCTGGAATTTCCCCACATTTCTCACCTTGAGCTCCTTGATTACGGATTTTTCCCAAATCCTCCAAATTCCTCAGGATAAATCCAACCCTTTAAGTGCTTTTAGGGTCGTGAGTTTATTCCTGGTCAGGGTTTGTGTGTGACCAACACAAAACTTTTTCACTTATTTCTATATTTTTAGCAAAAAAATGAATGTTTATTGCTTCTAAATGACATCATTCTCTTTAATTAATATCCACCCTCTATTGGTTATTAATTTCTTTGTTTTCTTGCTAATTAATCCATGATCAATATCCCAGAATTAAAAATCCAACTTTTATGGTGGCACCAATCACTCCCAGGTGGAAAAATAATGAGAATAAGCAGCAGAATGTTCCATTCCTTGATATTTAAATAAAATGTGTCCCTGTGTTAAAACCTGTTTGGATCTAGGAAAAGCAAAAGAAAGACCCAAACATTCCAAGCTGTGTTTCCTTAGGAAAAATGGAACACAAATCTTTTCTTTTTTTCCCCAAATTCCTCATTGGCTTCTTACTGTTCTGAAGAAACCTCTTGAATTAAGATAATTAAACTCTGAATTAAGATAATAATTAAAGACATTAAAATGGATTCCAAATTCTGTAATGTTGATGCAGCCTCGGGAAAACTGAAAATCCTTGAAGGATTTCAAATCTCTTTGCAATTATCCCAAGAATTAAGAGGGTCAGGCTGGATTTATTTATTCCAGAAGATCTAAAAGCTCTTTAATCCCTTCCTAGAAAACAAGAAGCAAATTTTTTAATTTTAAAAAACAGCTCCAAAATGCCAGTAGGATTCTCCCATATTACCCCACAAAACAGCCATGGATATTTGAAGAGTGTAGGACTTTTTTGCCACTTAAATTGGGATTTTAATGCTAAAAGTAAAAGGATATTTGTTGATTTTCCAAGCTCAGCTTTAGGAGGCAACAGGCAGAATGGGAACAGCTTTTTTTAATGGCCAAGAGGTGGAGAAAGGAGTGGGGACAGAAGGAAAATAAATCAACTCTTCCCACAGAATATTTAGGAAAAATCCAGCTTGGATATGAAGGATGCCTTACCTGGGAATGCTCCAGGAGAAATTCCACGGGAAAACTTCCCAGGAGGAGCTGGGCTGAGCTTTGGGATACAGGGAAAGAACTGAGGCAGTTTTGTGCTTTAAACTCAGCTTTACCTCCACAAAAAGCACTCATAAAAAACTCCCATATTTCCCAAACACCTGGACATTTTTTCCCCCAACATTTTCCAGGTTTTTTGGAGGATCAGCTGAAATTATCTTTATTCCTGATGGGGCTCAGCAAAGCCGAGCGTGGGCAGCTGAAAGGGACTTTCCCTTTGAATTTCCTGGATGTAAATGTATAAATCCAGAACATTTCATGGATTAGTTTCCCAAACCGTTGGATAAGCTGGCAGATATTGTTCACCAATATCTCAGCTAAGCCTGAGTGACGTGGTTCCCATCCCCACATCCTCAAAAATGGCTTTCATTGAAAGCAAGACAGATTTTGCCACCTCAGCTGAATTTTTTTAGTGCTCAGAGTAAAGGCTCCGGGTTTTTAACAGTTTTAATTCTGCTGCAAAATATATTTGGGTAGAGGGAAATGAAACAGAGCTGGTTTTGAGTAGTAAAATCATGGAATTATGGAATGGGTTGGGTTGGGAGGGAGATTAAAACTCATCCCATTCCACCCCTTTTCCATGGGCAGGGACACCTTTCACCATCCCAGGCTGCTCCAAGCCCTGTCCAGCCTGGCCTGGGATATTCCAGGGACCCAGGGGCATCCACAGCTGCTCTGGGCAACTTTATTTCCATAAAAATTGAAAAAAAAAAACCAAAATCCAAGTGAAAAATAGCTTCAGGAATGTCCGTGTTCAGTTTTGCTTCTTGCATAACTTGTCTGGCTCCCTTGGCTTAAACTTTTCCCAGATATTTCCATTCCAAGGGCGGATCAATATCTTCATTATCATTTTTTTATTTTTATATTTCCATTTGATATCATATTTTATTTCCGTTCAAATTTGTTTAAATAATTTCAGGTCACTTCGTTGTCACAGCAAAAAAAATAACAACAGTAAATAATAAATAAAAATAAAGTTTATTTTTCAGACCTCCTGCCTTTTGCAATAATCCATGGCAGATCCAGGAGATGCAATATTATTTGGGGAAAAATTCAGCCAGAATTAAGGGAACAAGAGGAAATGCCAGCGGTCACTTTGGCGTCCGAATAATTTTTATTTTCAGTGCTGATCAAGCCCTAAATTAATTTTCCTTTTAAAAACTCCTGGAAAAATGCACCACAGGTTCCAAGCACCTGTCAGTGTGGCCCTGTGATAGATCCCATTTTTGTTTCCAATTAATTTTCCCTGCAGTAACATCGTTAATTTGTTTATAAACCGTTCTCTGTGCTTGTTTCCTATCAGCGCTCCCATAAATGTCAAGCCTTTTGTTAAAATGTCGTGAGTTATAGATAAACACAACTTCACGTTCTGAGATTGGGGAAATAATGAAAAATGAGTGGTTTATGGGATGGAAACCTTGTAAACATCAGCGTGGATTTATTGTTGGAATGTTTGGGGGAAGAAGGAAACCAAGCCCGTGCAATCTTTAATTCAAGGAGAATTTTTATGGCGTTTTTCTGGTAATTCCTGAAGCTGTTTGCAGAATATAAAAAATTTCTATCTTATAGGGAAATCTTTATGGCATCAGTGATAAAATATTCTCATGTGGGCTTTGAATCCATTGGATTTAGCAAAGCTTGGTCCTTATGAGCAGAGTCATTATGATTATTATGGAATTAAAATTTAAAAGTCTCCGGTTTAATGAACAGCAAAGAATTCCAAGGCATTCCACCCTTGGGAAAAGCACCAAAGCTCAAACAGCACCGACAGCCTCAGCAATCTGGGATGTCCCAAATTCCAAAGGAGTTTCCAAACTCTGAGTCTGAGCTGGAGTTTCTCTGCAGGAGCAGGAATGGGCTCCTCACCCCTTGGAGAACCTGGAACATCCACGGGGAGGTTCTACCACAGCTCCTTCTGCCTCTGGAATGGTGGCTCTGGATGATTTTCCTTGGTTTCTTTGAGACCCAGGACTTGGAATCATGGAATATCCTGAGTTGGAGGGGATCCAGAGGGATCATCCCAGCTCCTGCCCAGACACCCCAACGATCCCATCCCCTTCCTGGCCTTTTCCTGCCATTCCTGAAATTTCCTGCCCTTCCTGGTCTTTTCCTGCCCTTCCTGAATTTTCCTGCCCTGTCTGAATTTTCCTGCCCTTCCTGATTTTTCTTGCCCTTCCTGAACTTTCCTGCCCTTTCTGGTCTTTTCCTGCCCTTCCTGATTTTTCCTGCCCTACCTGAACTCTTCCTGTCCTGACTGAACTTTCCTGCCCTTCCTGAAATTTCCTCCCCTTCCTGAATTTTCCTGCCCGTCCTGATCTTTTCCTGCCCTTCCTGAATTTTCCTGCCCTTCCTGAAATTTCCTGCCCGTCCTGATCTTTTCCTGCCCTTCCTGAATTTTCTTGCCCTTCCTGAATTTTCCTGCCCTTCCTGAACTTTTCCCACCCTTGTTGTCCCAGCAGTTTTCCTCACGGCTGGCTCTGCCTCATTTATTTTCCTTTGTTGATCATTTTTTGGGACAATCGTTTTCCAGAGAAATTCCCATTAAATTCCCATGATTTCAGGAAAAATCAAAGATTTATCACTAAAACACTGCTGAGGGGATAAATCCAGGAGGTTTGGAAAAGGGGGAAGCCAGGATTTGGGTGCTCCAAGGGCTCCCTCTTTTCCACAGCCAGGTTGGGAGAGCCGGGAATATTCTGGATTTTCTTGGCAAGCAGGGAGCACATCAGAGAGACTGGAGTCCATGTTCTTTAATTAATGGCTTATTTCTTAAATTCAATTATTCCTCAGTCTCCTTTTTAGCTTTAATTAGCATAACGAGGCCTTTCCCCATTTAATTGAATTCCTAAAAATTCATGAAAATTCCTCACTAAACGGGATTAAATCTTCTGGTGATGTCCAGAAGATTCCGTTGGCTCCAGGATTCTCCCAAATCCCCAATTCTATTGCTCTACACCTAAGTAAATTTGAACTTGATTTTTCCCTATAAATGTAGGATAATCCTGATTTTCTTTCCACATTTACTTTAGGTTCAGCAGAATTGATGGCATTTTTTTCCTCCTGGGTTTATCCAGCAGATTCCTGTGAGAGAAGGGAGGCAATAAATTCAAATCTAAGGTTTCTTTTTTGAATACTTACCAAGGAGTCACTTTTGGGTGAAACTGGAGCTATTTTGAGGTCAAATTCATCAGGGAGTTCAGGCTGAAATCAGCCAAGGAAATTTTTTCTCTGTCCAAACAATTTATTTAAATTTAATTTCATTTTTTTAGATGAAATACATTTAAGTAAATGGGCTTTAAGTAAAGGGAGAGAAGGGAAATAAGATTATTATTAGGAAAAAATACCTTTAAATGGTGGTTGTAGGAAAACAGGAGCTCAGTGGCAGTTTTGGGATGAAAATTCCTTAATTTCCAACACAGACAGCGACTATGGGCTCTCCCTCTGATAAGATCTGATGGAAAAAATAGGATTAAATCCAGTGATTTCCAAATTTTTTTCTCAGAATTCCTGGAATTTCTCCTGTGCAGACAAAATTCCTGAAACTCTCCCAGCTTAAATAACTTGGAGCTCTCCTTTGATATTCCAAGAAATCCAGCCTAGGATTTGTCCCTAAGGATGCTCCAACCCTGGAATTAAATGGGAATTTGGGGCATTTTCCCTGCAAACAGACCTGAAATTGGGATTAATTATTCCACACAAATTCCCTCCTTCTAGGTTTCCAGGAGAAAATTGATATCCCAGGCACGGTGGGATCCACCCAGAGACCTCCTGGAAGCTCTGAGGGACCAGTTTGCCCAATTAACCCAGTTTCCAGCAGAATTCCAGAGTTTTTTCCAGGCTTTGTGTCCCAAAGTCAACAGGAACAGCAGAGACTGCAGAAAGTGCAGGGGGAAAAAAAATCGAAATTCCCATTAAACAGAAATCCAGGATTTCCAGGGAAGTCGGTCAGCAGCAGAAAAGGAATAAAGCAGGACCTGCTCTCCTTAATTCCCCTTTTAATCTTTCCAGTGGAGGAAAAAAAAAAAAAACAGGGAAAAGGCAGAAAAATGTGATGGAAAGGAGGAATTATTGCCTTTGTCATTTCCCTGCTCTCTCCCTGACAGGGATAAGGGAATTTTTTAACACCTTCCTTTTGTTCTGATGCCAAATCCAGCCCAGAGCGAGCAGAACAAGTTAAAAAAGGAGCAAAAAGCCAAAGAAACCAGAAACATCATCACTTTTCAAAGGGAAACAATGCAAGGGAAGATAATTCCCAGTTTATCTCTGGTGCTCCCATTCCCAACTTTACAAAGGAGATCAAAACAAGCCCAGCATCGAATGTTTTGCTCAACAAGGCCTGAAAAAGAGAAAAATTTCCAGGATTTCAGAGGATTCGGGTGTTGAAGAAAACCTGGCATGAAAATTCCTCACTAAATGGGATTTATTCCTTTATTCCAGCTGAGGACAACTCCAGAATTTCATCCTGGAATTTGGATCAAGGCAGCAAACCACAGGGAAAGGAGGTGGAGCAGCAAAAATGGGGGGGAAAAGGGATTTTTGGGGATGTGCTGTCATTATCCACAAAGAAGGGTCAGCATGGAAAACTCCAGGGATTTTTTTTCCCATTTGTGGGGTCAGGTGGCTGAACTTGGGAGGTTTGGACACACACACGGATCCTGGGGTTGGATAATCCTGGGATAGAACCTGCCAAGGAGGAAATTTCCAGCAGGAAATAAAGCTTTGTGCAAAAAAAGGGACCCCAAAATCAGCTTTTTCTCCCCATGATTTGTAGATCTGGCCTCACCTAAAACACAGCAGGCAGTGAGGGTTTGCAGGATTCCTTGATATATTAAAAAAAGCAGCAGTTTTAATTAAAAATCTGCTTTGAGCACATTATTTTAACAGATTGGCTCGAAGTGCAGGGGGTTGCTGAGAAATACAAGCTCCCCTTCCACTGGCAGGAAATAAATGGATTTTATTTGTTCTCCTCTTAAACAAAACATAATTAAAGAGCTGCAATGTTCCCAGTCAAGGCAACAACCCCAACATTCAATTAAAACCTGATCTCCTTTATTACATTACAATCCAATCTCAGCTTTTTCAGGCCCTGATGCTGACAGTTCACACATCAGAGATATCTGAAAGCTGCTTTGCTTTTGTAAATTCCGATTTCTCCTCTTTGAGCCGTAATTTGATCGTTGTGTGGTGTCACCTCCATCAGCAATCAGCGACCTGAGCCCATCAGGAGCTCCACCACCTTGGGATGACACTTCCATTCTGGAGAACACCGCAAATATTTCCTGCAGACCTTTGCCATTTGCTGGGAAGTTGGTTTTTCATTTTTTTCATCCAGTTCAGTTTGAAGAACATCCAGGTCTTGGGGACATTAATGGGGTTTTTTTGGTTTTATTGCATTAATGCTTTTATGCATCTCTGCAAGTGCCACAGAGGGGTTTTACACACTGAGGGGTTTTTTCCCTGGATGGGTTTCCAGGGATGAAGGATGCTCTGATGATGATAGAGGTGACATGGATTTATTTCATTTCATGCCTCCTGAGTGAAGGCACACACACCCCCTGACTGCAGTGTCCAGAGCCTGGATGAGGTTTGAAACCAAAATTCTGGAATCATGGAATGGTTTGGGATGGGAGGAGCTCAAAGCTCTTCCCATTCCACCCCCCAATGGGCAGCAGCACCTTCCACCTTTGAGACATAAACTCAAAGGAATTTAGAGATTTTAGAAAAGCTAAGATTTTAGTTAGAGATAACTTTATTGGAGTTAATTAAAATAAATGGGTGGGCCTTGATGAAGTTAAGAGTTAGTAGTTAACTAATCATTGATTGCTTGTCAGCACAATGTTTGGTGAGCTGGGTTTATAATGAAGAATATAGAAACTGATAAATTGCTTTTAGGAACATAAGACAGTTGTGGCCTCCTCTGTTCTGAAACCAATTGAGGACAGGAATGGGAGTTCTACCAAGGGATTTGTCAGATTTGCATTGAAAAGGCAGAAAGGTCAGAACGAGGAAGACTTCATTTACTTCCTCATTTTGGGACCCCTCCCCATGAAAGGGACCATGGACCCATTTCAAGAAACAAACTCCACATGCTTAATGGCTTTTGAACTAATTACCATGCTTAATGGCTTTTGAACTAATTACCATACAGAGTGGGGAATGGGATGTACCAAAGTGATGAACATGTATTTGTATTTTGGGTATTCAATACTCCTGTATACTTATAGATACTCTTATATACTCTTATATACTTATAGATAAAAGGGCTCTGTAATCACCTGTAAATTGAGGTGTGTATTTGGGAGCTGTCCCACAATAAACACACACAGTTTCTAACTTCAAACTGTTAGAGAATTTTTGGATATCGGTACTAGATCAATATCCATATTGGGAATGGGATGTACCACAGTTATGAATATGCATTTGTATTTTGGGTATTCAACACTTGTACAGATAAAATGGCTCTGGAATCACCTGTAAATTGTGTTGTGTATTTGGGAGCTGTCCCACAATAAACACACACTTTCTAACTTTAACTGTTAGAGAGTTTTTGTCCCTCACAGTTGGATATCAGTACTAGATCAATATCCATATTTTTTAATAAATCCTGAGGACAGGAGCCCACCTGAGCTGATGATGGTCTCTGGCTCGGAGCCTGGCTCCAGCCCCGCCCGGCTGATGCTCCGGCCGGCCACGTCAGTCCAGTAGATCATCCTCTCCCTGCAGTCATAGTCAATGCCCACCACGATGGAGCCCTGCCAGGGTCAGGAGAGGATGGAAAAACGGGGTGAGATCCTGCCAGGGGGCTCAGGGAGAAACCTCAGCCCATCAGCTGGCACTGAGAGCTGCCTGGGACACTCTGCAAGTGGGAATGACGCTCAAATCCCATTTCCCCAGCAAGACTCTGCTCTGTTCCCACTGCACCCTCCCAGCTGAATCCCACAGCAGAGGATTTTAGGCCAGCTGGTGCAGGCTCACACCCACATCCAGATGGATTTGAACCCTTGCCTGAAGGAGAGGGTGCTCCAAGAGCGAAGCCAGCCCGGGGAATGACCTTCAGGATGGGGAGAGGGAATACTTGGCAAGGTCCTTCACTTCCCCAGGGAGCAGGGAGGGTCCTGGCCCAGATTTCAGCGTTCCTCTGCCTTGGTCTGGCCTGGCTGGAGAGGCACATGGCCACGCTCCAAGGGAAGTCCAAGGAAGGAAAAAAGGCCAGCCCTGCAGCTGGAAATCTGGGCTGAGACCAACCCTGGGGAGCTCTGGGAGCACCTTTGTGAGCAGTCCCAGGTCTGGGACCTGTCTGAGACCTGTCTCTCTGCTGGGGATGGCTGGAGGGAGGTGAAAATAGAATCCATAGAATCCCAGAACAGCTTGGGTTGGAAGGGACCTTAAAGAACATTCAGTTCCCCCCCTGCCATGGGCAGGGACACCTTCCACTATTCCAGGCTGCTCCAACCAGGTCTTGGACACTTCCAGGGATTGGGGCAGCCACAGCTTCTCTGGGCAACCTCTGCCAGGGCCTCCCCACCCCTCAGTCAATATTCCCATCCCAATATCCCCTGTCACTGGGAAGCCAAGCCCCCTCATCCCGTCACTTGTCCAGAGTGCCACCAAGGCATCCAGCACAGCCAATGTCCCCAAGAGGTGACCCCTCAAACACTGACAAGCACTTCAGAGAGGTGAAATCAGAGCCCCAGCTTGTCCCAACCCCCCTGGGTGCTGCTGCACCCCCTGCCCACCCCAAGGGTACCGTACATGCAGGGAGAGCAGGGTCTTGGCCGCCTCCTTGTGCAGCCGGGTGCCGTTCAGGGGCAGGTATCCGATCTGCTGGCCCTGGGCGTAGAGCAGGAACGTCCCCGAGGCCGGTGGGGACACGTCGGGCCGGGGCTCGGGCCGGACGCTGGGTGGGGCCACACTGGGCAGACCTGGCGTGTCAGAGGGGACACAGATGGCTCAGGCAGTGTCACCCCTCGGCTCCACGCCCGGAGCTGCGGGTGCCCAGGGTGACTTTGGGGCGCTTACAGGGCGGGGTGGTGCCGGGCTCGGAGCGCGTCCCCGGGATCTCCCGGCCGCTCTGCTCCACGCACCAGCAGTAGCCGCTGTCGCCGTGGCACTGCAGCGGGGCGAAGTCCCCGCTGGGCTCACACTGTGGCACGTACTGGTCCCCGCGGGGGCTGCCCCCGTAGTGCTCCAGCAGGCTCTGCCGCCAGCGCTCGCACATGCTGGGGGGCCTCTCGGTGGGCTCTGGAAAGGGAAGGTGACAGTCGCCACACTATTCGGGGGACTCAGGGCTTTGCAGAGCCCTGCGTGCCCCTCTCCCCGCTGGGTGTCACTGACCTGGGCTCCCACATCGTGGTGGGGTGGTGCCCGGCGCCGTCCGGGTGCCGGCGATCTCCTGTCCGGCAGTGTCCACGCACCAGCAGTGCCCGGAGCTGCTGTGGCACTGCAGGGGCCGGTACTGGCCCTGCTCGTCACACTGGGGCACGTGGCCGTCGCCCACGGGGAACGGCCCCGGTGGCACCTCCCGCGGGTACATCCGCGCGTGCTCGCACGGCGTCAGCTGCTGGATGGACTCTGCTGGCAGCAAACACACCCAGCCTGGGCTCACCAGCTCCTCTGGAGCCACTTGGCACCTTGGCATCACTTCTCCCCTGCCCCACTCCAGCCCCCTCGACACCCCACAGCTGTTCCCTCCACCATAAGTTGACACAGGAGGTGGCCCAATGGCCACAAACACTGCAACCCAATGGGCCAGGGCACCCTAAACACTCAGGAGCCCCTCGATGCACCCACTTGGCAGCACCCTGCCCGCAGTGAAGCCCCAGATCAGTGGTTGGGCAGAGGGTCACAGAGTCACAGAATCCTTAGGGTTGGAAGGGACCTCTGGAGATCTGCCAGTCCAACCTCCCTGCCAAGGCAGGGTCACCTGGAGAAGGTGACACAGGAATGTGTCCAGGTGGGTTTGGAATATCTCCAAAAAGGGAGACTCCCCACTCTCCCTGGGCAGCTCTTCCAGGGTTCTGCCACCCTCAGCATGAGGAAATTCTCCCTCATGCTGAGGTGAAATTTCTCAAGTTTTATTTATGGCTGTTTAGTTTATTGCTCCCCTCCACCCACTGCGGCCTCATTGTCCCCACACTGCTGGCAGCTGGGCCAAAGTGGGAGGCCACTGGGACAGCACCCAGATGCCCAAGGACCCGTCCCCAGAGGGTGTCACTGACCTGGGCTCCCACAGCGTGGTGGGGTGGTGCCCGGTGCTGTCCGAGTGCCAGCGATCTCCTGCCCTGCAGCATCCACGCACCAGCAGTGCCCAGAGCTGCCGTGGCACTGCAGGGGCCGGTACCGGCCCTGCTCGTCACACTGGGGCACGTGGCCGTCACCCAGGGGTGGCACCTCCCGCGGGTACATCCGCTCGTGCTGGCAAGGCGTGAGGCGCTGCGGGTTCCCCTCCACTGCTGGAAAGCCAGAGAAGGGGAGCGTGAGGCTGGGGAAGCTGTGCCAGGCAGAGAGGGCATGGGGCTGAGTGGGGAGGGAGGCTGGGGAAGCTGTGCCAGGCAGGCAGGGCATGGGGTTGAGCAGGAATGAGGCTGGGGAAGCTGTGCCAGGCAGAGAGGGCACAGGGCTGAGCAGGAATGAGGTTGGGGAAGCTGTGCCAGGCAGGGAGGGCACGGGGCTGAGGAGGAATGAGGCTGGGGAAGCTGTGCCAGGCAGGGAGAGCACGGGGCTGAGCGGGGAATGAGGCTGGGGAAGCTGTGCCAGGCAGAGAGGGCACAGGGCTGAGCGGGCACCTCACCGTACGTGCACTGGAAGCCGTCGCCCGCGTAGCCGGGCCGGCAGCGGCAGGAGAAGGAGCCGGGGGTGTTGTAGCAGATGGCGGCCGGGTGACACGGGCTTTCAGCACACTCATCCACGTCTGTGCAGGGGGAAGATGGGATCAGCGGGCACAGGGACACCCCGACAGCTGCACTGTAGGGTCCCTCCCGTGCCCGCCTTACCGGAGCAGTGGATGCCATCGCCGGTGTAGCCGGGGAGGCACTCGCAGGTGGCGCGGCCGTCGCCGCGGGACAGGCACCGCGCCCGGTCCCCCGGAGCGCAGCGGTGCCGCCCGGCCTCGCAGGGGTCACTCGGTGGTGCCAGCGCTGTGGGGACAGGGGAGGGGTGCTCAGGGCACGTCCATAGGGCACACATAGAGTGGGGGACACCCCGGGTGGGGTCAGCACTTACGCACACACGCCTGCCCGTCCCCCGCCGGCTGGTACCCGCCGCGGCACTCGCAGCGGTAACTGCCCGGCACGTTCAGGCACACGGAGAAGGGCCCACACTGGCTCAGGCCCTCGCTGCACTCGTCCACATCTGGGGAAAGGAGGAGACACCGGGCACCCCGATGGTGGTGGGACACCCCCATCTTCACGGTCTGGCTGCTCGTGGTGTGACAGGGAATATCCTGCCCCACGCTGCCCATCCCATGTCTGTCACCGAACCTAATCAACTGCGGAATTAACTTTCTAATCAGCTCAAAATAGAAGGGAAAGAAGAACAAGATCGCTTTTGGTGTATAGCTGTGACAAAGAAGCCTTTGTTCAAGGCACACCAATGTTCTCAACTATTTGTGGTTTAAAACTTGGTTTCCTTCTTCTGAAGTTAAGTGATCAGATTGGTCACTTAACCTGGGATTTTAGGAGAGGGAAACCTGTTCCTTATTGAAAGGCAGGATCCTCGAATTCCTCGTCAGCATCACTGCGCAGTGCAACTCACTGGCACTGTGATGTGGGCAGCCTCTTGTGGAAAGGGACTCAAAAATTGGAAATTTGCAACGCAGAATTTTGGAGTGATAGGAAAGCAACAACAAAGCTGGCTGGACTTATGAAACACAGGAATTATTTTTCAACTGGTTTTGCTTTTTTCCTGTATCTCCTTTTTTTCCCTCCTCTTCATTTGCTCCCGGAACGCTTCCCCAGGGACCTGCGGCTCTTTGGGCACCAGAGCATCCCCCCCAGCTCTCTCCCAGCCCTGCTGACCTCGGCAGCCCCGTCCATCTCCGCGGTACCCGGCCGTGCACTCGCACGTGTACTCGGTGCCCACGCCGGGCTGGCAGCGCGCCGGGGCCTCGCACGTGTGGCTGCCATCGTGGCACGGGCTCACCCCGGGATTCTCAGCATCATCTGCGGGCACATGGTGGGGAAGATGAAACAGGAAAGCCTTATAAATATGATTGTCTGGCAAAAGATTTTGAGAATATAGGAACTATAAGCGAGATTGCAATGAAAGCAAGCTTTGAGATCCCTTAGCTACTGAACAACTGGCAAACAATGGTGTGGCCAGCTGAAGGTGATCCCCTTTTGATGAAACAAGACCCCCTGCTTGCAGACAGCTCCAAGGGTTCGAGCAGACCCTGCCAGTTTGGCAGAAGGGGCCCAAAGAGAAGTTTTTAGGGTTTAAAATGTAGCACAGTATGGTGATGTAGTGATTCTTATAGGTTGTATGCAAATGCTATAGGATTTGTATATTGTACTAGATTGGTTAGTGAGAATCAGAATATTCAACACCGAAGATGATTTATTGTATTGTAACAGGAACTTCGCTCTCTTAGCTCTTGCCTTTTACTCTCTTACCTTTTTTACTCTCTTATGCTCTGGCTCTCTTGCCTCTTTTACTCTCTTACCCTCTCATCCTCTCTCCCCCTCTCTTCTCTCGGGCCTACTCCGAGCTGTGGCTGGCAGCTCCCAGCAG
>JAWMQZ010000283.1:61710516-61721369 GCA_035584835.1 Tangara arthus | reverse complement strand
CCCTCTCCAGCTCTCCTGGAGCCCCTTCAGGCCCTGCCAGGGGCTCTGAGCTCTCCCTGGAGCCTTCTCCTCTCCAGTGGAACATTCCCAGCTCTCCCAGCCTGTTTCCATTACTTTGCATCCAGCCAGTGAAGGAAATTCCCAATTCCCACTGGAGCTTGGGAAACCCATCCAGGTGATCCCAACCCACACCCAAAATCCCATGGCAGCACCCAGGGGAGCGGCCAGCACCAAGGGGATGGGAAGGAGCCTGGACAGAGCCCTGCCTGTGACCACAGTGCTCTGAGGTTTATTAATATTCCTGTTTGCCCTGGATTTTTCCATCCGCAGTCCACGGGAAAGGATTAATATTTACCTTGGTGTAAAGCTGTTTATCTAGCTCTTAACGCCCTGCAAGAGCTCAGCTGAGAGCTCTGCTCCGTGCACATCGATCCAGGCTGCTCTCCACGCACCTGGGGACAGCACTTGGAGAGGGACAACCCAAAAATGTTCATCAGGAGCAAATGTGAGCAGCCAGGAGCTGCCAGCGCCACCGAGCAAATCCCTCGTTAGCAACAAGCACGGAATTTGGGTTTATTGGAGGTAATTAAACACCAACAGCAGTTGTGCGGCTCAGGGACACAAAATCCAGGTAATTAAAGGGGTTGTGGATAAGGAAAAATCAGGGCAAGCAAATACAAGGATTAGAACCGTTTCCAGATTCCTGAAGTTTCTCAGTGACCCACTTAGGCACAGCTCAGACTTGGGAACTTCCCAGGATCTTTGGGGGTAGGAAGAGGAGAAGGGAGAACTGGAAAGCTCCAGTTCAGGATTTTTCCACTTATATTTTGGAATCACTCCTTTTGCAACAGAAGATATCAAAAATATCAGATTTGGGGAACTTTCTGGGTTCCCAGGACATAGACACAGCAAGAAACCCACCAGAGACCCTGCACAGAACAGACACTGCTCCAGGGGTGGGAACTTCTTCCCTGGGAACACAAATATTCCCAAATCATTCATCCCCTCGTGATTTTAAAGCTCTCTTAAGGATCCATTTGCCATTTTTCTTTCTAGAGTGATCCCTGTGATTAATCATTCCCACTTTTTAACTGGTGCCAGGTTCAATTTATCCAAGCCCAGCTCCCACCTCCTGGAATGTGCTGTGTCCCTCCTGTCTAAATGAAGGAGTGACATCGTTAGACACCAAGTGACATTAAAATGCCATCAAGGGAACAACCTCACTGATGAAGTCGTTGAGTGCAGTGCATTTCTTTTCCAAACTGGGAAAATTTACAGTTCAGGCTAAGAAAAATAGAGGGACTCATCCAAATTTCCACGGAAAACATTAATAAAATCACATTTAATAACCAGTGGCCATCAAACAACTGCCTTAGAAATGCTGGAGCCCAGTTAATTGTGAGTCCCTCAATGCATCAACTTAAAAAAAAACATACAAACATAAAATGGGAGTATTCTAAGGAGATTAACGTGTTTATTAACAACTTTACCTTGCAGGAAATAAATGTCCTGTCCATTCCCTAGTTGCAGTGAGCCTGGATCAAATCCAGAGGTTAAAACTGGCTCATGCATGGGGTGCCCAATGGAACAAACCCTCCCAAAACTGAGCAAGTTCAGCTCTCATCGTTATCAGGCATTTTTCTCTCTGGTAAATCCCAGGAAAAAAAGGTGTGGAAAGCCCTGTAATCATAACCAGGCCCAAATCAAAATTCCCTTTGCACTTCCCTCCCTCTGTGAGCTCACTATGAACCCAGGGATTAAAAATCCCATTTCAGAAAGAAACACAACATCCAAAAAAACCAAAGAGTTTCACCAAAAGGGGATGGGAAAGGATTAAATATCCTGACCCTAAACCTTGCCTCGTTACTCTTTGGGGCAGAGTGATGGGACTGATCCTTGCTCACCCCAACAACCTCACAAAAATCCTCCCAAATTCCCTATAAATGCAGCTCATGGAGCCTTCCTGGTGTTTTGGGAGTAGCCAGAATTTGCCTGGATTCATGGCACAGGAGAAGAATTCTTTGTCTCACGTGATTGTCTCACTTCAAAACCAAAGCCTCTCTGACAGAGCCCAGGAAAAGAATGGAAATGGGGATTGGAAATCCAGCAACTGGAAAAGGATGAGACACATGGGGATGAAGTTATTTTACAACCCTGGAATAAAAGATGGGGAAGGGGCTCAGCTCTTCCTCAAGCCCCCCTGACACCCTTTGGGGAGCAGAGATTGCAGCAGTGACCACCAGCAGCTGTTCATGGGGTGTTTTATCCCCAGTTAAATTGTACATTAATATTTTTCCCCTTTTACAAAAGGGCAGCCTGCCACAGTCAGCCTTGCTCTGACTATAAAGAAGGCTCAGACATTCATTTTCTCCCAATCCAATATAAATTTCACTTTGCCTACTTGAATAGTTAAGTCTCTCTATAGTAAAACTCCAGGAATTTATGGTTTATTTTAAAAGGCCGTGGAGGAGAAGGTGAGGATCCAGAGCTTTATTGAGCTGGCTGCAGCTTTATTTCCCAGCTATTAAGGAGTCATTCATTACCCCCTGCATTATTCTAACATATGGATTTTTCACTAACCTGGCTGCAAAGTCACTCTGCTGCCCAAATTTCAAGAGGAATTCAAGAAAAGAATCCTCCTGCAGCCATCTTGAGCAAGGCCTCAGGATTGTGGATAAAAATCTCATCCATGGAAGTGTCCAAGGCCAGGGTGGATGGGGTTTGGAATAACTTGGGGCAGTGGAAGATGGCAGGGAATGGAATGAGAGGATCCCTAAAGTCCCTTCCAACCCAAAAGTCCCTTCCAACACAGAAGTCCCAAACCACTCTATGATTCTCTGATGGCATAATCCTGAAATTCTCCAGAGAATTCCCTAAAAACCCATTTCCCAAGGGATATGGGCACTGACAGAAGCCACCCTGGGCTTGCTGGAGACCTGGGCGCTCACTGGTTGATCTTATTCTTGGAAAATCCATATAAAATTAAATGCATCTAGGAGGAAATGGTCTCCAGGCTGCATTAGCAGCTTCCCAAAGTTCCCGGCTCCTCCTCGCAGCTGCAGGATCCGCAGAGGACGCGCGGAACGGCGGCGGCTGCTCGGCAGTCGCGAGCGGCTTTCATCGCCAGCGCCATTTATCAGTGTCAGCTTCTTCATCCTCCTGGCAGAAAAATTTCCAGTTCATTAATGGGAATCCGACAGGGCGCAGTGGGGAATGTGCTCTGCTTGTAGGAGCAGCGCCCACCCCCAGCAGCACCGGCTCTCCGGGGAAAATGTTCCCTTTGCTCATAAATTTTGGAGCAGACAGAATTCAGAGAGAACAGAAAAGCAACAAACTGGGAGGAGTGTGGATCACTCTGATTTCTCAGGTTTTCCTTTGCAGCATGAATGTTTTTCTCAGTTTTTTGGGTTAAGTGAAAGTTTTGTCCGCTTTTCATCCCAAATCCTCTCAGGTTTATTTTCAAAGGGATCTGTCAGAAATCCCCCCAGCTCTCACTAAAAGCTTCTCTCCAAAAAGAAAGAGTTTTCTATTCCAAAGCTTTTCTCACCCTCTCTCAGAAGCCAGGCCACAAGTGCTGCTGTTAGAGGGGCTCCTATAAGTCAGGTTTCCCCATCCCTGGAAGTGTCCAGGGTTGGATGGGGTTTGGAGCACCCTGGGACAGTGGAAGGCATCCCTGTCCATGGCATGAGGGTGGAATGGGATGGGATTTAAAATCCCAACCAACCCAAACCATCCTGGGATTCTCTGATTCTATGAAATCCCAGCCTTTACTAATTCAAAACACTCCCAACCTTTTTTAAACCGTCTCTCAGGAATAAAGGACCACAAAGCCAAAAAAACCATCATTCCAGAGGCCAGAGTTCCTCACAGGACACGGAGGGGATGAGTCATGGGACTCCTCAACAACAACTAAAAATAGAAACCCCAAATCAGAGCCCAGCCATAATTATATAATTAAGGCTATAAAGGGACACTGTGTGGAACCTTAATTACTGCACCATGAGTCAGCCTGGCTTTAATCTGAGTTTAAGTGGCTGGAAATTGATAAATCTCGTAGCGAACATGCCAGGTGAGTGCCCAACCCAAGGCAGCCCTGAGCTTATGGTCTGGTTCAGCAGGGGGAAAAGGAAGTCAATCATATTTTGTAAGGTGAGTGTTCATCCCATTAAATTTAGTAATAAAGCAAGGACTCAATAATATTCTCACAGGCTGCTTTCAGGTTGAGTGGTTAATGGATTGTTGGATATTTTTTATGGACAGAGCAGGATCTGCCAGAGCTGTCCAAGATGAATGATTGGAGTCAGTTAAACCCCAAAAAAACCCTCAGTAAAACCTCAAAACCCACCAGCCTTTAGGTTAATATGCAATCATCATCATAAAAAACATTGTTTCAGCTGAACCAGCTGTAAATTCCCAATATTTAAAGGTACCCATCATGCTGAGCAACGATTTTCCCATTTGCACCTTTCCACCTTAAATTCCCGTCCTGAGCCCCAAATTCTGCAGACACCAGGAGCAAAACCGTCCCTGCCCAGCTGAACTAATGCATTTGTCTCCTGAAATTCGCCGTGGAAATGGAACATTGAAGGAAGAGGGAGAGACAGGAAAATTACAGGTTCCCAATGACACTTCCCACAACAGCTCCCTAATCCACCGTGCCGTCCTTTCAGCCCGAGCGCCGCCGAGTCCATTTAGCCAGGATGGGAGCATTAAATCCTTCATTTTCCAGGGAAGCGGCGATAGCATCGAAATCTGGTGTTTGAACAGAACTTTTAAATTATGTACTTGAACCGCTCGATTTGTTTAATCAAGGTCACCGAGCGCCCAGAGCTCGGGGCTGGAGCGTTGACGAGGGGGAATTACCGTCAGCGGCGTCCCAAAGCCAGCAGCTGCAGGAAAGTCACGCTTCTCCAAGAGCCTGAAGTGACACTTTAATTACTTGGGCAAATTTGAGCTGCTCAGAGTGTGTCGCTGGTGCTGCTCCACGAATTTTGTTGCTGCTGCTCCACGAATTTTGTTGCTGCTGCTCCACGAATTTTGTCGCTGCTGCTCTGCACATTTTACCAGCACGGCTCATCGGCACTCGGCTCCAGCAGCAGGATTTATCCCACAGCCACGGATCCCAGAACCACACAAAGCCACCTTCTCCAGGCCCAGCAGGCTCCAAAGGAAATCTACAATAATTATTATCCCATTTTGACCTGATTTGATCCCGTAATTTCACATCCCAAGTGATCAGAACTACATAGCTCATGAGTGATGCATTCGCACTTTGTTCCCATTGAATCCCAGATTTTTGGGGGTTGGAAGGGACCTTACAGCTCTCAATCCCAAATCCCTGCTGTGGGCAGGGAGCCCTTCCATTAGACCAGGCTCAGAACTCCAAATTCTCTTTCTAGAAACCCATTTTGGGCAGAAATCTTTGAAGACTATACAGGAAAATAATACCAATTTTTAAGAGATAAAGGAAATTGATTCCCTGGAGCTGAATTCAGCTTTGCTCCCAAGCACCCAGGAAAAGCTTTGTTAAGGAATAAACCATGGAAAGCACTTGTGCCTTTGGCATTTCATCCATCACTCATGGAAGAGCAGGGAATCTTTTCCCTGGGAAACCCAGCCCTGAGCTTCCCCCAGAATGGATAAGGAACATTCTCCTCTTAGGAGGTTTCATCTCCAGGCAGGGGTAACTGGGTGACCCCAAGTCACAGGTCCAACATGCTGCTCCTGGGGAAACAGAAATGGATTTTTGGACCATTTGGGACTATTAAAAGACAAAAATAAGAAGGTTAAATAAGTTCAAAAAGAAAAATAACGTGAATTACCTCATTGTCTGGTCATTACCAGAGCTGTTGTCATGGTGTTTATTTGCTTTCATGCTTTTAGGGGACAATGAGGTAAATTAGAGACAGGAAGATGAGGTGACTGGAGAGGCTGAACAGCAGGAAAACTTCTCCCTCTGAGCCCAAGTGTGATCCCAAGCATTCCAAAACACAGCCCTTGAGTTCTCCCTTCAGCTGACAGGTGAATCTGGAGGTTTAACAGGCAGTGCTCACTGCACACACAAATTCCAGGACACAGGGCAGATATTCCTTGAGTAAGAGTAGCTTGAAGGACAAAAATCAGGAGCAAAAATCCAGCCTGGAATTAACAGAGGCCACTGTGGATGTCAGATGTGGAAACATGGCTCGGTCACCAAGTCAGGTCACCAAATTTAATTGGTGCACCAGAGGATGTGGCCTTGAAGGAATTTAGGGACCAAGAGCTCTTCTGCTCCAGGTCAATGGATCCTCTTCCACAGGGACACCTTCCCTCGAGGCCACTGCTTCCAGGCCTTTCTAGGTCACCTCTACTGTGAGACAGCACTGTGGCTGGAATTTGAGGGGAACAAGGACCCCCAATTTTGGTGAGGATTCATGTCTAGAATTTTAAATCAAGGGGCTTTGGGTGCTGGAATTCTGATGAAGGATAATGGTGGAGTGCCACATCTCCCTGACAGAATCATTGAGGAAAAAGCTCTTTGGGATCATCCAGTCCCAGCTGTGCCTGATGCCCACCTTGTCCCCAGCCCAGAGCTCTGAGTGCCACATCCAGGAATTCCTTGGGCACCTCCAGGGATGGGAACTCCTCACCTCTCTCTGACCTCCCCACACTGATGTGAAGCTTCCCAGATTTTCCCTCTGTGCCCAAAGCAATACATTTCCAGGGAAAAGGCAGCTGCCACCCCTTCTGCCAAGTGGAGAAAAATTATCCCATTCCAGCTGCATTAGAGACCAGGACCTCGGAATTATCCTATAACAGAGGAGCCATTAGCTGAAACAATATAGGTAACAGGAGGTTTGTCACATCCCAAACACGGCTCCAAGAGCTCATGAAAGGATTGTAAAGGCAAAATTATTCCATTAATTTAAAACTACGGCTGCCTGACTCTCTCCATAAAGAACCCATGGATCCAGTGCCTGGGGCAAATCAATAATGCTGAGATTTGCCTGCTAATGGAGAAAAAAAAAACTGATAGGAAAGTATTAAAATATAAAAATACCCTGGGGGCACTCTCATAGGGGAATTAAGTGCTAAAGACTCTTCCATCCCTGTTTCTGATCTTCTGTCCCTGCCCATCATCCAGGAGAGGGGTGGAACCATCCCAGAAAACGCCTGGGATCGTTCATGTGGAGCAGGGAATGAGCTCTCAGTCCTGGAAGTGCTCGGACACAGAACATTACCCAAGACTGATGGACAACCATTCCCTGTCCTGAAGGTGTTGATGGGCTCCATCTGTCACCTCAGCCTCGTGGACTTCCCCTCTCCAAGCTGACACGTCCATAATGGCCCCGTTCTGCTGGGAAAGCCAAGGAATGAGATTTACAGGGACATTTTCCAGCCGGCGGAGCACGGCACCGTGGCTCAGTCACACCAGGGCTGAGGAGATGTTTCCTCTCCCGCCTCCTCTGCCCCACTCACGCCACCAAAATTCACAAAATCCAAGGGGAATAATGGGAAATGGCTGTGAAATCTCTTTGTGGTCAGCAGGGAATTGTGTAGCCAGGTTTATCCGCTCACTCCCACAACGCAGTTGGGATTTGGGCATCATTAATGACTTGAATGAGGAATTTTATATGTATTTAATTTATTAGAATTTGGAGTCCCGCTGCACTGAGTCATCACTGCAGCAAGATGCAATTCCCAGCAATTCCTGAAGTGCCTTAGGGAGGAGCAGCAGAGGTTCATGGTGCTGATCCAAGCCAAAAACCCAAAAAATTAAATGTTTTTCCTTAGACACGAGTAGCAGTGAGGGACTGCAGGAGGATTTTGGGATCTCCATCATGAAACATTTTCTGGAAGCAGGATATCAACCAGGATCAATCCGTGATCTTTTATGGGACAGGAAAATGAGCCAGGAAAGATCTTTTCCTTCTGTGTGTTTTCCCTGTGTTCTGCACCACAGCCTGTATTTTATGTCCAACAATCTCATCAATCCAGCCCAGGAGATCCCTTTCTCTAGAATTACAGGAATTTAACACCTGTGGCTGTGTTTTCCCTCCAAATCCTTGAGTTTAGCTGTTTAAGACAAGGAGTTGTTGTTGTTGTTGTTGTTGTTGTTTAACTGCAAAAACTTTGGTTAGTGCAAGGTTGGATAATCCCAAGGGAGAAGATGAATTATTAGAGTTTGTTAAATCCCAAAACTGGAAGGGGCCCAAATCCCACAGGTCGCAGCCACCCCAAGGCATGGACTGATTTCCAGAATATATCCCAGCAAATCCACCAGGAGAAGCCTGAGGGAAAAGCTGAGTCTGAGGGCAAACATCAGGCTCAGAGAGAGGAGGAGATTATTTGATTCATCCCTAAATCCTCTCTCATATCCAGAGAGAAAACACTGTCCTGCTAAATTCCACCAGCTCCCCTGTGCAAAGGCTTTTTCCCACTGGTTTGGGATTGAGCTGTTAGGATGTCAGAAATCATCTTTAAGTGTAGCACTGGGATCCATTTCCAGGAATATTCCTCAGAAATGAGAGCAGGATCCACTGCAAACACCCAACTGCTTCTTTTCCCTTTTTCCAACTCTGCATCCTCCAGCTGGGACAGAGGAGAGGGGATGAGGATTGGCAATTTGCTCCTTGATGTTGTTTTCCTCATAAGTCTGGGAAACATTTGTCCAACCTTTACTTAAAAAACTGTGGAGATTGCCCAGATCCATCTCTCCTGGTGCTGAACTTCACGGAAACTACCAAGTAACTCCAGAGTTACTCCACCACCCCATAACCAGTTCCACCCCTTTTCTTACTCCACCTCTGTGAAAAACAGCATTTAAGACCTGATGGAAATTCCAAGTATCCTCACACTTCAGTCTGGATATCACACCCCCTATGACACCTCCAGAATAGGATAAAGAAGGAAAATCTGCCCTGCTGCCCTCCCCAGTCTCATTTTCTTTCAGCATAAATAGGAGCTGTTCTCATTTAAAATGGCTTTGGACCTCAAATCTTCATTCTCTCTGCGTGTGCTGCAGCCAAAACCTCAAACCCACAATTTCCACTCTGATTACATTATCCTCCTTCCTGATTCCCACAGATGGAAAATACCCTGGATTTGCAATTTACCAACTGTTTGTCTGTCTCTGGGAGAAGCCACCAAACCTCCTTGGCAGGGAATGGGGAGGTCACACCTGAGAGCCCTTGAAGCTGAGCCCACACAAGGAGGGAAACTGCAGAATTGAAGGATTGGATTTGGGAATTTCATCCCTCAAGTGCTGCAGTCCTGTGCAGGTGTCCTGGATAAGCAGAGCTGAGAAATCCAGGAAAAGATGCTCAGATGCTTCTGCAGCTGAAATGAAGAATTCCCTGTCCTGCTGAGCACAGGGGACACTTCTTTGCTAAAAATGAGGGTGTTAGATGTGCTATCCCAATCTCAAAATTCCTGACCACAGCCAAAAGAGCAGGAAAAAAAGCAAGAGGAGCCCAGGGAAGGTGAGGATTTGTCCTTCCCTCACTTTTCCCTCCACTCTTCCCATGCTGATTTCCCCCTCCTCTCCCTTTTCCCTCTGCCACAGTCCCACAGCACCAAGAACTAATTTAGTGCCACAACAGAAAATGTTATTTATTCATTTCCACTACATCTGTTCTTCTCTTTATTGAGTTCCTTATTTTTAGTGCTCTCCTGTTTCTCCTCCAGGGCAGGTAGATAATTGTTCTCTATCTCTCTATAATTGCAGCAAATTCTCATTAATCAATACAACACCAGGCAGGAATTTCCTGATGAAATCCTGCTTTAGTTGACACCTGAGCTCCTGAACAACTACAAGACAAACCTAATTATCTCCTTGGCTAAGTGAAACCACACACTTTGGAAATGAAAAGCTCTTTTTCAGCTGAGTCCATTTAAAGGATGGAAACTGGGATGAAAGGCCCAGACAGAGCCCTTTAGACCAGGCTTGATGCCTTTACAGGAAGCCAAGCCTGGCTTAGGAATTTAACATTTTCAAGCTAAAAATTTGCCTGGTTAGAAAGTGCAAGATGGGAAATTTTGTAGTTAAGAGCTGTTTGAGCATATTGGTAATTTACAGGAGTCTTAAATTTCTTTCATCCACATGGAAGAGTTGTGTGTGTCACACATGAAAGTGGATCTTCTCTGATTCCTTGATCTATTTTGCAGCCCAAAAGCAGAAATTTCCACCTACGGGAGTTCATGAAAGTTCATCTGTAACAATCAGGAACTGTGACAATCAAGGGATGATTTAAGCAGGAAGGAAAAATCATCTCACTCCACCCCCTGGTCAGGGACAACTTCCACCATCCCAGGGTGCTCCAAGCCCATCCAACCTGGCCTTGGACACTTCCAGGGATGGAACATCCACAACTTCTCTGGGTAACCTGTTCCAGTGTCCCACCACCTTCCCAACCAGGAATTCCTTCCCAACATCTCATCTAACCCTGCTCCCTTTCAGTCTGAAGCCATTCCCTCTTTTCCTGCCACTTCATGCTTTGCCAAGCTGAATGCATGATGGATAAATGCTGGCACAGATTTGAAAGCATCCTCCCTTTTTATTGGAGGACAGGGGCAGATCAATCCCCCTCTGGAGCACAGCCTCCCACGGATTTTTAAGGATTTCAATAAAAATTGTACCAGCAGAGTTTAAGGATCCTTTTCATCCAGAGGAGAATCCACATTTGCTGCAGGAGCTCTCCAAGGTACCACGCAGAGCTGAGGACAGGAGCTGCCTGAGGGTCCCGCATCCTTCTCCGTGCTCCCAGGAAATTACAGCACTGTGGAAACCCAGGACACCACAGGGAATATTTCTCTGTCTGCTCTGGGGTGCCCTGACCCCCAGGGCAGCACTGACTCTGACCCTCATTCATGGA
>JAWMQZ010000283.1:61643128-61653614 GCA_035584835.1 Tangara arthus | reverse complement strand
GCAAGGTGCTGCTGCTGGCGCTGGCGCTGGCGCTCTGCGCCCTGGCGCTCTGGGGCACCGGCGGCGGCGGGCGGCGGCGGCAGCTGCAGCAGCAGCAGCAGCAACAGCAGCAGCAGCAGCAGCAGCGGGGCGGTCCCGGTAGCACCGGGGAGCCGCCGCGGGTCAGCGAGCTCCCGCCGGCGGTACCGCGCCGCCCCGCCGCCAACGCGTCGGTCGCCGTGGCGGCGGAGGTGCTGTCCGAGAACGCGACGCTGAGTTACCGCTCGCTCGTGTACCGCCTGAACTTCGACCAGCCGGTGCGGAACGCCGGGCGCTTCCCGGCGCGGCCCGACGTGGTGCTCGTGGTGCAGGTGCACGACCGCGCCGAGCACCTGCGGCTGCTGCTCGAGTCGCTGCGGCGGGCGCCGGGCGTGGAGAACGTGCTGCTGGTGCTGAGCCACGACCTGTGGGCCGAGGAGCTGAACCGGCTGGCGGCCCGCGTGGACTTCTGCCCGGTGCTGCAGGTGTTCTTCCCGTTCAGCATCCAGCTGTACCCGCGCGAGTTCCCGGGCCACGACCCCCGCGACTGCCCCCGCGACGTGGGCAAGGCGGCGGCGCTGCGGCTGGGCTGCATCAACGCCGAGTTCCCGGACTCGTTCGGGCACTACCGCGAGGCGCGCTTCGCGCAGACCAAGCACCACTGGTGGTGGAAGCTGCACTTCGTGTGGGAGCGCGTGCGGGCGCTGCGGGAGCACGCGGGGCCCGTGCTCTTCCTGGAGGAGGATCATTACCTGGCGCCCGACTTCTACCACGTCCTCAAGCGGCTCTGGGCGCTGCGCCAGCGCGAGTGCCCCGAGTGCCAGCTCGTGTCGCTGGGCACCTACAGCCCCGTGCGGGGCGGCTTCGCCGGCCGCGCCGACAAGGTGGAGATGAAGACGTGGAAGTCCACGGAGCACAACATGGGCATGGCCTTCGGCAGAGACACCTACCAGAAGCTCATCGAGTGCACGGACGCCTTCTGCACCTACGATGACTACAACTGGGACTGGACTCTGCAGCACTTGACTGTCTCTTGTCTTCCAAAGTTCTGGAAAGTGCTGGTTCCCGAAATCCCCAGGATTTTTCACACGGGGGACTGTGGCATGCACCACAAGAAATCCTGCAGACCGTCCACCCAGAGTGCCAAAATCGACTCCCTCTTGAACAGCAACCAACAGTACCTGTTTCCCGAGACGATGAGTGTCAGTAAAAGGTACTCCATGGCTCCCCTGTCCCCTCACGTCAAGAACGGAGGGTGGGGAGACATCAGGGACCACGAACTCTGTAAGAGCTACCGCAGACTCCAGTGAGGATCCTCCTCGCAGCGCCTTTTCTCCTTGATTTGTTCCATTGTGTCCTTTCCAGGCACACACGTGTATAAACAGCATTTATGAGTTGGTTTCTGCTTTAATATGAATAAACATTCTTGTTAAAGATGTCCCAAAATAGTAATCTCTCATGTTTGGCAACCACGTTTTGGAAACGGGTGACGTGCTGCAGCCCCTACGCAAAAAGTGACCTGCTGCTGTATTTGCTGGGAGGAGGAGGAGGAGGAGGAGGAGAACACTTTTAAGTGCATCTTTTTTGGTGCTTCAAAGCTCTGGTGGTGCCTGGGGTCCCACCCGGGGTCGTCTCACGCCCGATCCCCAAGTCCCGGTTCGGTTGCGCCGTGTCGATGAATTCAGTGAATATATGAAGGATGAAAAGAAAATAAATCTCATTGTTTTTACTACGATGTAGATAAATATATGATTTTTTTAGTTCTGCCGAAATAAAAAAATTCCGTTGTTTTGTAAGCCTAGAGAAGTTCTTGATTGTCAGCAAAAAGATGATGTCACCTCGTGTTCCTAAAAAGTCAGAATGGGAAGGAAGGGGGAGTTTCTCTTCTTTAATCCCGAGGGCTGGACACGTGCCATCACTCCTTCTAGCAGTGTGCATTTAACTTCATTACATTTTTAATGATACTCATTAATTGAGGCAGAAAAGAGTAGAAAATTTAGGAAATTGGTGGCACAACACTTCTTTTGTTTGGATTTTTTTTTTAAAGTTGTTTCAAATTAGCTGTGTGAAAGCTGAAAGCTGCTGCTGTGTGGTGGGAAGGGGCTGAGCTGGGGCCACGGAGCCATCTGTGAATGCTCCAGCAGCTTCAGTGCCACTCCTCTGTGAACTCAGCTGTGGCAGAAGCACCTCAGCAGCTTTTGCAGAACACAGAAATATGTCAGAGGAAGAAAATGCTGGTTTTTTCTTTGTCCAGGGGTAATTTAACCACAATTTTGCAAGGTAATTGCTCTGTTCTGTTCCACTGGGTCAGGCTGGTGCTGGAGCTGTGCTGGTGCCTCACCCTCGGAGACCTCTCCCAAAAAGCTGAGGGGGTTCAGCTGAGCCCAGCAAAGCTCCAGCAGGATGTGCCACCAGGGAGGGCAGGGCACGTGTTGTGGGCAGCTGTGGCTCCTGCTGAACTCTGAAACCACACACACAAACTGAAATGTGACAGCAGTGCCAGAGCAGCCCTGAAACGAGGCAAAATTAACTCTCCTCTAAAGCACCTCTCACACAAAAACAGAAGTTGGTTCAGCAGCAGCGAGAAAGGGGAACAGGAAGTTTATTATTAGATGTGTTCTCCTGGTTATTTTGCTTTAGGGAGGTGAGAAACGCTGACACTCGAGGGAAACTGAGAAAAATAAATCTAATCTGGCTAAAGAGAATCCATTTCACCAGTTGTAAATACTTCAGAGCAGACATGCACCCAGAGGATGCTCTTGTGCAATGGAATTTGTTCAGCTGGGGGATATCTGGGTGCTGCAGATCTGAAGCACAGCACTAGGATGGAATACAGGGTATAAATGCTGATTATTTCTAGGAGACTAATTAGAACTTCTCCGGGTAATTAGAAATTTCATTTGATTGCTAAGAATCACTGCAAGTCTAATGCTGCAGTTATCACAAAATGAAAGGTTTGGAAAATGATGACTACTGCTCAATTCCCCAGGGAGCCATTAGACTGAGGATATATACAAATAATCCCTGAAACGTAAGAAGAGAATAAAAAATTTATGTAAACAATAAAGATACATTTTTTTTTCCAGGAGCTCGGAGTCACCTCCAACTGCAACTTTTCTTACAAGTAAAATTATTGCAACAGATTGGGGAATTGATAAACTGTTAACAAGGAAAGTTTTGGTGTTGCACCACTTTCAGTGGGAACCCACGGCCTCCATGTCACCCCCCAGCACGTGGAAGTCAGAACAAGCATCAAACAAGGAAGGAAATGCTAAAACAATGAAATTAATCCAGTTGATAGAGCAGGGAGCTGTGGAAGTGCAGGGGGCAGTGCGTGCGGTGATCGCGCAGGATGCGCTCGCTGCCGTCCTGGGGGTTCACCTCCCGCAGGATGGGGCACCCTGCCCCCTGCCCCATCCCCATGGGAGTCAGAACAAGCATCAAACAAGAGAATTAAATGCTAAAACAATGAAATTAATCCAGTTGATAGAGCAGGGAGCTCTGGAAGTGCAGGGGGCAGTGCGTGCGGTGATCGCGCAGGATGCGCTCGGTACCGTCCTGGGGATTCACCTCCCGCAGGATGGGGCACCCTGCCCCATCCCCATCCCCATCCCCCTGCAGCTCTCCTGTTTTTCCTGGGGCTGTGTCTCCTCCTGCTGCAGCAGCACTTTCTAAATCGGGCTCGGTTCTCGCAGATCCGGCGGGGATGGCTGAGCTGGAGGCAGGAGGTTCAGGCTGCAAACAATGGGGTGAAGCACAGCCGGCTGCTGTTCCCATTGTTCCCGCTCTGGGAGCCGGGCTGGGTCCCGCAGCACCTCCCTCGGCTGCAGGACACTT
Source organism: Tangara arthus (assembly GCA_035584835.1). Taxonomy (NCBI): domain Eukaryota; kingdom Metazoa; phylum Chordata; class Aves; order Passeriformes; family Thraupidae; genus Tangara; species Tangara arthus. The sequence continues at coordinate 61,649,759 of JAWMQZ010000283.1, read as the reverse complement.
TGTTTCTGCCTTTGTTTCGGGGGAGTTGCTGTCGGTCTGTCCAGCCAGGGCTCCCCCCGAGCTGCCGAGTGTTCCTTGTCCATCACGTTCCTGTGGCTGTCAAGGAAATAAATGAATTATTTCATAGCTGGAACAAACTGTGCACACAAAGACAGGAGAGATTTGTTTCTCCAACAGCTCAGCTCCACTGGGATAGTGGAAAGTGTCCCTTTGGAAGCAGATGATCCTTCAGGTTCCAAGTCAGGTTGTGATTCCATGATTCTCCTTCAGAAGCCCAGTGAGTGCTGAGGTTTTCCTGCCCTTGTCTGGTGTGTGGGAATGAGGGGCAGGGAGATTGTTCTGCTTCCCCAGGGTTTCCTGCTTTTCCTTCCAGCAGCAGCCACTCCCCACACCCAGCCTGATCCCAAATCCCCAAATCCCCAAATCCCCAAAACCCCAAATCCCAGTGGCCACAGAATCAGCCAGGGGATCTCAACTCTTGCTGCAAGGTTGGAGCCTTGCAAGGAGGGAAATTCCTGGCCTGTGGGGCTAATCTGGGAATTGCAGTTTGCCTTGGGAGAGGAGGAACTGGGAGAGGTGCTGTCCAACCATTTCACCATTACTGGGAGTTTTGGCAAAAAACTGCTGGTAATTCACAGATCCCTGTCAGTGGAGAGTCAGGATCAGGCTGGATCCGTCCAAGAGCAGCTGGTTCATGGATCCAGAGACAGAGTCCCTTTCTCACACCCCCAAACCACAGGAAATTTGGGAAACACCAGGGAGTCCTTTCCAAACTGGACAGTTCTCCCACAGGAACAGGATCATGGAATGCCCTGAGCTGGGAGGGACCCCCAAGAATCACCAGCTCTGTGTTGGAGTTTGTATCAATGGGATGGGACTGCTGAGTTTTTGAGTTTTATTGTGCTATTAGTCTTATGATATGGCTGAGATAATTGAAAGATGGAAATAGTTTACATCTTGTTAGTAGTTAAAGATTTTTTTGTTACAGAGCATTTAAAAACTTTCTAGCCAATAGCATACTAAACATATTTTTCTACAATCTTAAAATCTATCTTAACCTAAAAATCTAAAACTCAAACTACTATTTCATATCCTTACTCACTACACTATTATAACTTTTCTACTTTCAAACTTTACAACTAACTCTAAATTTCTCCTCTTTCTATTTTAAAAACCAGCTTTCACAACTTTCTAAAAACCTCCTTACCTTTACTGCATTTCCCACAAACTCCAGCTCCTGGCCCCACACAGGAGCAGGAATGGGATGATTTAAGGGATGATTTAAGGTGTCTCAGCTGCCCTGAGGTCCCCAAAGGGACTCATCTGCTCTCCAACACTGAGAATTTCATTTTTTTGAGTCCAGCCCAGAGCAGCTGTGAAAGCTGAGCTGGATCCAGTATCTTTGGGAAGCTGCTCAGGCTCCAGCCCAGTTCCAGAGGTCATGTGCTTCCTCTGAACTTGCCTCCCAATAACCCAGCTACACATTAACCCCAGTCCAGGGCCACAGCAGGGACCTGCTTCTTCCTGCTTTTTATCTTCCCTTTAAGAAGAGTTTCATCTGAATTTTGGATGCAGTGCCTACCCAGGAATCCCAGTGAACGTGGGGGGTTTGCCTCACATTTTCCTCCTCTCAAAATGAACATTTTGGTTTCTTCATCTGTCCATCTATTTTGCCAAGGGAGGACAATTTAATCCCGTGGCAGATCCCAGGAACAGCCTGGCTTGTTCTAGGCAGAGGAGGAAGAGCCTGAATGAGGCCTCAGACTACAAGGATTGAATTTGAGACCAGTGTTTAAGATTAATAGCCTCATGTTTAATTATCTACACAACAGGAACCCACCAAGTATTCCAATACATGGATTGAATAAAGATGAGGCAGGATTCTTCCCAGACAAAACCCTCCAGGATTTCTCTACCTGTACAAGGCTGAGTGGGTGAGCTATTCCTGCAAGGAAAAATCACTTTTTAAATGACTGGATCACAGTTCTGCACCTTCCAAATGAAACAGAGGAGGTTTCAATCCTTTGGTGACATGAAATGGCACGAACACAAGTTTTACTTCTGAAAACTGACATTTACACTTGCAAATAACCCCAGTCCTGGGCCTTCCCTGCTTCTCCAGGACAAAACAGGAACAAAGCTGTTTCAGTGGGATTTGATAGGATCTTGCAGAAGAACATAAATCAGCCGGTGCTGCTCCTGGGTCCTTACCTCCACCCTGATTTGAATTCTGTCCTCAGTAACATCCAGCACTTCAATTAATGGCTGCCTTTCCAGTGCTGATTGGGAGCAAGGGGAAGGGCACAAAGCAGTGCCTAGAAATCCATCAACGTTCTCCTCACTGACAAACAATCTCTCCTAAAGAAAAAGAGAGAAAACAGCAGGTTATGTTCTTTTTGTGCTACACTTCAGGGGCACTGGGGCTAAAAACTCCCTGCAAAGAAAGCCAGGACAGCAATTCCCAAGTTTCACAGCACACTCAAGTCTTGAGAGAGAAATTCTGAGCCAGACATTCAAAGAATGAGGTGAAATGAATTAAAACCAGTGCTTTGCTAATTTTGCTTAAAAGTACAAATCTGCATTGTATCAAATATAAAGGAAATATTATTTATCTCTCTGGATGGGTGACTAATACAGAGATGCAGACTCTCTCTGAAAAATGATTTGTCCCAGTCTTGTTCCACCTTCCTCACCTGTGTGAGCACCAGGAAGGTGTCAGACTGTGCTGGCTTTGTCCCCTGGCTGCCTGCAGGGAAACACCAACACCTCCTTGGAGAGGCACTGCAGGATCCTCACTCCCAGATCAGATCTGGAACACTCAGGGCTGGATCCATTTCACACCCAGCCACTGAGGCTGCTCTGATCTCCGTGCAGACAAGCCAGGTGGAAAAAAAAACCAACAAAATAAAAAAAGGAGAGATATCCACAGGCAGAGACACAGCCTGGGGTGTGTTTCCAGGCTGTTCATAAACAACCTCAAACGTGTTGCTACGGGTTCAGAGATTGAAATCAGTTACAGGTAATTAAAGGTCCTCAAATCTATCCTGGAGGGGCTGTTGGATAGGAACTGCAGAGCCTTCCCTGTCCTTGTGTTATTCACACATCATCTGTGCAGGCCGAGGGGAAGGACAGACAAAATAAAAATGGTCTGACCTGGAGGAGTAGCTTAGGTTCTGGGAATTACCTTCCTTATTTAATTGGAAATAACAGGGACAAGTTGCAAACCTTCCACATCAAAGTCACACTTTTAAATTTCTCGGACCAGTTCAACCTTCCTGTCAATCCAATGAAAGTTAAATTCAATTATCGCTGACATCTTGCAGACCAAGAAGCAAAAAGGCAATTCTGCACATTTTTGGCCCCCTGTGGATGGAGCCTTATGCACAGCCAGATGTCACATTGTGTCTGAGGTACAAAATTTAACTGTCATCTGGAAAAAAAAAAAAAACCAAACCAGGATTGGAAAAATCAGCCAGAGTCCTATTTTTTCCACTAGTTAAATCAGAAATCACAATATGGAAAGTCATAACACACAGTGTGTTGGTTTTCCAAGGCAGAGGATTGGATTCATTTTCTATCCAGCAAGATTACAATCCAGGCAAGGAGCCAGCACTGGATGCTGGGATGGTTTGGGGAGAGATTAAAGTGCAGCAGAGCTGCCCTGACTGAAAACCCTCTCAGAACATCCCTGCTTCTTGCAATTCTGCATGCAAAGCCTAAAAATTCTTATTCCCTGGTGCTGCATCCTCTCCTGCCTGCCAGAGAGGGATCTGCCAGAGCTTCAGGCTGTGGGAATGCTCTGCAGAGTCCAGGGGAAGGAGTCAGAGCACAGAGCAAGGCAGGGGCTGCAGACACCAAATCTGTGCAGCACCAGAACTCCCCCTGAACTCCATCCTTGGGCAGCTCAGGAGGAGAATTCCCAGCTCTGCCCTGGATTCTTGGCCCACAGAGCACAGCTCAGCCTCCCTGGAGGAGATTTGGGATTTTGGTGCCTGCACTCCCAAGGAGAGCAAAGTACAACCCACCTCAGAAAGAGGAGAAAAATCAAATTTTTCTCCCAGCAGAAAAATGGAAGTCAGGGAATCATCACAGCATGGTTTGGTTGGAGGGAACCTCACAGCTCATCTCATTCCTACCCCTGCCATGGGATGTATTTCAGGAGCTTTAATTACCTTCCACTGCACCAAGTCCCATCCTACTTTTCCTCCATAAAATGAGGAAAATAATCTCTTTTCCCTCTGAATCTGCCTCTGGCACCCGTGGCTGAGTGAGGAACACCCCCTCCTCCTCAGAGCAATCAGGACTTTGCAATTTGGCCACAAACGCCCTGAATCTTTCTGGAGAAGTTTTTCCTGATTAAAAGCAAAAGAATTTGTTTTCTTCACAGAGAATAAAGTTAAAAAACAAAGACTGAATGGGAGGTCTATTATCAGGGAAGGTTCCACTATTCCAGAGGGTGCTGGCACTGCCCAGGCTCTCCAGGGAATGGGCACAGCCCCGAGGCTGCCAGAGCTGCAGGAGCTGCCAGGGATGCCCAGGGTGGGATTGTTGGGGGTCTGGGCAGGGCCAGGAGCTGCCCTGGATGATCCCTGTGATTCCATAATGATTTCATAATTCTGTGATTAATCAGTACTTTAAAAGTAACCCCTTGTGCTGTTGCTCCATTAATTCTGACTCACTGCACAAACCAATGTTACCAAGTTTCACCCAGCCCAGCACTGAATTCCCAGAAGTATTTGCCATTTTATCCCATCCCTACCCCGTGGCCTGCCATAAATCACAGCCCTGGGGTGTGTTTGTTGTCAGGAAGGTGATTCTCACGAGCCTGTTCCACCAGGCACTGAACTGAGACTTTGCATTCACGGGCAGCACACGCCGAGGCATTTCTATTACTGCAGATGTTATCAGAGCACAGACCTCGGGAAAAAATGATCCAGGAATTTATTCTAAAGCCTGCTCTGCCTTCCAAGCCAGAGCAAACAGAGGACAACCATCTGCAGCTGATTTCAATGACCCTGTAAAATAATTCTTCAATTTAAGCCGTTTATTTTCTGGTATTTATGATGCTCTCTTAGCAACTTCGAATTTAATTTGTTTTTCCCTGCACACGCTGTCATCTGCTGTTTGGTACACATTCATTTTTCCCTGTGACTAAACTGAGACCAAATTAACATAAACCTTAGCAGGGATGACTTTGGTTTTTGGAACATTCATCATTCAAACCCATCCCTGTGTCTCCCAGCACTGGGAGCTCCCCTCCCGGCTGCCCCCAGCTCTCAGATGGGCTCATTCTGCTTTCATTTCTCACACTGAAGACACTTTCCATCCAGAGTTACCTCCCACACAGCCTGCAAGTTTGAAAAGCAGGACACATTTCAGGTTTCAGTTGTGTTGGTGGTTCCTGTAATGAGAGGATCAGGGAATCTCAGAATGGGTTGGGTTGGGAGGGGATTTAAATCCCATCCACTCCCAACCCTTCCACTGTGCCAGGCTGCTCCAAACTCCATCCAAGCTGGCTTTGGACAATTCCAGGGATGGGGCAGCCACAACCTCTCTCATCCAAACCCAACAACTGATGCCAATATGGGAAAGGACCTGGATTTCCTGACCTCTGCATTTGTGGGATCCCAGCACAAACCAGCTCTGAGAACTGAGAATTTGAACCTCAAAGTTCTGGTACCTGTAGTGAAATGAAAACTTTTCCGAGGTGCTCATGACTGCAAAGATGAACCAGCTCCAAAGAAGCTTTGATGAGCTTCATCAGCAGGTGAATAATGTTTCCTGACATAACTGTTTTGTGTAGTCATGGTATTCCCAAAATGCAGCTACCAATTAAAGACTATTCAGAAATTAGTTTGTTTTATAGCAGAAGCAAACTAATTATGGTCCTTAATGTAGCTTGGGAAAGGGATTACTTTGAAAAATGTGAAATAATAAGTTTGTTGTGTTCTCCTTCTTTGTCCTCCTCTGACCTCCCAAAAAACTTGCCAAGAGTCTTGAAATGCTGAGCACAGAATTAACTGAACCAAAAATAAACTGCTGGAGGATTACATTCAACAGCCCCAGTTTCCAGCAGCATCTTCTTAGAAGTAACCCCTGACTATTACAATAAGTCTTTATAGTAGCTTGGAAATGGAAAATTGTAACTCCAAATAGCTTGGAAATGAAAGCAAAACAGTTCTCCAGGATGGATTTCTCCATGAAAAGTGGCAAAGGTTTAAAACATCCATGTCTGACACGTCCCAACACGGCTCTCAAGGCTTCATGATTGGCTGAAGTTTCAACCAAGGAACATTTTTATCCACAAGAGCCCAAATTCTGAGCTCAGAGAGGATAAAGACAGCCCAGCATGGCCCAAGGGGGCATTTCCAGTCCATGGGGACACTCCCAGCCCTTGGGGATATTTCCAGTCCATGGGGACACTCCCAGTCCATGGGGACACTCCCAGTCCATGGGGACACTTCCAGCCCTCGGTCTTTTCCACATGGTCCCAGTGCCAGGAGCAAGAGAACTCTGGCAGCTCCAGCTCCACACAAGTGATGTAGGGAAATGCAGATGGGAGATTGGGAATTGGGAATTCCTGGCTGGGAGGGTGGGCAGGCCCTGGCACAGGGTGCCCAGAGCAGCTGTG
>JAWMQZ010000283.1:61621898-61632137 GCA_035584835.1 Tangara arthus | reverse complement strand
ACCCCTGGGGTAAAACAGTCTTTACAAACTGCAACAAAAACCCCACAAACACTTCGGTTTAAGCATTACACCAGGGATAAAATGGTCCTTACAAACTGCAACAAAAAAAAAAACCAAACCCACAAACATTTGGTTACTTGGTTTTAAGCATTACACCTGGGATAAAGTGGTCTTCATAAACTGCAACAAAAAAAACCCCACAAACATTTGGTTTTAAGCATTACACCTGGGATAAAATGGTCTTGACAAACTGCAAAAAAAAAACAAACACAAATGCTTGGTTTGAAATGTTTGAAGCATTTATCCCCTGGGATAAAATGGTCTGCACAAACTGCAACCAAAAAAAAACCCAAAAACAAAAGCAAACAGAAACAAAACAAAAAACCAAACAAACAAAAAACCCAAAACAAAAGAAAAAAAAAAAACAAAACAAAACAAAAAAAACCAACCACAAACATTTGGTTTTAAGCATTACACCTGGGATAAAATGATCCTTACAAACTGCAACAAAAACCCCACAAATACTTGGTTTTGAGCATTACACCTGGGAAAAAATGGTCTTCACAAACTGCAAAAAAAACCAAAAAACCACAAAACACTTGGTTTGAAACATTTAAAGCACTCATCCCCTGGGATAAAATGGTCTTAACAAACTGCAACAAAAAAAAACCCCACAAACACTTGGTTTTAAGCATTACACCTGGGATAAAATGGTCTTTACAAACTGCAAAAAAAAAAAAACAAACACAAATGCTTGGTTTGAATTGTTTGAAGCATTTATCCCCTGGGATAAAATGGTCTTCACAAACTGCAACCAAAAAAACAAAAAAAACAAAAGCAAACAGAAACAAAACAAAACAAACAAACAAAAACAAACAAACAAAAAAACACAAAAAAACAACCACAAACATTTGGTTTTAAGCATTACACCTGGGATAAAATGGTCTTTACAAACTGCAAATAAAACCCCACAAACTCTTGGTTTGAAACGTTTGCTGCAAGCTCAGTTCACCCCTGCACGTGTCAGTGTGGGTTAATAAAGAACCTTTTTGAAGCTGGAAATGTTTGGGGTTTTTCTGTATGTCATTCCTGCTGATTATTAATGATTTCTAGAGTAAAGCAGTGAGCTGCTCCTTCCTTTCTTCAGTTGTGGGGGTTTTAATACACAAAAGCCTTTTTAAAGGCCAGCATTTGAAGATGTCACAATTATCTCATCAATCAGATTCTCCAGGAGTATCTACTTACCTGTTCCTCCAGCCCAGAAAGTACCAACAGTGCCACAACTCTCATTTTTTTGTTTTTATTTTCCTGACTGCTTTCCAGTTACCCACAAGACCCACACTTATAAAGTCTTTCCCCTGAAGTGAAGAAATCCTTTGATTCCCAGATGCTTTTCCTTTCTTTGTGACAAAATTTCCCTCTCTCTTGTTTTTTTTACACTGATGCCTGAATTAAAATAGCCAAAAAAAGCTGAGGAAAAGTGGAGTATACAAAAAACATCCTGCAGGAAGTGCTGCAATTCTGCAATTCCTTCCTGGAAAGCCCTGGATGAGGACAGGGAAGAGTCAGGAATGCAAATGTGCCCACAAAACCAAGGTACCTCGGTGTCCATGGGGTGTTCACAGAGACACTGAGCTAAAACACCTTTCTGAGGCAAGCAAACACAAAAACTCCTGTAAAATAAATAAAACCAGACTCCATCCATCACTGCAATGAGCCAGGACTACCTGGATGGTTCTCATCCCATTATTTCAGTAAATCCCATCAGCTCCTGCTGTGGATTCATTAAGTGCAACCACACCCCAGAGCTCACTGATGGGTGAGAAGCAGAAGTTCAATTTCAAGTGAGGAGACAAAACAAGCAGATGAATTTTAGAGGAAGTGACCTGCTGCTTTACTGCAATGGCACTGGGTAACCAATCAAATCTTTAAAAAATGGTAATTTCCATTCAAATTTGCCTTTAGGAATCAGTGATTCTTGGCTGGACATTGAGGGTTGGTTGCTGCTCTGAAGTTCTGTGTTCAAGAGCAGCTCCAGTGTGACAGAATGATTCAATCCCACCTTAAACTATCATGGTTTGAGTTATTTTGCTGTCAAAATGTCAAGAAAAACAAGAATACTAAATGTATAAATCCTTCTTACAACCCCTCTGGGTTACTCATGCAATGTGGCACAAAAATGAGGATCAGAGCACCCAAACTCCAGCCCTGCTGGTCAATAAAATCAAAAATCTTGGCAAAAATTGGTGAATTCAACTCACTCACATGGTTGGGAATGTCCATGGTGCTGCTTGGGAAGCGAACACAGTTCCTGCACATTTTGTTGACCAAATCCTCCCGAAAAATAATGATTTCTTGGGTGCAGTACTGAACCCTGAGTGAAAACAGCAGAGAAATTAATTAAGGTTACCCTGAAAATGAGGAAGATGCATTAGAAAGTTGATCTCCCTCTAATACAGACAATTAAATGAAAATAATACTTTCCCTTATGATGCTTTTGAGCAGGATTTTTATATTCAATATCATTTTTTTAGCACTACTTCCTTTCTTCACTGATTTTTTGTCTTAGTGTATTTAAAACAAGTTACAATTCATGCAAGTGAAGAATTCTATTTATTTGAAAAATTTAAGGTAAATTTTCCTCAAAATTTATAGACTTTGAAAATTATATTTGCACATAATTTAGTTTTAAAATATTATTAAAAAATAGCAGTTACATGGTTACCTGCAGGGATTTGTGGTGAAAACTGAAAATGGCACCTGCTGTCTGAATTCCTGAGTGATATTTTCAGCCAGGGGAGGTCTAAAATAAATAACAGAGGTATCAACAAAGACTCTTTCCATCTTTAACTCAAATTTCACTCAAAATTCCAAGATGTGAGGAAGGGAAGCAAACTGACCTTGGTAAAATAGAACCAGGCCCAGGATCTTCAGGACCAGGGACAAACACAAATCGACTACTGCAAAAAAAAAAAAAAACAACCAAAAACAAAGAAGTTTAACAAATCTCTTTTGTATAAACTGATCCTAAAAACTGGGTCTGATGTTTTGAATTCAGAGAGCAGGAGCCAGGGAAGAATCCCAGGGTGAGAGCTTGGCTCCCTCATTAGCACTTTCCATGCCCAAGCTATTTTAGATAAAATCAAGCTCACCCTGCTCCCAAACAAACCTGCAGGCCTGTTACAAAAGCAGCTTTTTATCTGATCACAGCTGCCTCACAAGACAGAGAAAATAGGGTAACTCTCAGCTTCTGCAAGTAATTAAAGGCTTCACAAAATAAACAGATTTCCCCTTGCTCTGTACCTTTTGTGGATGCTGGGATATTCACATATAATATCTGCCAGAGCCTTCAAAGAACCTGGGAAAAACAGGGCACAACACCTGGTTAGAAATAAACACACCTGGGTGAATCCCCCCTTCTGCTAAAAGGGTTTATTTTCTGTTCTCCTCATTTGTTTGCCATCATGATTTTAATTCAGTGCACGTGTCTGGCTGTTTACAAGGACCTCACCTTTCAGGGACTGGATTTGATTTTTGCCATATGGTGCAGATGAAAAATTTCCACAGAAGAAAAAGCAGGTGGGAGGTGCAGAGGAATAACCTGGGAAAAGAGAGATCTGTGAGTGCATCCATCCACTCCAGCACCTTCCAGCACTCAGCCCATCCCAGGAAAAGCAGGAACTCAAACAGCACTTCAGGCTCTGCTGCTATTAATACACCTGACTGATTTCCCTGATCCAGGCTGTTTTTAGCTCAGAAAGGGGATGGCAATGTACAAATGTCACTTTGAGGGAGCTGTGTGGCATTTACAGGCTGAGCTCCAGCAGTGTTTGTGTGCATCCAGCTCCTGGCCCAGCCACAGAATTATACCAAGTGCAATTATAATCAATAATGCCATTTTTAAATGCATTATTGCCTTCAAGAGGAAAACAGCAAGCAGGCAGCACTGGGTTGCTATTAACCTCCCTGATCATTCCAATTTAAGGACTCTCCCAACATCCAATTCCCCCTCTGGCAATATAAAGCAACAGTAACTGGAATTGCCTGAGCAGTTGGAGGATCTGATGAGTGCTCACAACCTCACCCATTAACTGCTTCAAAGCAAAGGGGGGGAAAAAAGAAACCTGATTCCCATCCCTGAAATAAAAATAGAAACAGCTACTCAGGCATTCATCTCACATCCCAGTTCCTCTCCATTTTCCTGACACACAGAATCACACTTGGATTTACTTCACTGCTTTTCAAAGGGCTGGTAAATAGAACAGAACTGCTTATCCCAGAGAAATGGCTCATCAATATTTTCCCTTGCTCTCCCCCACAGCTGCTCGTTTAGTTGATAATTAAGAAGGTTATTACTTGCCTGTTAAAGTCTCAAAATAGCAAATGCAAGGTGTGCATCTCTGCCAGGTGAGTCCAGCACACAAAGCTCAGTGAGCAAAGTCCACCCTGCCCTCAGCACCTGCAGGCTCAAGCCCAGTTTGCCCAGCTCTGATCCAGACACTGAACTGGTTTTGTAACTCCTGCATGACTCTGCTCATTTGTGTCCGGCTCCCTTTTGGTGAGGAGCAGCTTCCCACCCTGAATTCTGGGCTGTTTTTAAACTCACACTTCCATTGTGCCCCAGGCAGGAGGGACAAGCTGTTCCCAACCTGCTGCCACACAAAGGAGCAATTCATAAATGCTCCTTTATGTTGCATAAATGTTTTATCCAGTGCTGTCCCCATTACTGATCCCAGAATCCTGGAATGGTTTGGGCTGGAAGGGACCTTAAATCGCATCCCATCCCATCCCATCCCATCCCACCCCTTTTCCATGGCAGGGACACCTCCACTGTCCCAGGCTGCTCCAAACCCATCCAGCCTGGCCTTGGGCACTGCCAGGGATCCAGGGGCAGCCACAGCTGCTGTGGCAATTCCAGCCCAGCCAGGAATTCCTAATTCCCAATCTCCCATCTGGCAGTGGGTAGCAATGCTCATCTCTCTGAACTAAGGAATTAGTCTTCAAGGTAAGCCCAGGAAGAACTTTCAGGAGCAAGGGAAACATTCTTATCACAGCCCAGAAAATGGCTCCTGGTCAAACCACTATTTGTACTGAGAATTTATGGAAACAAATCATGCAGACAAGGTTTAGAGTGAAAGCAATTCTCACCTACCTGAAAACATCATGTGAAGCTTTTCCAGCACTTCTGCTTGGTCCAGCCACACATCAGACACAAACACAAACATGGCATCCTCATTCTCTTCCTCCAGCTGCTTCAGCTTTGCAGAAGCCTTCACTGATGTTGAGGAAGGGCCTCCAAAGAAGTTGATGTTCCCATAGAAGGCTCTGCAGCATTAAATACTCCAGTCAGGATCCCAGCATGGTTTGGGTTCAAAGGGACTTTAAAGCTCATCCCATTCCAGTGGGATGGGATCCATTCCACTTCCACTGTCCCAGGGATCCACTCTCTCAGCAACAAGGAATTTATGATTCCCATGGAGCAGTTACCTGGCTTGGCCACTGAGAAGGGTTTACATCCCAATTTCCATTAATAAGCAGAACCCAAAGGCCTTTGGAAGGGTTTTTCTGCCAACACTACAGTGCCTCTAAGCCCAGAACTGCTTCCTTAAAATGGTATTTCTTTTAAAGCATTTGGGGAGGAGGAAGAATAACAGACTTGAATGTCAGAGAAATTACAAAATAACAATGATCTTACTTAGAAAGCCCTAGGAAAACATGGAGTGAGGCTGCCAAAAGTCACTTTTGTACCTCGTGGTAGCAGAAGGCTCAGTGGGAGGAAATCCAAAAGCGTTCACATGAAAAACTTCATCTTCATACCAACCTAGGAGGTTTTGGAAGAGCACAACAGCAAAAGAACCCTTGAGTTTTTCTAAGAGCATCATGTCCTAGACATTAGTCAGAGTTGGCAGCTGTGCTGCACTGCCAGCCCCAGCCTCCATCAATCCCTCTCTTGTGGCAGAAGAACCAGAGCAGGGAATGAGCTGGGGGGAAAAAGGGCTGAGAAGGAAATCAAGTTTTTTTTTAAATCCCAGGCACTCCTGTGAGTGGATTTGCTGCACAGCCACAGAACAACCCCCTGAAGCACATAAGGATTGCCTGATTTTGCTGGCCCCATCCAAGTGCTCCTTGTCTCAAACCCCACTGTTGAGAACAGAAGGAACTTGGTGATTTATTTATTTATTTATTTATCCCCACTCTCATTTCTGCTCCCAACTTCCTCTCACAAGCATAAAACACCTCAGAAAACAGACTGAGATCATGGATCTTGCACAGAGGAACATTCCACAGACAGAAATAGCCTTTTTTTCTTTTTTTTTTTTTTTTGCTAAAACAAGGCTCCAAAACTGCAAGCTCTTACATCATCCTAATGAGAAGCCTCATTAAAAAGCTTTGCCAGCACAGAGCAGTATTTTCAGACCATTAAATCATTCCTCTGGTTATTCCAGGCTGTCTTCCTAATCCAGTCATAACTTCTCCAAGCATGCTGGGGCCAATCCTCAAAGCTGCTCACATTCCCCAAAACCCCCAAATTCCTCCTCTCTGCCTCCAGAGTCACAGCAAAAGCTGAAGGCCAAAATTCTCAGTGCCAAACTCACTGATGGTCACCAAAATGAGACTTCTCTGCTCAGCCACAGCTTGAACAGAATAATTTATTACAAGCTAAAAAACAAGCCCAGACTGCTTTACCTTCTGCCAGAACAAAGGAGGATTCAGTGTATAACCCACTGTGGAACTGGTGCAGCAAGGTTAAGGAATGTATTTTTCTTAGATTTAAAGTAGATTTTTGAACCAAAATTTGCTTTCCAGCTGGTGTAATGGATTTGGACAGCATTGAAAGTTCACAGGCTGTGCCTGAAGAGCCTGGAAATTCCCTGGTACCTGAGCAGGTAAGTCCAGAGAGAGCCCAGGAACTGGAACAGGCTCTGCTTCCATGGGGAGGGAAAGTCCAATGTCCAAGGGAAAGGCAGGACAAGGAATTGCAAACAAAGGAGAAAGACAGAGCTGCAGCTCTCAATATGGAATTCTGGTCAGCATTGATTTACTGTTCAATTTCAAACCCTGCAGGTCTACAGGAAATTCCACCAGCTCCTCCATCACAACAAAAGGATATTGCTTTACTAAGGTCTAGCTGGACCACTCCTGTGGGGTCTTCTAGGAAAAATTTCCCCTACAAAACAGGATTCATTAATAAAGCAAAATATAGCAAACACAGAAATGCTCCAATCAGAAACATCTATCAGTCAGCATTTAGAAATAATTTGGTTGGGTTTAATGTTTTAAGAACATTAAGAAGTGAAAGAAGTGAAAATAATGTCATTTATAGTAAAAGTATCTCAGCAGCTTCCCTGGGAGCTGCTGCAGTTGGGATTGCTGGTGCTCCCCTCCCTAAAATCACAGTCCAGCGCATTGGCAAGTCCAAATTCAGCCACTGGAAGCTCCAGCCCCACAAGAAGGGACAAGCCAAAAAATCCTAACTGCTTCTGGTTGTTGACATAAAAATTTTATAGTGGGAAGACAAATAAAGACATTTTCCACAGACACGGGCACTGAATGCTTGTGGAAAAGTCTCTCAGAATGAGTAAGTGTGAGATATTTAGGTTTTCTCATTTTTTAATGTATTACAGCACTGAGTGAGCAGTGATCAGAGACCCCACAACAAAAGGGAACTCACCTCCTTGAGCTGAGTGATCATCCCAAGCACAATCACTTCTCCCACCTTAGCTGGACTGCCCAGGAGAGTCTCCACTGTCTTTAGCTGGGGTCAAAGGCAAAGAATCCAATCAGAGTCAAATCAAACCCTCCAAACTCAAACTCCCTCACTTGCTTTTCCCCCAAAGCCCCACACAGGACATGGCTGTACATGAACACCCAGCTGAGCCAGAGGATACAGGCTCATCACTAAAATCAGAGCCTTATTCCTGAATGTGCCTTAGGAGATTCCCAATAGTGGCTGCTAGCATAAAGAACTGCTGTCATTATTTGGATTAAAACTGGAAAGAGCTCCCATTTTTTACCTGGAATTTGTTCTTGGTATCATCAGGATGAGCATCAACCGGTGAAGGAGTGAACAGCTCATGTCTGTGAGTCCTCTGCACAAACCAAAATTGAAGTGATTCAGTTTAAAAAGAAATGAGCACTGCCAAAAAGCCAGTTAGCTACAAGCACTATGCAAAACACTTCAGAAAGTTCTTACTCTACTCCATCCAACAACTTTTAATAATTCAGTCCTTTCGACAAGAATTTACTTCCAAGAAACAGATGCTCAATAACACCAGATAATAAAACTAAGCCTAAAAAATGCAGCGGGTAATAAAACTAAGCCTAAAAAAAGTGTCATGAAAGCACCTGTAAGGCTGCTAAAGAAGTTATTTGTGACAAGCTGGGAGGTAGAGGGTTCATGAGGCAGAGAGCAGGGTGTATTTCTGGAAGGAGAAGTGGGATCCATTCCTGAGGACTCTGACCTGCTGCAGGATGGAGTAGCGCTCCCGGAACAGCTCCGCCTTGTCCCGGGCAGTCCCAAATAAACTCGGCCTGGGCAGGTCAGTCATGGACAGGCTGCAAGGAATTAACACAATCACAATGTCAAAAATGGATATTCCCCACATCAAGATGAGTTATTGATCTCAAAGGTCTGGGAGGCTGCAAAAGCTGCACCGTGGTTTAGGTACATTCCTGCTCAGGATCCTGTGTTTCTGCATTTCTGCCTCCACTTCATTCCCCTCTAACTCACAGGCCTTGAGATTTATCCTTCCACCCAAAGAGATCTCTGCAGAAATCCATTTTAAAAAAAGCAGTTATGCCTTTAAGCAGTTGTGAACAAAAGCATTATTTCTCCAGTTTCTCACCAGCTGCTCCTAATTTTTCTTTTTTACTCTTTGGAGCTCTCCTTAGAAACCCCCCAGGGCTTCAGGGAGCAGCAAGATACAGACTAAGAAATAAATACAGGCAACAGACAGATCAAATTTATTAAAAAAATAAATTTAAACAGCCCAACGTGAGGGAAAAAATAACCCCAAACTACCTTTAGTGATGTATGACCTTAGCCTTACTGTCTTTTTTATTCATTAGGTGGAATAAACTTGGTTTATGGTCTTAAACATTTATTACTTTTCTCACTCGGGCTTCAGCTGAACAGAGCCAAGAGGGAAAGATTAAAACCAGACCTATCCCATAGAGGTTTTGTTCTTAAAACAGGAAGTGCTTGAAATTTAAAATATGGGAGACTTACGGCAGAAACTTCTTTCTTTCTGAATTATAAATAAAACGTGGAATGTCAAAGGCTCCAATAATGTTGAAAACATTTTCTCTGAAATAAGAACAGTGACAGCATTAACTGAATGATACCTTCCAAGCAAAGCCATTCTGAGATTCCATGGAGTG
This sequence comes from Tangara arthus, assembly GCA_035584835.1. NCBI lineage: Eukaryota > Metazoa > Chordata > Aves > Passeriformes > Thraupidae > Tangara > Tangara arthus. The sequence goes on along the minus strand of JAWMQZ010000283.1, from coordinate 61,622,756 downwards.
GGTGAAACAAACTGACAAATATGTTGGCTAAAATGACATTTTTTTGTTCACTATCATCACCACTTCTCTTTCTATTTTATATTCTATTTTCTAGTCTATTTTCTCCTTCATCTTTTAGTTAAATAATGAAAAAGACTTGTCCCTGTGATCTGTAGAGTTTTTCCCTTCAGGACTCTGCACTGAGAATCTGTACATATGGGTTTCTCTTCACTTCTGGAGCAGAAAAAACCTACATTAAGTATAAAAAAGCACCACAAAGAAGAGCCACCCTCACGCCATCTGCATCACAAAGATTCCAATGGCAAGGAGCAAAGTTAAACCCAAATTTTCTCCATCCTGAGAGGCTGGGGGATGACAGGATCTAATTGACATGCCCAGCAAACCATCTCTTTTCATGCTTTGCATCATGATGTGAACATGAAAGGAAACATATCCATCAGCATCACAAAGTTCTCAGGAACTCCAGTAATTGCTCCACACTTTGTTATCACAGAAGGGAAATAAATCAGGGCTTCAAAAAACTAAACAAAAAAGCAGCAACAGGCACCCCAGAGGAAAACTTCTCCAAAGTGCTTTCAGAAAAGAAAGGAACAAAAGCAACTTGAGATAATTTTCATCCGGAGCAAAGCAAATACAGCATGGCCAGAAGTGTTGGTTAATATTCCACCTGCAGCACACCCAACACACAACCCCAGGAGCTGAATTCCAGAATTCCAGGTTCTGTTCAGGGCCCCCTGGAGGCCCAGCCATGAGAACAAACATTCCAAGGAGGAACCTGGTGATGCCTTGTGCAGGCTGCCCTAGAGCAGAGGCTGGATGGAGTTCCAGAATAAAGCAGGGATTGATTCAAAGCATCTC
>JAWMQZ010000283.1:61600683-61615052 GCA_035584835.1 Tangara arthus | reverse complement strand
GGACAAGGGATGGAGGGACAGGAGCCAGGGAATGGCTCCCACTGCCAGAGGGCAGGGATGGATGGGAGATTGGGAATGAATTGGTCCCTCTGAAGGTGCTGAGGCCTTGGAATGGCTTTCCAGATAAGCTCATCTTGGAGTGCTTGGGCTCAGGGCCCAGGCAGAGCTTTCCCAGAGTGGCTGTGGCTGCCTCTGGATCCCTGGAAGTGTCCAAGGCCAGGCTGGATGGAGCTTGGAGCAACCTGGGACAGTGGAAGGTGTCCCTGGCATAGCAGGGAGTGGAATGAGATGATCTTTAAGGTCAGAACCCAGAATTGCCTGTATTGAGCAGAAGGAATTGATGCTCTGTTCATCCTGATGGTCCAGGGTGGGGAGTAGTTCTTCATTCTGTTCTCAGAGATCTCCCCAAATCCCCATAGAAGACTTTGAATTTTCCTTTTTTCTTCCTGGATTTGACCTCTGTGATTGTAAAGTCAGGCTGGCAACAGAGCAGATGCTGGGAAGGGAAAACTTAGTGAGGAATGGTGGTGCTGGGACAATCATGGAAAAATGTTTGTGATGGATAAATTGGAGAAATTTTCATTTGCATCTCGACATCTGTGACAAAGATCATGAAAGGAGGAAAAAAGTCCTTTAAATGTGATGTTGGCAACTTCTGTGGGACAATTGATAATGCAGGAAATATTTACCTGGGTCTGTTCATGGAATTATAGAATCATGGAATGGTTTGGATTGGAAGGGACCTTCAAGGTCATCTCATTCCACCCCCTGCCATGGCAGGGACACCTTCCACTATCTCAAATTTCTCCAAGCCCCAATGTCCAACCTGGCCTTGGGCACTTCCAGGGATCCGGGAACAGCCGCAGCTTCTCTGGGCACCCTGTGCTAGGGCCTCCCCACCCTCACAGAGAAAAATTCCTTCCATTTATCTAATATAAACCTTACCTCTTTAAATTTATGGCAAATAATTTACATTTATGGGATTACATCCACTTCCCAAATCTCCAGCCCTCAAGAGTGAGAAAAAGGAGCTCTCAATTACTTTGTTGGAACCTCAGGTTCCAAGCAGAAATCTGCCTGAATCTGTAGAAATCCTGAGGAAACAGATCCATGAGTTATCCAGAACATTCTTCACTTCAGCGACTCATCCCTGTCCTGAAAACCTTCTCCAGAAATGGAAAGAAAAAGCAAAAATCACATCTTGCACTCTGAGTTTATTATCAGAGTGGAGTTTGTGTGGTGCTTTGGGCATTTCAGAGCCTTTTCCCTTTCCAGAGCTTTTGTAAATGACAGGAAAAAATATCAAAGCCCTTTTCAGCCCGAAATTTGCAGCCAGGTAAAAGTTCCTTTTTCTTGCTTATCAAGAAGTGGATTAATCATGATAAAAGGTGCAGTATAAATGATAAGCAGAACAAAGCTCACTCAGCAGTTTTGCTGGTTTGGGTCTTTCACCCTTGGGAAGAGAATCCCAACGTTGAAACAGCTGAGGGAGAACCACGTTGTGGGGCTTTTCCAGGGAAGACTTTTCCTTCTGAAATCCATGGAAGACAAGGATGAAAAACAAACTCCAAGAGCTGTGAAGCTGTTTGGAAAGGCTGTAAAACGTGTAACATTTTACAACAAGCCATAATTCTTCTTTTTTTTTTTTTTTTCCAGGCATTATCTCCTCTCCAGGTTATTTTATGGCTTTCTTTGTGCTTCTTGTAAGGAAAGTTGAGCACTTGGATCAGCCAAGTCAGGACGTGTTAAAAGGCACTGTGGTACTTTGCCCACTCCTTTTAAAGCCAGTGAATCGCCTGGCTGGTCACATTCCCACTTTTCCCTTAGAAAATAGGGAGGAATCCTTCTGGACATTTTCCTCTTATGCTGGCTATTCCAAATTTAAGATGCTCTCTCACAGTTTTTTATTCCCTTTAGGAATATTTTCTTTTAAAAGTATTTAAATGTATTTTAATCTGCTTTTCCTCATTAGTTTTAAGGAGTGGCTGGGTTGGCTAACTCAGAATTTAGGCCTCTCCACCTGGATTTGTAAAAGTTGATTCCTACTTAACCACTCAAAATTCCTGTGTTGAAAATAGGAAATTAGGAAATACGTTGAAAATAGGAGCAATCAGGGTGTGCAGCTTTCAGTTCCTGGATGTTGTCCCAAATTTAGAAGCTTCAGAGGGCACTGGGTCCAACCAGGCACATGAAAATCTAAAATCTTAAATCTGTGTGAGCATAAACCAGCCTTGGGTCCCTTGTTGCTACTGAAAACTTGGAAATAGAGAGTGGCAATTTCATGATTTATCGCAAGGAAGAGACTCTCAAGAGCATTTTTATTCCATGGTCCCCATTATATTAATTTATAATTAACAATGAGAAAATGCATTTGAACAAAGAAATTAAAAAAAAATAGAACATTTTTTAAAAATCCCCCAAATTAATAAAAACTCTAAATCTCACTGATGACTTTCATTTGGGAAATTCTTAAGCAGTGTGGTTGATGTTTTCTTTTTTGTGGGTCAATTTTCTTCCTTCCTACCCCCTGTTCACCTCTTGGCTTTGTGAGACCGAAGAATTTGATGACAAAGTTACGGAGAAAACCATAAATGGAAGAAATTGGGAATTGCAGCAAAATGATCCCATCCCTCTGAAATTTCCAGTTCTGTCCAAAGTGACTGGTAAAGTGGATAAAGTCTTGTCCTTTAGGAAAAAAGAAGTCAAGGGATAAATGGCTCCAAGATACTTGAACACCTCTTGAATTGTCATTCAGGCACTGGATAACACTGAAGGTTTTGGTGAAGAAAAATGTCAAATAAGCAGCTGAAAATCAAAATGAATAAAATATAAATTGGCCACTTTAATTCTACCAAAATATAGAAAATGTAACTCCATTTATGAGTGATTTGACATCTCCATCGTGCATTAATATTCTTTAAAAGAGCAGCTCAGTGGTTTTATTTTAAATTAAGTATTTAATTTTAATATAACTGAGAACAGAATCCAATTTTTAGATGATGATGATGCTTGGGATCAATGAAAAGGATCACAAAAAATTGTTGATAGGGATAAAAACTCTGGGGATTTTGTTTTCCAAGCCCATTAATGTGCCCAGGGAGCATCAGATCAAGGTTCAACTTCCACTCCTTTCCACAGGTTTCTCTCCCAGGGAATTCCAAAATAACTGCAGATTGAGATTTTCCTTAATCCCTATGGATGTGCAAAAAATCTTTCAATAACAAAACAGATGCTGGGCTAATTAATTCTCATTAGACCCCACTTTTGTCTCCCTATTTACTCACCAATAATTTCAAAATTCAAGTGAAAAAGTTTCAGTTGTTACCCCCCAAAAATGCACTTTTAAATTAATTATAGTTTTTTTTTTCTCTTTAGATGTTTTTGCAATGTTTTGTTGAAAATTCTGGAGGTTTTAACTTAAATCTGATCCTTCTTCAGGTCACAACTAAATTTAGAAGTAATTTTAAGCATCTCCACTTTGGATTTTTTCTGCCATAGTGCCTCAGTGCAGTACTTAAATTGTAAATTCCCTCAAAATCCCAGCAAAAGTAGACAACAGCTCATTTTTCCTTTGGAATATGAAGGCAATCCATCTTTTGTAAACCCTTAAATGCTGAACTTCAGCTGTTCCTCTGCTTCTTTTAGATTTTGCTGTGTGTGGCCACTTCCATATTTACAACCAGATTTACAAGGTGAAATGGAGGCTGTGGAATAAATGGTCTAAATCACTGCAAAGCTCTGTAAAAAAGGTCCCCCACAAAGCCATAAAAATGATGCATCTGCCAGGGATATTCCAGGGCCTTTTCCATGCAGGCAAACGGAGCTTTTGTCCTGCAATAACTCCTGCAAACCTCGCTCGTAAATATGCACTAATCAGTGCTGAGAGTTGCTCAAGTGGATCATAATTTTCCAGCTGAACTTGCCTTTGTTGACACTGTTTTATTTGGGATGAATTGACACTGAATTATTTCTAGGGATGCAAAGGAATTGGCTCCCAGGGAAAGATAATTCCTGGGATTAAAGCACTTTGCAGAGGACACCCTGCAGGTGAGCTGGCATCTGAATTCCCCCTGCTGCAGACTCAGCAGATTTGGGTAAAATTCCCTGGGAAGTGATAAGATAAATCAGATTAAAAAAAAAAAAAAGAATTTGCCTCGTACCAAACCCATCTGGTGGATACAGAGGAGATGAAAAAGAATTGAGTAAGAATAATTCCCAGATGAAAGGAGGATACAGATAATTAATAACAGAGATACTGCCTTGATTAGTAATTCTGTTTATCATGTTCACAATGCAAAAAGCCAACCACAATCATCCTTCCCAGTCTGGCATTCAGGCTGAAAGTTCAGATGTGGAGGTCTAAAGACACGAAGAGGGAGATTTATCTTACCAAACTTGATCAAAATTTTATGATGTTCCTTAGGATATTGGCCTATAATTCACCTGTAATCACTAGGGAGAGATAGGCTCCTGGAAGGCTTGGAAAATAGGGAAGGAAGCATTGGAAAAGAATTCAGCAGAAGAAAAGGCAGGGGTTGTAAAAAATATTTAAATAATTTTCTTTTCCTACGTCAATGATCCATTTTTTAGTGACAGGCAGAACAAGAATCTGTTGTGCCTTACAGAGACTGGAAGCAGTCTGGACATGGAAAGATATCCAGGAATATTAAAACTCCATTTTGGTATTTATTTAATCCATTTAAAATAGAAGTCTAAGAGAAAAAAAAAAAAAAGGGGGGCGGATGGGAGGAGGGCAGAGGGCAGGAAAGAAATTTCTAAAATTGACTAAAGACAATGATTTTCTCTTGAAAATTGGTGTTTGGGTCCAGAATTTTTGTTTCAATGGAATATACTGGATTTACAGTAGAGAAAAGGACAGAACAGAATGGATTCCACCTTGCTGAGGAGCTCTCACAATTATAAATACAGACGTAGATTGGTTTATTCAAAAGAAAATAATATTTTAGAAGGTACCGCACCTAATCCCATGGGCAGGGACACCTTCCACTATCCCAGGGTGCTCCAGCCTGGCCTTGGACACTTCCAGGGATCCAGGGGCAGCCACAGCTTTTCTGGGAATTCCATTCCAGGGCCTCACCACCCTCCAGAGATGATTTTCTTCCCAATATCCCACCTAAATCCACCTTAAAGCCATTCCATCTTGTCCTATCAACTCTGTAAATAACCTCTCTCCGTCTTTGTTGTGGGTTACCTCCAGGTACTGAAGGCAAAAATTAGGGACAAAATCTCATCTCCCTTAAATAATCTTGAAATACATGGAATTACCTTTTGAAGGTTTCTGTCTTTACCCAGAACTTCTCCACTTGGATTAATTACGAATTAAAGACATTCTTTAAGCTTTAAAGGCATGAATTAAGTAAGAGAAATCCAGTGTGTGTTTATGGTTTATCTTTTTAGGGCTTTTTAGTGCATTAAGGTGTCAGATGTAGCCCAGAGTGTTAAGAATTAAAATCCTGATTAATTTAAAGAACAGCAGAGGGACCATGTGTGGTTTTTTCCGCACTTACTCTGAGTTTTAGATTTGCTGTGCCAAACGGTGCCACAACAAATGTGAACAGAGCGAAAAGGGCCCAGAAAATATGAATTCAGGCTGCTAGGACACAAGTCTAAATGTCAGGAATTCGGCATTATGGAAGTCAGGAAAAACTGGGATGAGTCAATCCCCGAGGTGAAAGAATTCAGCCAGATTAATCAATGGAATCCACAGAGACTGGAATGCTCAGATTATTCCTATAACATAAAACCAGACATAAAAAAAAAAAAAATTATTCAGGAACGTTTATTGTGACTCAAAGAAAAGGTTAAAAATGAGCCATAAGGAAATTATGACATTGTCCGTATTGCCAAACCTTGAAATTTTATTGCAAGTCTTAAACTTCTCAGTATCTGGATTTTAAAGCTTTATATCTGGGTGATTCTATGGAACTTGTGATCTTTCCTGGATAATTTTGTTTAAAAAAAAGCAAAGGCCAACATTGCACAAAAGCGATGACCCAAAAAAAAAATAGAGTAACCACGTTGCTAAACAAAAGTAAATGTGACCATCCAGGAGGAAATTCTGGTATTTCAAAATGGGCTTTCATGTGGAAATAATGCCAAAATCTGTGGACTTCTCACAGAATATGAAGTGGAAAATATTTAATTTTGAGGCAATTTTATGGACAGGTAGGACTTGCCCTCATTAGAAACAGCACTTGGAGCTGCTCGTGTAGGAGATGTTCCCTTTAGGTGATGGTTTCCTTAATTCTCTTAATTTGTCCATGAGATGGTTCTGAATGGCTTCCAAAATACCAAGGGGATCAGCAATGTGTGGGACGGGCTGGTGTCACCAGAGCTGCAGTCCCACAGCCCAACCCCTGCCCCAACTGATAAAAGGGAAAACAAGTCCACGTCACAATTGTAGAATTCCAGAATATTTTGGGTTGGGAGAGACCTCAAAGCCCATCTTGTTCCATTTCTGCCATGGCAGGGACACCTCCCACTGTCCAAGGTTGCCCCAAGCCCCAATGTCCAACCTGGCCTTGGGCACTGCCAGGGATCCAGGGGCAGCCACAGCTGCTCTGGGAATTCCATTCCAGGGCCTCCCCACCCTCCCAGCCAGGAATTCCTTCCCAATCTCCCACCCATCCCTGCCCTCTGGCACTTTGAATCCATTCCTCCTTGTCCATCACCCCGTGCCCTTGCCCGGAGCCTTAAACCCCGTCCCGCTTTGGGACCCAGCTCCTCCTTCCCTTCTCGCCCTGTGGTTTGCGTTTAGCTCTCCTATTCCCGGTGCTTCTTTCCTCCTCTCGCGCCCATTATTCACATCCTCTCGCATTATTCACATCCTCCCGCACGGTTTATTCCGCCTCACGCCTCAGCCCGGCACTGCTGCCCGGCACTGCTGCCCGGCACCGGGGTCAGCGCGCTCTCCCCGTCCGCTCCCACCCCGACGCGCGCCGGGTGCCGCCCCACACTTTGGACCCTCCTCGCTTCCCGTCCGCCCCAGGGGAGCGACCGGCGGCGGAGCCGCAGCTTCACCCGGAGGAGGCGGTGGCGGGACGCGAGCCCTGAGGCGGCCGAGCCGCTTCCTCCTCCTCCCTCCTCCTCCTCCTCTTCCTCCCCCCCAAGATGGCGGCGGACCCCGCGGATCAGTTCTGCGTGGCCGAGGAGCGCAGCGGCCACTGCGCCGTGGTGGACGGCAACTTTCTCTACGTGTGGGGAGGATACGTGGTAAGGCGGGCGGGGGAGCCGGCAAGGAGCGGCGGCAGCGAGCTCGGGGCGCGGGGAGCGGAGCCCCGGGCGGGGCAGGGCAGGGGGGTTCCCCCCGCCGGCCCTCAGCCCTCGGCGGGCGCTGGGGCTGTAGCGCGGGCGCTGATTGGCTGCGGCCGCCGCGCGCCGTTCGAATGGCGGCGGGAGGCGCTGAGGGGACGGCGCTGAGGGGGATGGCGGGGACAGCACTGAGGGGATGGCGGTTCCGCTCCGTTCGCCTCGTCCCTCCAGCCTTTCCCTGCTTGATCAGCGCCCTCCTCCTGCCCCGCTCGCTCGTGTGGGGCAGGGCTGGTGGAGCCGGTTCGCTCCTTCCAAGCCGCCCTTCCTTCGCTCCTCGGCGCGTCTCCCTTCAAACCTTGACGCTGTAATTTGTGGCTCAGCTTTTCCAGGGTGTCATTCGTGTTCTCGCTGCTGAGTCCCCGTGTTTTTTAGTTGTTTGTAGTTGTGCGGTGCTTACAGCGCGTTTTCCTCCCGTAGAAAGCGCTGCTGTCGCCTCAAAAACAAGCTGGTGGCGGGCTGAAACCCACCCACAATTTAGTTTGGGTTTTTTTTCATAAAAAGAACACTTCTGGTTCTGTCATAAGGATGTCCTTGTGTCTTTTAACTCTATGACTACAACCCAACTACATCAAATACATCCACTTAGTTTTACCTTTTATTTTTCTGTTTATCTGTTCATCTTGTCTGTCTGTGCACATTGGCCATAAAATTATTGCAAATACCTGTGCTTGGTGTAATTCCTGGTCTTGATCAGGTGAAAACTGTTATTTTTATAATGATAGTTCATATTCTCTATATATTCTTTATGTATATAGAAAAAAATATATATAATACTTCATATTCTGAGTATATATGTTCTATAGTCTTTTATATATCTATTCTATATAAAATAGTCTATATATATTTTTCATGGTCTGAGGTGACTTTAAAGTCTTCAAAGCTTGTCCTTCTGTACTCAAGCGAAGAACTCCAGTGGGAAACTCCTGGATTGAAACTCCATAATAGTCTGTAGAACTAAATATCCCCATAATCACTGGTAATCTTCAGTATTTTTTATGCTCTGGTCTTTAGAACTGAGGTTGAACTAATGAGCACAATGTTTTCAAAGGTTTTCTAATAAAAAATTGTGGGTTCATGGTATATTCAGAACAGGCAGTGTATATGAAGTTTAGCAGGTAAACTTTGCAAGTGTTCTTAGTAGTTTTCCGTGTTTATCTGTTGAAAATATTGTGAAAATTGTTGCCCTGTAAGCTGCCCTCTGCACAGATAAATCATCTTTCACGTGTTGCTGCTGGACTCCTGCCCAGCAAACTTTATTTTTGGCATCAGGGTGTTTGCTCAGAGCTGGTTCAGCAGCAGGTGCTCGACCTCTGACATCTCCAGATTCAATTGAGATAACTTGAGCTCCTTGCAGAGGCTGCTGGGGCTGTGTGACAGCAGAGCAGAGGTGCCTGGCAGAATAAATGACCAAAAATAGCATGAACCTGCCTGCCTGGCACCTTTCACAGTGAGAAATTCATAATAAAACATCATGTGAAGGCAAGTCATCAGCATCAGTAACTGGATTGGCACTAATTAAATTTCAGTTTTGTATTTAACTTCCTCACATTTGTTTCATTTGGAGCCAGTTTTTATTTGTTTACTGACTCTGGCTGCTTACTCACTGCCAGGCTTTCATTTCTTCCTGGTGCCAAGGCAGTAATTAATGCTGGAGTTGTTACTCACCACCAGTACTGCATTTTTTTGGGCTTCCTCTCTTGTTTGTTGTTTTTCCTCATCATTATTTCCCAAATTATTTCTCTTTCTTAATGATCTCTGTTCAGGACTCTTCATAATTTTTTTTTCCACAGAAGAATTAATTTTCTCCTTTATATTTGACACCTTGGTCTTTCAGGTTACTGCTGCAAGTAACTTTTTGTGTTTTCAATCCACTTTTTATGTTCTATTTTCTATTTTTCCACTATGCCAATGGAAACAGCTCCTGATAAAAAGTACCTAAATGAGTTTTAATTCAGGAGTTTCAAATCTGGTTGATGTTGTTACACATCTTTTCTTGGCAAAATGAAGTTGCTCAATCTGTGCCTTTATTGAGAGGTCCTGAGGAGGAATGAGTTGTTTGTTTTTAAAATAAATCAATTTTCTGATCAGAGCAGTAACACTGGGGCGTGACTTCTGATTTCCTTGAGATCATTCAGTGTTGCTGAGTAACCTGGCTTGGCATTTCATGTGCAAACACAAAAAGCAGAACTGATTGAACATTTTAATGTTCCCCTTTCAGTCCATTGAAGAAAATGAAGTTTATCTGCCCAGTGATGAGCTCTGGATCTATGACATGGACAGCGGGCTGTGGTGAGTGGCACCATTGATATGAAATTATCACCTAAAGCTGATTTTTGTCACTGATCTGCAGGGAAAAGCCTTCAGGGACATTGGTCATGTTAAACAGCAGGTGTTTAATGTCAGCACTGAGGGACAGAGCTGGGCTGGCAAATGAACTCCAGGAAACAAAACCCTGCTGAAGGCTGATTAATTGTTGTGTGCAAGGGAATGCTGGCTCCAGGCTCTGTTAGCACAGCTGCATTTACCTGCCAGTTTCTTTTGGCTTAGGTTTTTTACATTCACTTTTATCTTAGAACAGTTAAACACCGGCTGCTTGGGCTCTTGATCCAGTTACAGTTATATATTTATTATTTTTGCTATTAATTCCATGTACATTGCAACTCAAAAATAATTCACAACTTCCCCTTTTTCTCTTTCCTTCCACTTTCTTTTTTTTCTCCCAAAAATACTCAGAACTTGCCCTTTTTCCTTCCACTTTTATTCCTGCCTTTTTTCTCTTTCCTTCCATTTTCCTTCATCCCTCCCCTTTTTTGGTTTCCTTCTCCCTCCTTCTTTTTTTTGTTTCCTTCTTCCCCTCCCTCTTTTGTTTGTTTCCCTCTTTTGTTTGTTTCCTTCTTTTGTTTGTTTCCTTCTTCTGTTTCCTTCTTCTGTTTGTTTCCTTCTTCCCCTTTTCCCCTTTTCCCTCTCCTCTCCTCTTCATCTTCTCTCTCCTTTTGCCCCTTTCCTCTCCTGCACTTTCCCCCCATTCTCTTGCCCCATTTTTCCCCTTTTTCTCTCTTGCCCCATTTTCCCCCCATTTCTTTCTCCCTATGACCACAGTTTGCTGTCCCTTTTTGTGGGAAGGGCTGCCCAAAACCTTTCACACTCCCTTGCTTTTCCTTTCTGTGCTCCCAGGGATCAGGAGAGGGATCAGGGTTAAACAGAATTTTCCAGGTTCTGTTTAACCAGGATCTGCTCCTGGCCTGCCTGAGCTCTCCTCAGTTTTCCATTTCTGACATCGCAGCACTGCCAGATTCACATTTCAGGAGTTCCTGGAGTTAATAATGTTTCCAGATTCTGAATAATTAATATTTCAGCTCTACTGCAGCTCTCCTAATGTGAATCTCACCCCCAGAAAAATCAAGATACTTTAGAAACACCCAATATCCACCTGGGAGTTCTCTTCCACCACAGGAGCCCAACCTCACCTGCAACTCCTACTTATGGCCCAAACTGTATTTTCACCTTTAAGTCTAAAAACTCTGAATAAATCTCTTTGGGATTGTTACATTGTGGCAGATTGGAAGGGCTTTAATGTATTTTTTTTTTGAATTGCAGGACAATGCACCTGATGGAAGGGGAGTTACCCACCTCCATGTCAGGCAGCTGTGGGGCCAGCATCAATGGGAAGCTGTACATTTTTGGGGGATTTGATGATAAAGGATACAGCAATAGGGTATTGTAGTCTTTTTTTCCCCATAACATTGTATTTTAATAAGTGCTCATACTGTTTATCTGGTGTGTTTTTATTTGAATCAAAGAGAAATTTCTGTTTATTTAAACCTTCTATATTTATGCCACTGCTTTCCCAATTGGGTTTTTAAAAATATTCTGCCAGCCTTAATTGAGACTAATCTCTGAATATCGCTTTTCTTTTTGCTCTTTGGTAGCAATTCACTGCTTTAAACAATCAGGTAATAATTAAGGTTAAAATAGAGCTACCAGATTTCCTTAGAACTGAAAACTGAATTAACTGAATAGATGAAATCAGTTGTTTTATCATTGAATATAAATAAAATCAGAGTTGACTCCTGACTAGAAAATCCATGAAATGGAGCCTCTGGTGAAATTTTCTGCCCATTCTCCACTTTATTTTTTGTGGTGTATTTCCCATTTTAAACTAACTACCAGTTCCTCTTTTACTTCCAGGCTTCTGATGAGTTGTTTTTTTCTGGTGCTGATTTGTGTTTTTTTCTGAAAACATTGCCATTTTTCTTTGCTTTCCAGCTGTATTATGTCAATTTGAGAACAAAAACCGGAACCTACAGGTGGAAAAAAATCACAAATTTTAAAGGTCAACCTCCCACGCCTCGGGACAAACTTTCCTGTTGGGTGTACAAAAACAGGTACAAAAATATTGAAAATATTAAAGAGATTTAATTTGTGTTAATTGCAGAGAGAAAGGGTTAAAAAGCGAAGAGAACTCAGGGTTGGGATGGAGGAAACTCTGATTTTTAGCTTGACTTGCTGGGGGATTTTGTAACAACTTTGTACCAGAGTTTCCTCACGTGAACCAATGGTAAATAAATGGTGAGCTGAACTAATGGTAAATAAAACCCCACTTCAGGAGAGGGCTGGGAGATTTAGGGGAAATTTGTGGGATGTTTTACACTTTAGAACGCAATCATCTGTTAGATGATTTTAACACATTAAAAAAGTATAAAATTATTAAAAAAGTATAAAATTACTTTCTCTGCAATATTCATTATTTTAAGCATTAAATTTACCTGCAATAAGTCCATTTAGTGGATTCCCAAGGATTTTAACAGCTGGCAGTTGCAGAGGCGTTTCAGGGATTATCTTTATCTTGCAAGGACTGAGTCAGCCTGGACATTTGTGTTGGGAAAGTGACTAAGTGTGTTTAGAAAACAGAAATACTCCAGATTTTCTGTTTATTATGGAAAATGTCTGGATAATGAGGCAGAAGTGATCACAAGCAGGTGCCCTGTCCGTGATTTATTATTAAATGTGTTACAAACAGGTCAGAATGTGATTTATAGTGACCATTATCAGATGGAAATGATTTATTTCTTTCTGGACTCCACATCTAAAGAGGTTTTGCATAAGCTGGGCAATGCCCCTGGGTGCCAGACCTTGGTTTTGTAATTCGAATTTAACTGCAAGAGATGGGAAAATACAGATATTTGAACAGCTTCCTAGCTGTTAACACAAGATTATTCAAAACTAAATGCATTTATTCAAAGTATTGTGTCACCTGCATGCTGAGAAAATCACCTGGTTTAGATGATAGAGTGGAACCTTTGGATGTAAAAAAAGATTCTTTATGAATGGCCCTTTCCTGGGTGGAATATTGGGCTGGGAGGTGTGTGAGGATCCTTCAGTAGTGCTTGGTTGAAAAATTTTATTTTATGCCACAAAGAGACTTTTTGTGTCCTGTGGGACAAAGCTTGGGAACATTTCTTGCCAAAAATTGGACACAGAGGGTAAAAAATGCAGCAGGAGCACAGGAACTTCACTAGGGAAGGGCAGAGAAGGAGGCATTTCACTGTCCTGGGTTTTATTTCCCATTTTTGCCTGAAAGCAGCACTGGAAATAAACTTTTGGGGAGAGGAACAGAGACTTGAATCATTTCCTTGTGTGGGTTTCAGTCAGGTTTGCTGAGGGCTGTGACCTTCACCTTGTTTGGGTTTGCACCATCAGGTGCAACACAAAATATTCTCATTGTTTGTATCACTGCCAGTGCAGCATAACCCAAAATATTCATTATTGCAGCTGATTCATTTTCATCTTGTTTACAGAAGAATGAACTGGTTTTGTTGTTTCAGGCTGATTTATTTTGGAGGTTATGGCTGCAGGAAGCACAACGAGCTCAGTGACTGTTTCGATGTCCACGATGCATTTTGGGTAAGAGATTTCCCTCATTCCCACTGATTTCTGATTGGGAAAAAAATGAAAAAAAGATCCTTTTTATCATCCTTGATGAGCATGAAAATCTGATTTTTCTTTTATTTATAGCATCAGCAGAAATGCAAATTTGGAATCTTTTTTAGATTTGAAATTCCGTTTGAAATTTGAAAGTTAGGTTTGAAATTCCAGATGCTGCAGATTGGGAGTGGTGGTTTTTCCACATATTCCAAGTTCCCAGTGCTGGCCTTGGAATGCAGTGAATGAAATGCTGTCAAAGCTGGATTTTAATCTGAAGGCATATTTTAAAGCTGAAAATCCCAGAAAATTAAAAAAATCTTTATAATTAAATGTAATAATTTTTATAATTTATTTCTTTGAAGTAACATTAGGGAATTTATATCTTCCCAAGTCTAGTTGACAAATTCTCTGAGTCAATTTATTGAGTTTATTTTCCAGAAAGATGCCTGGATTATCAACTTTCCTACAGTAATTTCTTATAATTAATACAAAGATGACTGAGCAGAGCATTGACAGGAAGCTCCTGACATCAGATGTTAAAGACTGACACCCAAGAATTGGATTTTTACAGTCTCTTAATTTCTCAGTGTGTTACAATGAAATTTAGAAGGTGAAATTTGCTGCAGTGTCTGATGTTGGGGCCCAAAGCCAATTTTCAGGTGTCACAGCCTGAACATCCCTGGGTGCTGCTGACCTTCAAGTGAATCTAAGCTGCTGCAGCATTCCTAAAATATCACCACACATTTTCATGAAATTGCCTATTTTAGTGTATTTTCTGTTTGGATAGATCCCTTCCAGGTTTGTGTCCTTCACCAAGCAGCAAGATTTTAAAATAAGATATATTTTTTAAAATTTCTTCTTTTTTTTTTTAGGAAGGACAGATATTCTGGGGATGGCACAATGATGTTCATGTTTTTGATACAACCACACAGACTTGGTCTCAGCCAACAATTCGAGTGAGTGGTTTTCAATCTCACACCTTGACACAGTTGGGATTTTACTGACTTTTAAATCATGATTGTGCTCTAGAAACTGGGGACACCTCCCACTGTCCCAGGCTGCTCCAAGCCCTGTCCAGCCTGGCCTTGGGCACTGCCAGGGATCCAGGGGCA
>JAWMQZ010000283.1:61581831-61600587 GCA_035584835.1 Tangara arthus | reverse complement strand
CCAGTCCCTCTCCAGCTCTCCTGGAGCCCCTTCAGGCCCTGCCAGGGGCTCTGAGCTCTCCCTGGAGCCTTCTCCTCCCCAGGGGAACATTCCCAGTTTTCCCTGGAGCAGAGGGAAATCTGCAAATCTGCATCCATGCATAATTCCCATGGAAAACCTCTCACAGGAGAGCTCTGCCTTATTGAGATGAAAATATTCTCTGAAGTTCATAAAACCCACGTGAGTTTCTGTAAGAACTCAGCAGAAGTTGTATATTTTAAAGAGTGTCTGGCAGCTTTTGATGGTCTTTACAAGATGTTGTAAAATCCCAATAAATGCAAAATGTAAAATTCCCATTGCAAAGTAAAAGCCACTTCTGCCACCTTCAGTTGTGATTTACACAGGGAGGACTTTTTGGCACGTGGATATAACATCAAATTTTAAGATGTGATTTCCAGGGGTTTCAGTAGCAGTTCCTGATGGTTTATAGATCAGAAAATAAAACTGTCCAGGAGGTTTTCTGGTGTTATGAAGGATTCTTTTGGTTCTTTCAGGGTGGAGATCCACCTCAGCCTCGAGCAGCTCACACGTGTGCTGTGCTGGGAAATAAAGGTTACATCTTTGGAGGACGAGTGCTGGTAATTCAATATTTTCTTAGCAGTCATTTTATTCTCTTGGCAGTTTTTTTTCTTTTTTTTGTCATTTTGTAGTAAGAAAAAAAAAAATCCCAAATGTTTTTGGCCTAACCTGGATGTTCAGGGCTCTGTATCCAGGATGCTACTGGTCATCACCTTCTACAAAAAGAAGAATATTTCAGTCTGTAATATTAATGATTGTCCCAGAAAAGGTAAAACACAGATGACTGTGTGGTAAATAACAGATTTGAGTTGGCTTCCTAATTGAAATTTGCCACTTTTTGCACATAAGTGATGGAAATACAGATGTCTGGAAGAGGTCATAGACAAAAGGATGCAATCTGTGCATAAATAATTTAGGGTTGGATTGTGGCTGTGTAATTTTTACTCTTCCTGACTCTTTTTAACTGAAAAAAGCCATAGGCACCACCCCCCTGATTAAAGCAGGGAGATACTCAAACCTCTCAGCAACACTTGGAATTTCTCCAGTGCTCATTAAGGGAGATTTTCTACTCAGTTCCTCTCTGCTGAAGCACTGATGTGAGAAACAGATCCTGTAAGGCAAGTTAAAACCCTCCCAATTTCAGTGACTGTGCACTCTTGTGTTTTATTTTAATTGAAGTTTTTAGCTCTTTTCACTACAGCTGATTTAGATCCTTTAATCCTACTCAGCTAGAGGATGAGCCTGGATGTTTTCTATCTCCAAAACTGACAGTGAAGAAGCTTCTGAGAGCCCCCAGTGCTGTGTTCCTGTAGTTGTGGTCTAAAAAAGAGAAGGAATTAGTTTGGGAATGAACATATTCCAGCTCCACCTTGGAAAGCTGCCACAGTCTCAGCCCTGTATTCCCAAATCCTGGCAAACAAAGCAGTGTAAAACTGCCCTTTGTTCCCCATTCCCTGATTTTCCTGCTGGAATATTCCTTTCTAATCTGCACTCCTTCCACTCCTGCTGCTCAGAGTGACCACACCATGTCCAGCCACTTCCCCACCTGCAGGAAGTTTTTATTTGAGTGCCTTTCCAGAGCAAACAGAAAAGAAAAGAATTCAAATTGATCCTGTTTGTTCCTGCCATGATGTGACCTTTGATTCAGGATCTCTGGAATTGTTCCTCAAGCCTGAGAGAGCTGCACTCAGCACCTCCCAGAGCTGTGGGGTTGGCCAAAGTGGGTTTGCAGATAACTGAAGGAAATCAAGAGATTTGAGGAGAGTGAAAAATCAGGGTTATCCTGTGCCCTGTGCCCTGTCCTGTGTGCTCACAGCTGACCACAGCCAAGTCCTGCTCCTCCCTCAGGGAGCTGAGAGGGAAAACCCCAAATGAGGGGGTGTAAAGGTCCCTTGGATGGTTTGGCAGTTCCTCCTGAGCACACAGAGCTCCTTCCCCCAGGGCTCCGTGCCCACCCCAGCCTTGCTGCACTCCTGAACTGCTCTCCAACCCCAGCTGGGCTCCCATGCAGCCACTGAAATTCTCATTTAGCTGCAGCTCACCTGTCATTCCTGCACTGCCCTCAGAGCATTTGCCCTCAGGCTTCTGGTTAACTCTGTTTGACTACAGCATTCTGACCTTAAAAGGTTTTTCTCTTCAGCTTCCTTAAAAACATGCTAAATTTCAGTGAAACCACTTGGGAAGCCGTGTCAGAGAAGAGTGAAATTGTGGAAAGCTGTGTTTAATTCTCTAGGAGAGCAGCAAGTGTAATTTTCATTATTGATCCATTTTCTGTCCTAGAAATAAATGGAAGGAAACATAAAAAAGGTGAGGGAACATTCAGTGGGGCTTGAGGAATTAATGTAAGTCGTGAAAAGAAAAAGCTAAAGACAGCAGAAAACCACTCAATTTCCTGACACCAGGAATAATTCCTCCCCAAAGGATGAAGTTTTGCTTTTCTCCAGAAACTGAGGAGCAAACACGGGGTTGCTCTGCTCCTCCTTCTCCTTCTAGTTCACCATAATACAAATCTTCCCAGGGAAAAGGCTCTGCAAGGAACCAGAAAGGGCCAGGAAGTGTCATGAGGCTTCTCCTATTCATCTTTCTGGGAGGAAAGGGCACCTTTTTCCAAACTTGGAGCTAGAACTGGTAAAAGAAGATGATGATGGTGATGATGATGATGATGAGAATCAGTTGTACCAGGAATCATTTGAAAACAGGCTCAGAAGTGTTATGTGGACTCAGTTCCTTCAGGTAAGCCCCTGGAAAAACAGAAATGGGAGAAAGTGGGAAGGAAGGAGAGTTAGTCCAGAAGTTGATGTGAGTCTTATGTTTGATTTAAGTGGAAAAGTTTCATGTTGAGAATGAAGTAAATAAACCAAAGTCTTTGCAGCAGCTCTTCACACATCTGGTGCCTTAATGTAAGCATGTTTGTATTTCCTGTCAGCTAAGCTCAGAAGATCCATGGAGCTGCAGTTCTTCTCTTGGCAAAGCTTGGAGCTGGAATAGCTTTTGGTTGTAAATCCAGGAGGGAGAGCTGCAGAATTCCTGGGAATAATGTCACCCTTAAAGCCTCTCTTGGTGCTAATCCTGAGACCAGGCAGCTCCTGCCTAACCTGCACTGGGCTCAAAGCAATCAACTTGCCAGAGATAAGCAGAGTGTCTCAGGAGCCCTTGGAGCTCCAAGGGAAATTCCAGCCCTCTTAGGAGGCTTGGTGCTTTTAAGCCAATTAAAAATCATTTTAGGATTGGCAGCAGAATGATGAAATAGAGCAGGACAGAGCAGTCCATGAGGAGCTGCAGGAGAGCTGTGGCAAGTGGTGCTCCTGTAAAGCTGAGTGCTTCCAGCTTCCCAGAGAGGGCTTGGGCAGAAAGGTGCTTTTATTTGTTAAAGGCCTCAGCCTTGGACAGTTGGTGGTGTTTTGAATTCAAAATGAGGTTGCTGTAATTCTGCATCTGCCCAGCTGTTGAACCATGAGAATGCAAAGATTTTTTGATTTCCCAGGGAGCAGGAAAGAGAATTTCTCCATCTTCTGCCTAATGCCCAGGAAAGGAAAGTCAGCGAGGAGACTTTCTTGAACAGGATCCTCTTGAAACCTTAATTATCAACATAACAGCCACTTTCTCTGATAGATATCCTTTATTTCAAATTGTATTACACCAACGTGATTATTCCCAGTTGTAGAGGCCAGGATGTTGAGTTTGCCCAAATGTACAGAAGATCCCAGCTGCACTTTGCTTTCAGCTTGGATGACTTGATCCCCTCATGATTTCAAAGGAAGGAGCAGGAAACTGGAGAGAGGAGTCATGGAAGACAGATCTGTTCCCCTGGCTGGCAGCTGGACCACACTTGGTTGTTTTTAGGTTGTTTTTAGGCAATGCCCCAAACCCTCACAATCTGCTTGTCTTTATCCTGTGTCCCTCCCCAAAATGCTCTTCCCATTCCCCTCCCAGCCCAGCAGGGTTAGCAGTGCTTGGCAGAGGAGGTTGTGGCATTCCTGAAATCCCTGAGAGACCTCCCAGAGCTCTGCTGGGCAGCTCTGGGGGTCCCTCAGCCTCCCTGCTGGGCTACCAGCCCTCCTTTCAGCCTAGTTCTGCCTCAGGAGCTGCCACCTGGAGAAAAATCCTCTTTTTCTAATAGATCTATGGACTGCCCAGGGAGAAAAGGAGTTGGAAGGTAAGGCAAGAAACATTTCCCTACTTCCCAGCTGGTTTTTGTAGTTCCCAGGGGAATCACAGCTCCCAGGCAAGCAAAGAAATCCTTTTATCACCTTCTCCACCCCTCCCCAGGCAGGCAGAGACTTCTCCATCTCAAACCCCAGGCAGATGAGCAAGAGGAAAGATTTCCCATTTGATTTGGTGGCAAATGCTAAAGGGTCCTAAATAAAACCTTGCTGGTGGTCACTTTGTGAAAGGAAAAGAGGGAAAAGCACAAATGATGGACATTGCTGGGAATAGCCAGAGTACAGCACTACCAGGATACTCCAAGGAGTAGTGACCAGGCAGGAGGATCCAAACTTCTGATCACAAAGCCAAGGAAAGTAACAGCAGGCAACAACAGGAGAGTAAAACACCTTCTGCACTGCCCTGCCAGGAGTTCTGTGGATGGAAATTAAAAACATTTGCAGGAACTGGATAAAATCCCACAAAGTTCTTCACTTTTAGAAGCTAAAATTGGCCCCATAGTGCTGTTGCATGACTGGAAATATTTCTGCCAGGCACTTTCCTGAGTGTTGCATGGTTTTTTGTGAGGAGAAAAGCTTTTCATCTGCCACATAATTCAGATTTATGTTAAGGCAAGTGGGTACAGGTTTCTTCAAACTATTGGTACTTGGAATATTCTGTCCCAGGAAGGCCTCACTGAAATATTTTGTTTATTGTTTGCTTAAAATAACCCGAGTGGGATTTGATTTCTTTGTTTTAGCAAACCAGAATGAATGATTTGCACTGCCTGAATTTAGACACTTGGACTTGGTCTGGAAGGTAAGTTTGCTTTTGTAACACTGAAAACTGAATTTAGAAGATGGAAACATATTGTTAAATAGTTCCAGAGCTATTCCTGCAGCTTTTCCAAGAGGAGAATGAGGGTTTGGGGACTCCTAACAGCTGCTGCCTTGTGATTTCAATGGAATTGAATTTGGATAGTGGTTCCTGAGCTTTTCCTGCTCTGCACCAGAGCTTTGATGGTGCTGTTTAAAGCACAGCATGGAGTGATTTAACACCCTCATTTTCAGCCTGGCTCCGTTTATCCAGATGGAATTCCAGGTTTTAGGGCTTTTTCAATGCTGGGTTTAATGTCTGTAGTTACAGCACAAACTGGGAAAAGGTCTCTTCCATAAAAGGCCATGAAATCCTTAAAAAATGAAGATTTTTCCAAAAGTCAAGTTATTTCCATATTGTGATCCAAGAAAAGCTCAGAAGATTTTTCCATTATTTAGTATAGTATATATATAAGTATTTATATATTTATATATTGGATCACTGTAAATTTATATATTAAAAATATAAATACTTATATGCTTATATATTGGATCACTGTAAATTTATATTGAAATATTTATATACTTATATATTGGATCACTGTAAATTTAGGAATCTTCTGTTCAGCTCTTGCAGCACCTCTGCAGAGTCTTTTAGAAACTAAAAAAAAAGATTTAAGACTGAAAAAATACTTAAGATATTGGTGGAAAAAAGAGTTTTCAGTGTTTGCTGCTGTTGGCACCTCACAGGAGATAAAATGTTTGTATTTATTCATTATCATTTATTCCTCTGATCACAAAAGGATCCAATAATTATTTATTAATAAATAATGATTTTATTTACTAAACAGTCAAGTTGGTTTTTCTTACTCAACTCTGCCCAGCTTTCTTAAGGAATTGCACCATAGGAACCTGCTAACCCAGGATTAGCATGAGATTGCAAAATTTATTTCAGCTACCACTGCCCAGAAGTTGCTTTCCCTGCCTTGAGCTCTACTCAACTCATTCAATATTTGGTTATTTCTGGTACTGGCATCATTTCTTGTGCATAAAAATTGGAATTTTATCAATTATCAGTATCTGTTTGATATTTTTTTAACCATCAAAGCCCAGGCTGCCCCTTGGCCAATTTTAGAAGCCTGTTTTCTTCACTTGGATTCAAACAAATATTGCAGCTTGGCCCTGAGTGCCAAATTGAGCAGGGCACTTCTGCAATCCCTGTTTAATTATCTCTGATAAGCTGGTTTTTGGCATATCAGGATCTTTACTGTTCACATTCTCAAGCAAACCCAACTAAACTAAAATCAATTTCAATACAGCTCAGCTGAAATAGATTTCAAGTGAGATTTTATCAATAATAAACCTCCATCTGTTCTGGACTTGGGAATCCACTCTTTACAAATATTTATTTCAAAGTCTGGGTGATCCCAGCTTGAAGAGGTGGTAGTTTTTAGATCAGAGGTAAAACCACAAATCCTTGTGTCATTTAAAATCCTTTTCCTTGGAGTGGAGAGCCTGGAGCCCCTCAGGATTCATCAATTTGATCTCAATTAACTGTTCCCCTGTGTACATGGAATTTATTTCTGTATTTAATCTTTTTGCACTGGGAAAACACCCAAGGTGGCTTTAGGACAAACTGAAATTTTCTACCAAATAAATTTAAATTAAAGAATAAAACAATTTCAGCATTGTTTGAAGATTTGGGGGGTTTGTTTCTTTGTTTCCCCCAGGATTAATATCAGTGGAGAGAAGCCCAGAGATCGCTCCTGGCACACACTGACCCCCATAGGGGAGGACAGACTTTTCCTTTTTGGAGGACTAAGCTCTGATAATGTTCCTTTGAGTGAGTAATTGAGAGTAAAAAAGTAATTCTAATTCTCTTGTGCATTTCAGATCACACTAACAGGGGGTGGGATGGTTGACAGGAGTTGCTTTTGTAGAACAGGCAGCTTGTTTCCATGAAAAAACCTGAAATTGGCAAAACTAATTTGAAGTTAAATAATAATTTCACAGATAAATCCACTGTGAGATTTTTAATTTTTTTTTTAAATCCAGTGTGAGATAAATCACTGAGGAGATGATTTCCTCAGTTTACCCCAAAGAAAGGGATTGGGTGTGT
This sequence comes from Tangara arthus, assembly GCA_035584835.1. Classification (NCBI taxonomy): domain Eukaryota; kingdom Metazoa; phylum Chordata; class Aves; order Passeriformes; family Thraupidae; genus Tangara; species Tangara arthus. The sequence continues at coordinate 61,593,453 of JAWMQZ010000283.1, read as the reverse complement.
TTTAATTCCAGATTTCAGTGCAGGGAGGGTTCTGGGACAACATTAAATCACAAAGAGTGAGAAGATGAAGCTTCATAAAGTGCTGATGTTCCTGCTACCTAAATAAACATGCTCTTGGAGCTGCTTGTGTGAACAAAAAGCTAATTTTTTATCCCAAAAACCGCACTAATGAGCTTTATAATAATTATTATAATAATAATTCTCCCATTGCAGGTGATGGTTGGATCCACAGCATTGCAACAAATGGATGGAAGCAGCTCACCCATCTGCCCAAGAGCAGGCCCAGGTACAGAAACAGAACTCTTGTGTGCTGAAATTGAATCCTTCTTCAAAATGAACCAGTTTTTAAATTCTTGAACAGTATTTTTAAAGAATATTTTAGAATATTAATGCAGTTTGCTTTAACACCTTTTCTTGCCATATACCTAATTTTGAATTTGTGTATTTGATGCTTATTTGTATGAAAAGATTTTTTTTTTTTAATGGTGAAGGATCTGGGTGTCCAACTGACCTGGTGCTCTGTGGCCAAATTATTGTTCTATAAACAAACCATAAAAATTGGAGGAATAAATAACCAAGGAGAATAATAAAAGCTCTTTAATATTTATAAATTATTAGAAACAGGGGAGGAGAGACCATGAAAAACTTGATTCCTCTTTCAGTGTTCAAAAGCAAAATTGAGTGTTAACCCAGTATTTGAAGCATGATCTGTGTTTCTAAGTTAAAAACCATTGCACTGATTTGCTCTGGATAGTAAATATTCAGATTTTCATTGAATTCATTCCCTGCATTCACCCAGGAACTCCCAGCACAATTTTATATCATAATATCTGTCACAATGTGTTTTTTAATTACAATATTTATATCATATCACAATTGTGTATTATTTTTTTCTGATACAAAAATATTCAGTTCTGCTCTGCTCCCTGCCTTGTTACTGAAGTAATTAATTCATTTTCTTCCTGTTTTATCCTCCTCTGGGCTGTCTCTGAAACACAACAGCCACAGCTAAACCAACTTTTCTGCCTTTTACCCTTCAAACTCTTCCAAACCCAAATAAACTCAGCCCTCAGCCTCACCAAATATTCAATTTATGATCTGTGCTATTTTTATGCTGTTTCAGCACTGAGGAGTCTTTAATCACAGCACAGTAGGAGCAGCCAGAGCTCTGGGCTCAGCTCTTGAGTCTCCCAAACCTTCCCTCTGTTTGGATTTTCCCTGGGATATGCTGGAATATTGTTCCATTCTGTGCTGGGAGAAACAGGGACCCCTGAGCCCAGGGGGTTTTGGCTTTGGGATTTGGGTTTTAGGGCTGAGGAGCTTTCCTGGACCTAAATCTTCCTAGAACTAAAGGACATCCCCTCCTTCAAGCAAAGCCCAAAACCTCCTGGATTTTTCCATTTCCCAGAATTGTTAGGGTGGGAAGGGACCTCTGGGGATCCTCTGGTTCAGCCCCTGCCAGTGTCACCTGCAGCAGGTGACACTGGGATGTGTGGATGAAAAGAGCCACACCAAAAGCCTCTCCCCACACTGAACTGCTTAAGTGTCAAGTATTTGTACCAGAATTTTATTTTCTGCAGCTGGAAAAGCTTTAAATCAGTTCAGCTGCTCTACAAATGCAGAGCAGTAATACATCTATGTGTACTTCTTTTATTTATTTCTCTTACTTTGTCATGAAATTTATTAGTGTCTTTTCCTGATGCTTCTGCAGCTCTGATTCCCTCCCTAAATTCTGTAGAGAATAATTGCCTTCAACCTCCACTTTTAGCAATTTCTAAGGAATTACCTTATCAGGTGATCCTGAATTGGTAGAAAATCATGTTCGTCCCTCTGTCCATCAATTTTAGTTTTGCATGCTGGGTTGAAATAAAGAACAAATTTTAACCCCTGGATTCCTTCACATAATTGGTAGAAAACACTGTTCCTTTTTCTGTCCATCATTTTTAGTTTTGCATGCTGGGTTGAAATAAAATACAAATTTTAACTCCTGGCTTCCCCATATTTTCATTCCCAAATTTGGTAGAAAATCCTGTTCCTCCCTCTGTCCATCAATTTTAGTTTTGCATGCTGGGTTGAAATAAAGAACAAATTTTAACCCCTGGATTCCCAATGTTTTCATTCCCAAAATTGGTAGAAAATACTGTTCCTTTTTCTGTCCATCAGTTTAATTCAGCCAACGTTTTGCATGCTAGATTGAAATAAAATAAAATTTTTAACCCCTGGATTCCCCCTGCTTTCATTCCCAAATTTGGTAGAAAATACTATCCCTCCCTCTGTCCATCAATTTTAGTTTTGCATGCTGGGTTGAAATAAAGAACAAATTTGAACCCCTGGATTCCCCCTGCTTTCATTCCCATAACTGGTAGAAAATCCTGTTCCTCCCTCTGTCCATGAATTTCAGTTTTGCATGCTGGGTTGAACAGAGCCCCACGTGTTTAACCCCTGGGTTCCCAATGTTCTCGTTGCCATGTGATGCTGTTGCTGTGCTGGAAGAGCCCTGTGTGATTGAATAACGTGCTTTGTTAGAATGTTTAGGTGATAAGTTAGAGCAGCCCATGGGAGGCCAGGAGCTCTCAGGCAGTAGGAAAAGCCTCAGGTTTCAAGCTAGGATGTCAGCAGAGCCCAGGCAGGAAAGGCTTCCCCGTGTTCTCCGTGACCAAGCCCAGATTTCCCTAATGCAGAGCAGGCAGAGACAGATCTGGCACAGGTATGAGGAAGGGAAAAGGTGAGGAACCTGCTAAGGACTGATGAGAGAAAGTGGGAACGTTGATTTTTTGCATGAAACTTCAGTGGTGTGTTTGATTTTACTTCAGTGGCTCTAAAGCCAATTAGCAGTGGTGATAGAGCAGAAAAATCTAATAATGAAAAATAAAATCCCCACCAGGGGTGGCTGCTGAAGGGGCAGGATCTTTCTGAAAGTTCTAAAGTCAGGATTTGCTTTTGTGGGGTCTTTATGATCAAACTTCCTTGGTGTGCTGGAAGTTACTGACTCACAGCAAGTGACGCCAGGAATCTCTGGGGGAAGGGTAAGAGTGGAGCAGGAGAACTGGAGATCCAAGTGTCAGCACTGAGAACCCCCCCAGGCTGAAAGCCACGAGAAAATTGTTCTTCTGAACCAAAGAAAGTGGAAAATTGCAAAAGAAAAAGCTTGGTTTGTAGAGTTGCTAAAAAATTTTCCACTGTGGTGATAAATAAGACAAAGTTGATATGCCCAGAATACAGAAAAGTCAAATAATGACAAAATATATTGGTCTGTATGAAAATAACTCTCATGAGCTGGGGAGTTACATTGCTCTCTTATTTTATATTGTTAAACAAGTAATAAATTTTAAGGTGTTCTTTTTTACCTGTGAAATAATGGTTTTGTCTTGCTGCTAACAGCCAAGTCCTTGTTCCTTGGGCACTCAGTGTGTTTGTGTTTGATTTGCAGGTTGTGGCACACAGCCTGCCTTGGGCAGGAGGGAGAAGTGATGGTGTTTGGGGGCAGCAAAGATGATTTGCTTTTCATGGACACGGTCAGTAAACTGAACACTAAATCCCATCACTGGGATAATTATAATTAATATCAAATTATGGAGTGGTTTCAGTTGGGAGAGGCCTTAAAAGTCCATTTAATCCACCCCAGCCTGGCCTTGGACACTGCCACAGATGGGGAGTCCAAAACCTCTGGGCAAAAAAATAAATAAATAAATATTATATATTAATAAATATATTAATTGAAGAAAATTAATTGAACTTGGAAGAAAAAGCTGCAACATCACCTGGTCTCTATAGGAAAACTTCAGTATATAAATGTATTAACTGAATAATTTTAATTAAATTTTTTTAAAATCCCAAATCAGATTGAGTTTGGCTCAAACAATTTGCTCAAATTGCTAACTGAAACCATTACAAATTACACACCACTGAGGAAATTACTATAATTTACACACCTCAGATTATAAATTAATTATAATTTACACACCACTGAGGAATCCCCACCTGAGGCTTTCTTGACTGACAGAATAAAAAGGAATTTGTAATTCAGGTTCCTTATAAATCGTGGGTCAAGGAGAATATTTCTAAATCATGCTCATGGTAATAAATGTGACATTGCTGTAGAGAATTGCTGAGGTGGAGAGGTTGTTTGCCATTCTAATGGTTCTTTTCTTCTCTTGCTCAGGGTCACTGCAGTGACTTGTTGATATTTCAGACTCAGCCTTATTCCCTGCTCAGGTGAGTTGGAGTTACAGAATCCCAGAATGGTTTAGGCTGGGCTGAAATCCCATCGTGTTCCATGGGCAGGACACCTCCCCCTACCCCAGGTGTTGTTTCAGCCACCTGCTCCTGCAGAAATTGGGTGAAATTCCCAATTTCCTGCTCAGGAAATACCTGAACCCTTCAGTGTGTGATGCTGCACAGCAGTTGAATCACTGGTGCTGTGTAATTCCCTGCACCTGTAATTAACACCTGTAATTAATGCACATCAGCTTTTGCTAGGTGTCATTTGTTAGAATATAAACCATTTACTCCATGTTTTTTTCTTTTTTTCCTATTCCTCTTCCTCAGGCTGTGTCTTGACTGCATTGGGAAGAACGCAGCTCTCTTAGAGAAGCAAATTCCCTGTTTGCCACCCAAACTTGTGCAGGAAGTGCTGAAAAAAATCACATTTTGGGCTGCCATGACCCACAGGCAGGAGAGGAAAGCTGAGACTGAGAGACAAAGCCAGCTGCAGTGCACATGAGGCCGGGCAGGGAGCTGTGGGACACCTCCCAGGGTCTGTTCAGAGCTCTGCGCTCTGCCCTGCAGCTCTGTGCTCTGCTGGATTCCTGAGGGAAGTTTGACAACAAATCCCTTTGATGGGAATCTCTCGTTTCCTGCGTTACGGAAAACTGATCCAACTTCATTTCTAGATAATTGTTCACCTCTGCTCTCGTGGTTTTGACCACACAGCCCTCACAACCTTTTGTTCTTTTGGAAGGGGACATTTTGTTCTTTTGGAAGGATCCGTTTCAGCTGGATAAAATATGGTTTGAGTTTAAAAACCCTCCTTGGCCTTACCCCCATCAGCCTTCCCAAAAAGATAAATTCACCTCGGTGTCTTGGGGACATTCACACTTTGTCAGTCTGAAAGGTAACAAAATTACCACCCCCCAAATGTTGGTTCCACCTGGCTCTGACCAAAATCCAACCCTGGAGCCTCACACCTCACACTCCAAGCAGGAAAATCCACCTGGGGATTGTGGAACTTGGAAGAAAAAGCTGCAACACCACCTGGTCTCTATAGGACAATTTCAGTTCATCACCTGGTTTTACTGTTTCTGTCATCAGGAATTCCTTTTGGAAATAAGTTGTATATTGTATTTTGGATGTGCAAAGTTTGTATTTCATTCTTGTTAAAAAACGACAACACCAAAGTTGTTAATTTATTGTTTAAAAAAAAAAGCAAATGTAGTACTGGTTATTTTTCTGTTTCAAATATTTACTTAACAGGAGCACAGTCATTAAAATTTTATAGAGAGTTGAAGCAAGAGGCATTTGGACACATCTTTGATGGTTTTAAAGTCTGTAAAATTATTTATTTGGGGAAAAGAGCTTTTGGGGGAGCAAATTTGTTTCAAAAAGGAAGTTTTGTGACTGGTTATTTTAACAGCCTCATTGTATGTGCTGAACTCCCTCCCCTCCTTTTTGGGGCAGGGGGAGTTCAGATGCCCCCCTGAACCCCAAGGTTTGATTTTGGGGGGCTCAGGTGCCCCCCAAGGTCTGATTTTGGGGGTTTGGGATTGACTTGGTGGATTCAGCTGCCTCCAGGGTTAATTTGCAGGGGCTCAGGTGCCCCCCAGGGCTCGTTTTGTTGGCTTCAAGTGCTCCCAGGGTTAATTTTGGGAGGGCTGAGGTGCCCCCCGTGGTTAATTTGGGGGTTTCAGACGCCCCCAGTGGGAATTTTGTTGGGTTCAGGTGCCCCTGAGGTTAATTTTGGGGTGGTTCTGATGCCCCAAGGTAAATGTTTGGGGTTGTTCAGCCGCCCTCATGGTTGGTTTTGCTCCCAGTGTTGATTTTGGGAGCTTCAGATGTCCCCAGTGTAAATTTAGGGTGGTTTGGGTGCCGTGATGTTAATTTTGGGGTTATTCAGGTGCCCCTGAGTGTTAATTTTGGGGTTGTTCAGGTGCCCCCAGTGTTAATTTGGGGTACTTCAGGAACACCCAGGGTTAATTTTGGGGTTGTTCAGGTGCCCTCAAGGTGAATTCTGGAGTGGTTCAGGTGCCACCAGGGTGAATTTTGGCATGCCCAGGTGCTCCAGTGTTAACTTTGGGGTACCCGGGTGCTCCCGGGGTGAATTTGGGGGTAGTTCAGGTGCTCCCAGTGTTATTTTTGGCGCGGCTCGGGTGCTCCCAGTGTTAATTTGGGGGCACTTCAGACACTCGCAGTGTTAATTCCGGGGTGCCCGGTGCCCTCAGGGTGAATTGTGGGCACCTCAGACGCTGCCAGTGTTAATTCCGGGGTGCCCCGGGCTGAGTTCGGGGATATTTCAGATGCTCTCAGGTGAATTTTGGGGCAGTTCAGACACTCGCAATGTTACTCCTGAGTGCCCGGTGCCCTCGGGGTGAATTTTGGGGCACCTCAGACGCTGCCAGTGTTAATTCCGGGGTGCCCGCTGCCCTCAGGGTGAATTCTAGGGTGTTTCAGATGATCTCAGCGTGAATTGTGGGGCAGTTCAGACGCTCGCAGTGTTAACCCCGGGGTGCCCGGTGCCCCGGGCTGGGTTCGGAGGTATTTCAGATGTTCCCAGTGTTAATTGTGGGGCAGTTCAGACACTCGCAGTGTTAATCCCGGGCTGAGTTCGGGGGTATTTCAGATGCTCTCACGGTGAATTTGGGGGCAGTTTAGACGCTCGCAGTGTTAACCCCGGGATGCCCAGTGCCCCGGGCTGGGTCCGGGGGTCCGGAGCCTGCGCGCTGCCGCCGGAAGGTGCCGCCCGCCCGGCGGATGTTGCGGTGCGGCCGCGGCTGAGGGAGGGAGGGAGGCCGGGCCGGCGGAGCGGCAGCGGCGGGGCCGCGGTAGGAGCGGGACGGGCCCGGGGGCGCGGGGGGCTCGGGGGGCTCTGAGGGACGCGGGGCGGGCTCGGGCCGGGCCGGTAACGGCGGCGGGCGGCGCTCGGGCGGCCGCGATGTCGCGACAGTTGAGCGTGTCGTGAGGAGCCCGCCGGGCCCACCCTGCGCTCAGGCATGTCGCGACAGGAGAAGGTGTCGTGAGGAGCCCGCGGCTGCGGTGTGTAAGGGGGGTGAGCAGAGCGCGCAGGGCGGCGGGGAGCTGAGGGGGAAATGGCTGAAGGGACGCGGCCCAGCGTGTCTGAGGGGCAAAATAAATAACAGAATATTGTACGTATCTATTATAGATAAATATTATATTGGTGTTATTTCTCCGAGGCGGTGAAGACGCCGCTAGCTCGAAGCAGGCAGGTTTCACGGGGCTATGGGCAAGGCTTGCTAATCTAAATTAGAAATCGTAATTAAAGCTCACAGATAACCCCCCGGAGGTGGTACAGCGTCTCCGTGGCGGGAGCGATTAAAATTAAACAGCAAAAACCCCTCAGGATCGGTGTGTGGGAACTGCAGAGTATCCAGCCTGGAGTGCAGGGTTTGATTGTCCTTTGACAATCAAAGGTTTGAGGTCCTTTTCCCTCGATTTGGGTGCACAAATTTGGGCTCTTTGGCTTCCCTGAGCTTTGGATCTGTGTTTTCCCAGCACTGTCTGGGGTTTGGAGCGGGGACTTTGGCTCTGTGGGATATTGTGTAGGATGGGTGACATTGTACTGTGGGAAGACACTGAAAAGCTCCAGGATTTGCTACTATTGTGGGCAAAGCTGTCAAATTTATTCCCCTTTGGATTGGTTTTTTTTTTTTTTTTTGACATCTTGGGGTTTTTGACATGGTGTGGCTTGGAAGGGACCTTAATATGCTCATCTTGTCCATGGGCAGGGACACCTTCCACTGCCCCAGGCTGCTCCAAGCTGACCTTGGACACTTCCAGGGATCCAGGGGTAGCCACAGCTTCCCTGGACAAATCAATCAAAGTATTTATAGATAAGATTTTAAATATTTTTAAAAACGGACACTTTGAGTCACGTTGGCAACTGTAACCATTACAAACCGTGCGCCGCTGAGGAGTCCCTACCTGGAATATTTCTGACTCCAGCCGTGTGTAGTTTATCCTGGCTTTTCCAAGCCCCACACTGTGTCGGGGAGGGTCAGGATCTCAGGGAAAAGTCCCACTGTTCCAGAGGGTGCTGGGCACTGCCCAGGCTCCCCGGGGAATGGGCACAGCCCGAGGCTGCCAGAGCTCCGGGAGGGTTTGGGATGCGCAGGGTGGGATTGTTGGCGGGGGGGTCTGTACCGGGCCCTGGCTGATCCCGCTGAGGGAATCGCGTGTCCCTGTGCCCGCAGCACGTCCCGAGATGGCCGATGAGAACGAGGAGCTGCCGGCGGACGAGGAGCTGCCGGCGCCGGCCGAGGAGGGCTTTGAGCAGCTGGAGAACGACAGCCCCGCCGAGCGCAGCGGGCACGTGGCCGTCACCGACGGGCGCTGCATGTACGTCTGGGGAGGATACAAGGTACAGCTGCCCCAGCCTGGGAACCGCGTCCCATCCATCCACCCGGGCGGGACTCTGGGGAATTATTCCTCCCCCGGAACGCAGCAGCTCCAGCGAGCAAATTTGTAACACGGCCCTCAGGGGCGTTTTGCAACGCTGGGATAAATCACGGGTGTTAAAAACTTGGCAGATGACACGGATTTTTGGGGTGTCGTTTGCCTTTGGCAAAAGGTGAAGGGAGTATTGTCTGGCTGGAGTTGTGCACCCTGGGAGTGGTGATTTTATTTGCACAATTGTATTATTTGGTGGTAATTGGTAATTTGTAATTACGTTTTGTAATTGTAATTTGTAATTTTGGGTGGTAATAATTTTTTGGGGTTGTAAGGTTGTTGTTGTCACACTGAGGGATGCAGCACCACAAAATCATTTCAGTGGCAAAGTGAACTCAGTAAATAAACTCCTGTCTTGGAGGGGGTGGGGGAAGGAAAAGGAGCTCTTGGCTCATTTCTGCTCCCTGGCTCAGGCTGTAAACCAGAGGTTTAACTTCCATTTAGCCCTGTCTGGCTCTGCTGGGAGCTGATTGTCCCCAGCAGGTGCTAAACTGGGCTGATGGCTGCTCTCCGTGCAGGTGGGAGGCACAGGAGTGTGGGAAGTACAGCACTGCTCCTGCTGGGATCTGTGCTGGGATTAGGTCCCAGAGGGGGTGCAGACATTCCCAGGAGTCTGAAATTCCTGTGTCAAACACCCATCTAACCCTGCTTTTCCCTCTGCAGAATGCCCAGGTCCGGGGGTTTTATGACTTCTACCTGCCTAGGGATGAAATATGGATCTACAACATGGAAACTGGAAGATGGTAAATCATTAATTTGGGGGGAAAATCTGATAAATGATTGGATTGGTGTGGAAAGGGACTGAGCAGGGAGAGAATTCCCTGATCTCTTTGTTCCCACCTATCAAACTCTTGCAAAAGTGGGTCAAATATTTCAGGTTTGGGGTTTTTTTTCCTGTGAAAGCCAAAATGTTTTTCCAGGCTGAAGTAGGAGAGGCAGCTGGGCTAGGCAGCCTGGATAGGAGTGTGTGACCACCAGTGTGAGATGTTTTGGGATTCCTGGGACAGGACAGAGCAGCTGGAATTTGTGCTTGTACTGCTTTTGATGCCAGAGGTGGTCGGGAAATCCCTGTTGAGTTCTTGGTCTTGTCAGGAGTTGTTTTTCAAGGCTGATGCAGCCAAAGGAGCTGCTCAGTGCTGTGCAGGAAATGGGATTTCAGGTGTGCTCCAGCCCTCCCTGGGGTCAGGACAGCCTGGGGCACGGGCTGGAGTCTCCTCTCTGTGGTGATGATGTTTACAACAGGAAAAATCCAGGAGCAAAGTGGAAACCTGCAGTTTACACAGGTGAATCCTCTCTGCCTGAGGATTCTGAGCATTCCAAACTCCTGAGCTGGGCAGATGGGATTCCTCCCCCCTAAAAACCCCATGTATTAACTAAACTGCCTCTTCCCCACCCCTCCATCATAACAGAGTCATTTTGTGAATTGTTACATCTGAGAAGGTGGGAAGAGCAGGCTTGAATATCCACAGGGAGCTGTGGTGATCAAAACCCTTCAGATAAGGCCATCCCTGCTGACTGGGGGCAGGTGAAAGATCCCAGCCTGGTTTTGCAGGAAGAAGAGCAAGACTGAGGGAGATGTTCCCCCCTCCATGTCTGGCAGCTGTGCCGTGTGTGTGGACAGAGTGCTTTACCTCTTCGGGGGGCACCACGCCCGGGGCAACACCAACAAGGTCAGCAATGCCTTTCTAATAGAATAATAGAATCATAAAATAGAATCCTTTCCCGTGGGGTTGTGCCCTGGAAGCTTCACAGCACTGCAGGAACACCCCGAGCTGGCACCAATTCTGTCCTTGTGCAATTCCCCTCAGCAGCTGGATTGTGTCCCTGCCTCTGAGTTTGCTGATTTTAAAAGATGGGAGTTGCCAGAGTTGCCAGAATAATATCAGGGACTGATCTGGAACTGATCTGGAGTGACTTGAAGTGTTTCTGTTCCCTGGAGTCTGTGGCAATCCCAGAATCCCAAAATCATTGAGGTGGGAAAAGTCCTCCAGGATCACTGAGCCATCACCACCCCTTCAACCAGAATTAATTAATGATATTTTCTGATAGTCTGGCAACATGGTTTAAATTAAATAGTTTTGGTCTATATAAATATGTAGTTTATCTATTTAAATATAAGATCATGTATTTCTTATGCAAATATAAACTAGAAGGAGTTGGAAGGAGTTTTTGCAGACAGTTTGAAACAAACCTCATTTGTAAGGTGTGATTTCTTCCCTTCCTGCTGTGGCATTCTTTCATTTCAGTTCCTGTGTGTAAGTGTAGCAGCTGGTTCTCTTCCTGTACAGTTATATAAATGCAGAGGAGGGGTGATCCTGTAAAAAATGTCACTTTGCAAACTTCTGAACCATTTTTTAGTTGTAAGACAATTGTGCTCTGTACACACCTGTATCCCACATTTGTATCAGCTTTTGGATGCTGAAGCTCAGTGCCCAGAACCCTGTTAGTGCTGTAAAAGGTGTTTGAGTCTGACAAAAGTCAGAACTTTTTGATTTGTGAATCCATCTTTTGTTGCAAATATTTTCAGTGCTCTACTTGTCAGCTAGGAAAAGAACTTTTCATTATTACTATTTCTATACCAACACATGTTAATTTAAAGCTGCTATTTTAACAGCAGATCTAAGCTTTAAGCTGATGATGTGAGTTTAAAAAAATCTCTTTATTTTCCCAGTTCTACATGTTAAATGCCAGATCCACGGACAAAGTGCTGCAGTGGGTGAGAGTGGAGTGCCAGGGGGTGCCCCCCTCGTCCAAGGACAAGCTGGGGGTGTGGGTGCACAAGAACAGGTGAGGCCCCAGAGAGGCCCTGCTCTCTCTTGGCTTCTCCCTCCTCCTCCCTCACCCTGGGAATGCTCCCCTGGAGAGGAGAAGGCTCCAGGCAGAGCTCAGAGCCCCTGGCAGGGCCTGAAGGGGCTCCAGGAGAGCTGGAGAGGGACTGGGGAC
>JAWMQZ010000283.1:61567636-61581731 GCA_035584835.1 Tangara arthus | reverse complement strand
AGGGCCTGAAGGGGCTCCAGGAGAGCTGGAGAGGGACTGGGGACAAGGGATGGAGGGACAGGAGCCAGGGAATGGCTGCCACTGCCAGAGGGCAGGGATGGATGGGAGATTGGGAATTGGGAATTCTCAGATTTTCTGTGGCTGCCCCTGGATCCCTGGCAGTGCCCAAGGCCAGGTTGGACACTGGGACACCCTGGGGCAGTGGGAGGTGTCCCTGCCGTGGCAGGGGTGGCCCTGGATGGGATTTAAGGTTCCTTCCACCCAAACCATTGTGGGATTTTGGAGTTTAACTCTTGTGCTGCCTTGGCTGCTCCCAGTTAGGAGGTTTACTGTGGGATTTGCTGCAGAGTCTCAGGAGAGGTGGGAACCCCTTGTGTGTCCCTTCAGCTGGGGATGCTCCGTGGTTCTGTGGCATTGCCCTCAGTGCTGCTTTTTCAGCTCCTTGATGTGGGGAGTGAGCTCCTCATTAGCAGAGCTGATAGCATCAGCTTAGATGTGAATCTGTGCAGGGCTGCAGCTGTGGGTGGTTAACGAGGTGCTGCAGCTTCTCTGGCACTCCATAATCCTGTAGGAATTCCTGGCAAAGCCCTGCCAGTTCCTAACACAGCCTAAACCCCAAAAGTAAAACTTGGGGGTAATTCCCACTTCAACTCCAGGAGAACAGCGTGGCAGAGGCCAAAGGGCAGAGACCAGGCTGCACATCCTGACAGCCTCAGAGATCTGCAAGTGGAGCAGAGCTTGGGAGCCTGGGGCTGGAAACTGCTCCAGAGGGATCCAGTGTGTGGGAGGGTCAGGGGGGCAACACACAGAGCCCTCTCCTGGAAAACCAAAGGAGCTTCCCTGGTTTTCTGAGCCCAGCATTTGTATTGATATTTATAATTTATATTTATAGGTATATTTATATAATTCAATATTTATATTTACAGTAACAGAGTTTCTCACAGCTCTTGCTCTGTGTTTTCCTGCAGGCTGATATTTTTTGGAGGCTATGGCTATTTTCCTGAAGGGAAGCAACGTGGAACATTTGAATTTGATGAAACTTCTTTTTGGGTAAGTAACCCTGGAAACCATTTCTTCAATAATTTAATATTCAACTTCTAATTTATATAACATAATTTAATCTTCAACTTTTAATATTTCATCAGTGCCTGTTAAAACTTGTTGCTTCTTTATATTTGTTGGTTTTTAAGAATTCAGGTCTTCCTAGAGGGTGGAACGACCACGTGCACGTTCTGGACCTTGAAACTTTCACTTGGAGCCAGCCCATAACTACGGTAATTAATGGTTTGCTGTCATTTAATTAAGTCACAGCTCAGTAATGGTATTTAGGAGTGTTCATTTAGACAGTGGATCTGTCTGAATGAATTTAAACCATTCATTTAGACAGATCCACTCTGCAAAAAGAGAAAATTTGCCTTTTCTTTTGATCTGTCTTCATCCATTTTTTCCTGTCTCTTGCTTTGGTTGATGCTGCAGCTGCAGGGCAGTGGGATTTGCTGTCACCCTCAGTGCCAGGGCATGCTTGGTTCCTGTCCCTGGGGGGCTGAATCGTGCTCAGGAGATAATTAAACACTGCTAATTGCAAATACACACATTTGGAGTGTGCAGGAACAGGGAAATGGGCTGGGGTTGCCACAGGGTTGGAGGAAGTGAAATGTGAGACAAGGAGCTCCAGATTGCCAAAGAATTGCTCTGATTGCTTCATCCAGCTCTCAAGTGGTTCAGAAACTCAAGAAAAGTGGAAATGGTGTTTAATGGAATCCCAGAATGGTTTGGGTGGGAAGGGACCTTAAAGCTCATCCAGTCCCACCCCTGCCATGGCAGGGACACCTCCCACTAGCCCAGCTCACTCCAGACTGTCCAACCTAGCCTTGGACACTTGATTTATGAATTTAAGGATTTATTATGTCACTGTCTCATTTACAGTCTGGCTTCTGTGGCTGAACCCTGGGCTAAAAGCAAAATTTATACACTTCAAGAGGGAAGAAATAAACCCCATTTTTAATGAGTTCTCTGACCTTCCATCCATCAGAAAACTGCACACAGGATGATTTACTGGCTGTGTTTTTTCACTCTGATCCTTGCTGGCTTTAAATCTGAGTTGAGCTGAGGCTCTCCTGTCCCCTGGTGCCTGATCTGTGCTGTCCCTGTCCCCTGCCAGGGGAAGACGCCGTCCCCTCGAGCCGCCCACGCCTGCGCCACGGTTGGGAACAGGGGCTACGTGTTTGGAGGCAGATACAGGGTAAGGCCAGCCCTGCTTCAGCTCTGCTGAAACCCAGAGCTGAGCAGGAATTGGAGATTTGAGCCACGCTCTGCTCTCTTGCAGGAGTCCAGAATGAACGACTTCTACTACCTGAACCTGGACACGTGGGAGTGGAGTGAAATGTGGGTGCTCAGACTTGGATCTGCTTAAAATTCTTGTGTCTAAAGAAATTCAGATTGTCCTTGGGTCACTGCAGTATCCTGCAGATAGCTGAGAAATAATCAGGAAAGGGATTTTGGTGTCCCTGATGGTGATTTGGGGTGTTTTTCTTGCAATCCAGACTCACCCAAGGCATCTGCCCCGTGGGCCGATCGTGGCATTCCTTAACGCCCATTTCCTCGGATCACCTCTTCCTCTTTGGAGGCTTCACCACGAACAAGCAGCCCCTGAGTAAGTCATTCCAGAGGGATTTGGTGGTGACTTTGTGCTCTGGAACAGCTCTGCACAGGAGCTTTAGTGATTGCCTTGAATTCCTTCTAAATTCCTCCAACTCCTCATTCCACCGAGCAGGAGCTGCTGAGGGTGTGGGACACCACAACTTCCAGCAATTGATCTGCTCTAAAAATGTATCTAAAAGTGCAGATTGCAATTGGTGACAGCTTTACAATTGTCCACCTTCACCCCCATAAATCTCTGTTATATTAAACACCTGTTGTCAAACAGGAGCCAATGTTTTATAAGGTTTTTCCTAAAATATTTGATTTATCTAAGAACAGAAATGAGATGTGCTACACCAGAGTATTTGTATATTGCAGCAACTTACTGAGCTGACAGAATCCTGATTTTATCTTGGATTTTGCTTGTTTTCAGGTGATGCCTGGATTTATTGTATCAGCAAGAACGAGTGGGTACAGTTTGAGCATAACTACTCTGAAAAACCAAGGTATGGCAGCCAGTTCCCTGGAAATGGGGTACAGAAGGGGTGTGGAAGCACCAGGTGGTGGCTGTCAGAGAGAGGAGCCTGGTTCCTCCTCACAGCTCTCCTTTCACATGTCCCAGAGGTGCAGTGGTTGTGTGCTCCCAGAATTCCAGGGCAGGACCACACAGGGCAGGCAGCCTGTGAAACAGCAGGAAGCACAGAACTGGGGTTTGATCTCGGGATTTAGGGTTTGATCTTGGGATTTAGGGTTTGGTTCTGGGATTTAGGGTTTGGTTCTGGGATTTAGGGTTTGATTTGGCTGCAGAGGACTCCAAGCTGCAAGTGCCAGCAGCAGAGCTAACTGGAACCAGTGTCCTTGCTCTGCCACCACCCAGGCACGGCTGGTGTCACCAGAGGCTCATCCTGTGCACACCCAGGGCTGGTCTTGTCTTCCTGCTGAGGAAACAGGAGTTGGTGAGGAGTTGCTGACCTGCAATTTAAAGCCCCACAGCCTCTGTGATGCACCAGTGTGGCATGGGAAACACGAGTCTTCCTCCCTCTGCTTAGGGAAGAGCCCTGAGCCAGGTTAAGGAGTTAAAGCACTGCTGCTTCCTGGTTTTCTACCTCTGGCCAGGCTGGGATGAGGAGGGACCTTCCCAGAGCTGGGTTTGGGTTAATGCAGTGCTGTTCTCTGTTCCCAGGCTGTGGCACACGGCCTGTGCCAGCGAGGAGGGCGAGGTGATCATCTTTGGGGGCTGTGCCAACAACCTTCTGGCCCATTCCAAAGCTGTGAGTTGGTTTTGAGCTTCCCCTTCCCGTGGGATCTGCAGTGCTGATCTCGTGGGGATCACAAAGGTGCACACACAAAGCCTGAGGGGGAAATGCTTTGCTCCTGCCCAAAGTCCCTCAAGGCTGGGAACCCTGAAGGCTTCCTCCAGTGGCCCTGCCCAGGGCAGGCTGGAATGGGATGAGCTTTAAGCTCCTTCCAACCCAACATTCTGGGGTTCCCTGGTTGTGTTCCCTGGGCTGCTCTGGCTTCTGCTGAGATCCCACAGAACCAATTCTCTGTCTCTGCCCCCCTCCAGGCTCACAGTAATGAAATCCTGGTGTTCTCCCTCCAGCCAAGATCTCTTGTAAGGTAAGAGAGCAAGAGTTCAGCATGGAACTGTCTGTCCCAGCTTCTCTGGCAGGGGAAATTCCTGGGACGGTGGGGAATGGCTGTGGCTGCCCCTGGATCCCTGGAAGTGCCCAAGGCCAGGTGGACAGACCTTGGAGCACTGGGATAGTGGAAGGTGTCCCTGCCCATAGAAAAAGGGTGGAATGGGATGGGATTTAAGGTCCTTCCAATCCAAAATTTTCTGGGATTGTAAGACAAGTGGGGCAGAGTTACCATTAGACTTGTTCATGTTCCTAAAATACTGGAAACCATTTCTGCCTCTACCAAACGCTGCCTCTACCAAGAGCAGCAGCCAGGGCTGAGGATGGAGCATTCCCCTCCCTCAGCACCTCTGGCACGAGCTCCCGGTGCAGCCTGTCCCTGCTGACAGAGCCCTGTGCTGGAGCTCCCGGTGCAGCCTGTCCCTGCTCACAGAGCCCTGTGCTGGAGCTCCCGGTGCAGCCTGTCCCTGCTGACAGAGCCCTGTGCTGGAGCTCCCGGTGCAGCCTGTCCCTGCTGACAGAGAGAGCCCTGTGCTGGAGCTCCCGGTGCAGCCTGTCCCTGCTGACAGAGCCCTGTGTTGCAGGCTGTGCCTGGAGGCCGTGATTTGCTTCAAGGAGCTGTTGGCCAGCTCGTGGCACTGCCTGCCCAAGCACCTGCTGCACAGCGTGAACCAGCGCTTCGGCAGCAACAACACCTCGGGCTCCTGAGCCCAGGCACGGGCACGGTGTGTGCTCCACCCTCTGTGTGTAGGTAGTTGCTTCTCGCCCTCCCGTGCATGTGAATGGCCTAGAGAGAACCTATTTCTGTGTGAGATGTTCCAATAAATGTATTTGATGCCAGAGGAGATGAGCCTGAGCTTCAGCTGTGACCAGGTGTGGGGTTGTGCACCCCGAGGGGGTGAGGCTGACCCCGAGAGCGGGGGGATGTCCATGGGGGCAGAGCTGGGAATGCTGAGCACACCACGGCTCTGGAGTGTGGCTGTAGTGCTGTTTAGCCCACAGCTTCACGTTTTGCCACAGATGCTTAAGGTGAGAGAAGCAGGATCTGGAAGTCAGGAGCAGGATCTGGAAGTTGTCTCATTGTCGGTCAATAAACTGTCGTAAACCTTGAGATGTTAAAGCACCACTACTTTCTGCTTGGCTGTAGTTTGGTTTTGGTTTTTTATTTTGGAATTTTTATGTTGTGGAACTTCAGTTGTGAACCTTAGGTAGCAGATATTCTGCCCTGCGAGTGTAACTCAGAGTGTTTGTGCCTGTTCCCAGCCCTGGGGAGCTCCCCTGCCCTGGAGCAGCCCCAGGGATGGCCCCTGGCTGCAGGGACGTGGAGAGGGGACATGGGGGACAGGGCCAGGCTGTGCTGCTGTGGGGAAGGGGGGGACCATGTTCTAAGCTGTCTTCAAAAACTAATTAAAAACGTTGACTTGTAGAACAATTCCTGTGCTGTAATTCCTGAGAGATCCCGGGGGTTTTTCCTGACTCCCAGCCCTGCTCTTCCTCCCCTCCACAGGGTTCTGGCACAGCTGGGCTGGGGGAAACTGGGCCTGCACCTTCC
The DNA here is from genome assembly GCA_035584835.1 of Tangara arthus. Taxonomy (NCBI): domain Eukaryota; kingdom Metazoa; phylum Chordata; class Aves; order Passeriformes; family Thraupidae; genus Tangara; species Tangara arthus. Next base: position 61,575,899 of record JAWMQZ010000283.1, on the reverse strand, counting down.
TCTCTCCACAGCCAGGGAATGTTTGGGGAGGATCACAATTCCACCCTCCCAAAGGAAGCGTTCTCCACTGGCTCTGCCCTCCTGGAGGCTCTGGAATTGAACCCCCTGGAGTTTTCCTCCCCAAACTCCACAGCCTTTGCCCAGCGCTCGAACAGAGAAGCAGCAGCAGGGGAGGACATTCCTGACCAAATGCCAGCAATTTAATTCCACATTTATCTGCAATTTGTATCAGAGTCCAGCTAAACCACCAGGAATGCAGGCCCTGGGTGCAGGGATTGAGTCCTGGTCGTGGGTCTGTGTCCATCTGTCCCAGCCCCAGGTCTGGTGTGGGGCCAGAGCCCCAGCATGGAATCACTTCCTCTTCATGTTCTGGAGGTGAGGTGCAGACACTTTGACCTTCCCAGGAATATTTCTTGACAGATCTGTGTCCTAGGGAACAGGGGAGAGGAGAAGGTGACCACAGCAGGAAAGCCTTTCTGGAGCACTGGGATGATCCTGTCCTTGGCCCTGGTGAGCACCAAGACATCTCCAGCCTCAACTCCCAGTGCCAGCTCCTGCCCCTGCTCCAGGAATTCCCACTCCCAAACCCAGCGGGTTCCCTGGGAGATGCTGCTGTTGTCAGACAGTGACACAGTGCAGAAACAGAAGGCCCAGTGCTCCCACTGAGGCTCAGGTTCTCATGGTCTCCCAGCCTGGGCAGCAGAGCTGTCCCACAGGAGCTGGGCAGTGTCCAAGGCCAGGCTGGGTGGGGCTTGCAGCAGCCTGGGATAATGGGAAGTGTCCCTGCCCATGGATTTTTAAGATCCTTTCCACCCCAAACCATTGCAGGACTCTCTGACCTTCCCTAGGAGTACAGACAAACTCCACTGCTGAAAAAACCCAGCAGCAGTCTCAGTTCGGCAGCATTTCCTCCCAAAATGGCTCCTGTGGCCATTGGAGACCCTGCAGTGCCGGGCTCACCTTGACGCTGCGGAACAGATCCTTCTCTCGGGCACTGGCCTCTCTGGACTGCATGAAATTGTGCAAGGCAATCTTGGCAGCTGGAAAAACCCAGGGAAGAGTGAAACAGCCTGGAACCCACCCAGCCTGCAGCAGGCAGAGCACAGGAGGGGACTCAGGGCTCTCACACCGTACCTTTGCCCTTCTTCTGGGTGCCCGGAGTGAGCTTGACTTTGTACCTGCCCAAAGGAAAGGGTTCTGTCAGTGAAACAAAACCTCAGCACGTGCCCTCCCAGGAAGGGGCTGCCACTCACTTGTAGTTGGTCATGGCTGTGTAGGGAGCACAGATGGGGACAGCAAAGAGCAGGATGTCCTCGGGGTGGGGCTGCCCTGTCAGGGAGTCCAGCAGGGCCTCGCTCTCCTGGGACACAGAGAGCTCCACTGGGACCTGTGCTCAGCCCTCCTGGAGCCACGGGGCAGGGGTGGGGACAGGCAGCCTTGAAGGGCCCTTCCAAACCAAACCCTTCCACGGCTCCATGAGCAAGGAACTGGCACAGAATTCCCAAGCCAGGATTTGTGACTGATCTGTTTCATCACTAAAATCAAATCCTTGGCTGGATCTTGGTTTTGGGCCAAGGGTCACCCAAAGCTCCCCCAGTAGACACTGTTATCCTCCTCCATGGAGGAAGTTAAAGGAATTCACTTATTTCCAGCCCTGGGCAACACCCACAGCCTGTAATTACACAAAAGTAATTACAGAAAAGTTTGAAGCAATTTGATATGTAAATAAACTTCAAACTAAAGGAGAACCTGCACTGTTCACTGTGTAATCCTCCAGCCCAGAGCCACCAAGGCAAAAACCAAGGGCAAACATCCATGGAGCCAGCTCTGGGTTTATGGGGGATGTGGAGATGAGCAGGGCAGGCATGGAGGTTAATTTTAAGGAGGTTAACTTTTAAAAATACCATTAAAGTGGGTTCAAACAGTCCTGGAGGGCTCCCCCATGTCCCAGTCCCAGCAGGAGCACAGCCCTGACAGAACTGAGCATTTACCTCCAGTCCTGGCTGCTCCTGGTCCTGCTCCTCCTGCACACACAAATGGAGAACACATCAGGCCTGCAGAAACCACAGAGCTGCTCCTGCCTCCCCTGTCCCCAAGAAATTCTTTAAGGAGCAGCCCCAGAAAGCCCCATTGACCCTGCAAAGAGAACTGAGCTGGTTTCAAAACCAAGGTGAGAGCAGCACTGCGGTGGGTGGGAGGGTGGAGGTTTCTTTCCAACCTCTCATTTGCCTGGCACATGCCGAGCTGGGAGGGGAGATGGGGCTCCGAGATAGCAAATCCCAGCAGCAGGGCTGGGAGCCGGGGCACGCCCGCCTGAGGGGGCGGTGCTGGCTGAACCCGAGCCTCGGGACTGCTCCGAGCCCCAGTTCTGCCTGTGCTGGCAACAGGATGAGCACAGGGATTGCTGCAGGGCTTTGGGCTGCTCTGGGAATCCAGTGGGCTCCCTGAGCCCTGGCAGCAGACACAGAGCTCTCCACGGTGCCCAAAATCCAAGGGGAGCTGCTCAGCCTCCCGGGTGGGAGAGCTACACAGAACCAGGACAGACACATGGGCAGGTGAGGAGAGGAGAGAGCTGCTCACCTTGTCACCCTGTTCCTCACCTTCCCATCCTCCTGCTCCTCCATCCCATTTCCCATCCCACTCCTCACCTTGTCCTCCTGCAGCTCATCCAGGCCTGGCTCCTGTGCCTCGTGCAGCACAACTCCTGCTGGCAGGCTCTCCTTGCCCCCTCCTGCTGCACGACGCTGGGGTTTGGGTTTCTGCTGTTGCTTCTTTGCTGCCTCTTCTTTCGTCTTCCCCTTCTTCCCTTTTTTCCCTTTGTCCTCCCTGTTGGAGCCTGCAGACTGTGGTGACACAGCTGGTCAGGGCTGGTGAGCAGAGCCCCCCCACCCCGGGGAAGGCAGAGCTCCCTCCTCACCCCCAGCAGCTTCATGATGAGCTCCCTGTCCTCCTCGTCCTGGTCCCTGTACTTCTCCTTCATCTTCTTCATTTTACTCTGCAGGAGGAAACACCAACAGCTTCAGAAATGACAAATCTTAGCAGAGTATTGCAACCACAGATGCTCCTTCCTTCCCAGTGTCCCAAACTTTCAGAGCAGGTCACCAGTAAGCAAGGCACTGGTTCCAGTGAGCTCTGTGCCAACCCCCAGCACCATCATCTGAGACCCCTCAAAGCACCACCAGGCAGCCACGGGTGTCTGGGACATCTGGCATTGCTGTCCCTGTTTCCATGGCCCCTGGTCCCTGCTCACCTTCTGGCCCCTCTTGATGGGCTGAGGGGCTGGAGCTGCCTTGGGGCAGTTCGGAGCAGCCACAGGTTGGGTCTCTGTCTCTGCCTCCTTCTGCTTCTCTTTAGACAGCTCCGAGCTCTCAGAGTTGTTCTGCTGCTTCTTTTTCTTCATTTCCCTAAGGAGAACAATCCCAACACCCTCATTTGTTGTGATGAGAGAGGAGGGGCTGCTGCTCTCCTGACAGCATTCCCAGCCTGCTTCCCTGCCACAGGGACCCAGAGCAACGCTGCAAACAGCCCCTCCTCAGAAAAACCTCTCCAGCCCAGCAGTAAAACTGTTCCCAGCCAGCACTGCCAAAGGCCAGGAGCAGCACCTCTGCTGGAAATGCAGGATGGACAATGGGCAGGGACTGGAGTGGGTCCGGATGTGCCCAGGACATGGGGAGGGAATGGGGAAGAAGCATTTACCCAGAGCAGCTGTGGCTGCCCCTGCATCCCTGGCAGTGCCCAAGGCCAGGCTGGACAGAGCTTGGAGCAGCCTGGGACAGTGGAAGGTGTCCCCGCCCATGGCAGGGGGTGGCACTGGATGGGATTTAAAGCTCCCTTTGAACCCAAAGCAGTCTGGGATATGCCAGGGTTTGATGCTGGCACAATGCCAGTGCCCCCTTGAAAATGTATTTCCTGTTCTCTCAAGGAACAGGATTCTATCAGGAGAAAAGGAACACTTCAATTATGGAGTGTTGGATTTGAATTGCCTGATCTACATACAGAAAATGACACCAACAAACTCACCCCAGCCTCTGCCATATTTCCTGTGATGCCCAACCCCACCGTCCCTTTGTTCCCCATTTTGTGGCCTCACCTTGCTGGGTCAGCAGGGGGGTGCTGGGCAGGGCAGGGTCGAAGGGGCCCCCGGCGCTGGGCACGGCGGGCACGGCGAAGCTCTTGAGGGGGTGCGAGGGGCGCACGTGGGCCGTGGGGGGGCCCTGCGGCTCCTCCTCCGCGGGCAGGAACGGCCCCTCGGGCTCCGGCAGCTCCGCGCTGGGCACGGCCGAGCCCGCCGGCATCGTGTCCGTGCTGGGCGTGTTCCGGACGGACTCTGCAGGGACACACAGCGACAGCAGGGGTCACTGCTGCTGAGCGGGCTCACGGGGACACAGCTCCTCCTGCCAGGGGCTGCAGTGACCCGCTGGCCGCTCCGAGTGACCATCGGCTGAATGGGAGCTAAAGGAGCTGAGAGCTCAGCGATTCCACCTCTCACGGTTTGGCACTGGAAGAGCTCCATGTTCCAGTCCTCGGACAAACGGCACAGAACACGAATCTGCAGCCTCCTTTTACCCCAGAGTGCCAAAGTATTGGCATTTTTAACTTGGAACTCTTCACAGCACTGGGGTGGTCACAGAGGAGCCACACTTGAAATCCATTTACTGAGACTCATGGAATGGTTTGGGCTGGAATGGAACCTTGCAGCCTCAGGAACTGTTTTCATAAGGAAACACCTTCTGGCTGTGGTACCTTCAAATGGTGACCTTAAAGTAGAGAAGCTCAGAGTTTGCTTCATCCCAGTGTGTTACCCATGTGCACATTTAGCAACACCACTGCTTTGGGATTTTCCAGAGCACTTTAGTGCTCTCTAAAACTACTGCAAATGATTCTGATCAAGCCTGTAAGTGCTGCATGGAAATCACCCCCATTCTCTGTGTGACCCCATTCTCGATAGCCAAGCCTAGACTTTCCTTCCCTGCTGGTTTCCAATTGTATTAATTAGGGGAAAAGTTACCCCATGAAGCAGCTCAGAGTTAATCTGATGTTTCAGACTGCAGGGCAGGAGGAATCCCTGTTTGGAGCTGTGTGTAAAACATGAAACCCTCTTTTCCAAGGACACCACCACGGATGTCAAGGATCAATATTTGACCTACCCAGGAAAGGCCAGCCCATCCTCACGGAACCCCCAGAGGAGACTGGCCCAGCTCCAGGCCGGGGTTTCCAGGTGTTTCCCTGGCTGCTGCCCAGAGCAGCAGCTCCCTGAGGGTCGGTGTCTCACCTGTGGAGTCGGCCCTGTCCGAATGGGACATGGCAGAGCCCAGGGGCCACGGGCTGAGCTGGTGCTGCAGGAAGCTGCGGGTTGGAGAGGCGAGGCTGCCGGAGTGGAAATGGTGGTGAGGGGGGTCGAGGGAATGGATGGGATGAGCACTAATCACAGCTGTGGATGAACACAAGACAGAGAAACACTTAACACACACACACAGGACAGGCTGGGGGCTCCCCTCCCTGCTCCCTCCTCCAGCAGGGAGCCAGACCCTTGGCTGACTGACAACCCAGAATCAACCCCTGGGTTATCACACCTTAAACGTGCTTAGGACAAAAAAATCACCCAATTACAGCTCCAAAAACTGCCACCAGCTCTTAATGCACTGCTTGATTCCAATGAAAAGTTCAGAAGAAGACTAAAGAGAATACAGATCTGTTATCCACATGTAATATATTGATATACTATGAAATGAGGTGTGTTAAACAATAAACAGCCCTTTGCTTCCCAGCATCCTTCCAGAATTTCTGTACTCCAGCAGGCAAAGAAGGAAGTCACTAGGTACACACCATGACTGCAAATTAGACTAAAATGACACAGTGAATTGCCATCATTCAGTACTTAGGAGGTAATTAATAACTCCATCTGAACTCTCCAGTGGGTGGAAGAAAGCCATGGAAGGTTGTGCAGGCCCAGAGCTGGACACATGGAATGGTCCTGGTGGGGCTCACTGAGAGAACCTCACATGCCAGGAGGGCACCTGCAGACCCACAGTGGATGTTCCACTCCAACAAAGCAGAGCCTGTGGCAGGAGGCCCCTGGAGCTCTCCCAAACAGGATGGAGAGGCCAAGTCTCAAAGCCAAGCTCCAGCAGGGCCTGGGCCTGGTCTGTGCCCCCAGGCAAGGCAGGAGCAGAGCCTGGCATGGGATGGGCACCTGTCACACAGCCGTGTTTGACACAGAGCAGCTCCAAGGAATTTAGTATCAAACTGCATCCTCTGCTCCCTCCTCACACGTGGAGAGCTGGGAGACAACAAGGAGATCACACTGCTTGGTGTAAAACCAAGAAACCACATGCTACTCTTGGAAAAAGGTCACAGAAGAAGAATATTGACAAACTGAGCAATCAGGTCATCAGGACACTTGAAAAAGTAGGCAGAGATCAAGAACACCAAGTCCTCAGCTCAGTTTTTAATTGAAGTAAAAAGAAAGTGGAGATGTAATGAACTACTCTGAAATAATTCCATAAAATGGAGGGGTTGTGGCAGCAGCCACCTGGCTACAGGTGGAACAGGTAAGGGAAGTCTAAAAGCTCAGCCTGGGTGAGCTTGGTGTGATTTTACCTCCCAGTTCTGCCCCTGCACAGTAACTCCTGAGCTTCTCACTGGGGTTCTCACACAGGGTTTCAGTCTGGCTGTTCAAAGGTTCAGCCAAGTCCCTTTCCATCTTGGAGTCATTTGAAAACTCTAGATATATTGTTTAATTCCAAAAATATTTCATGATAATGGTAGTTTTGGTATCAGAGAAGGATCCCAGGGCAAGGAGGTCTCAAGGAGCTCAGAGTAAAGTCAGAGAAGGCTCTGAGAGCATCAACTGCAGAGATAAAGGGGATGGTGACTGCTTGGGCTGGGAGGGGAAAACCAACAGTGGGGAACCTGACAGAGGTTCCAGCTCTCTGCAGCTCCTGTGGAGCAGCTGGACACTGGCAGAGTTCCAAGGGAATGACTACAAGAGGCAGCCAGGCCCACAGGCTGTCCCTGGAGAGCCCCAGACTGGGACAGACAGATCTGGCCATGCTCCTGCCCTCACCCCAGTACAGCCACATCCAGTCCCTTCTAACGTGGCCTCACTCTGCCCACACCAGGAGGGCTCAGGAGCTTCTCTGAGCTGCCCCTGCTGCCCAGGATGGGATTTCCTGGGAGCAGGGAGTGCCTCCAGCAGGAATGGGGTGTTCACTTACGCTGAGGTGGCTGAGAATCAAAAGGCATCATCATCTTGGGCCTCATGCCCCTCCTTCCTGCCAGCGTGGACATGCTGTCCTCTGACTCGTGTCCTGAGGGGAAACAGCCACGTTATGCTCTGCTCCAGCTCCTGAACCAGCATTCCCACATCCTCCCTCTAGTCCTGCTCCCAGGCAGCTCTTGGAGTCACCAGTGACAAAAGCAGCCCCTTCCCCCTTTGCTGGAAGGTGGGAAGAAGATGGTGAGGGTGAGGATTTTGGGAACTGGAGAAACTCTCCAGGCCCCAGTGCAAACTTCTGGCAATGATTCAGCTCTGGGCTGAAAGGTCAGGAACAACTCCAGTGGTTTCATATCAAGTGAGATGATCTTCCCATTACTAATCAGTATTGACCAAGACAAAGTAATGATCAAACTCTAGGATGCTCTGTTTCCTCACTAAAACACATGATCCAACCCTTCCAGAGTCTCAGAAACCAGGAACAAACCCAATTCACCACTTGGAAAGTAAGAACAGAGAAGAGGAACTTCATCATCTCTCAACAGAGTGATGTCACCAGCCACAGGAAATGCATCTCACCCCCCATGGGCTCCCACCTCTGTAGGAATTCCTCCTTTGATGGATGTTGCTGTCCATGGAGTTGTCCACCGGGGTGATGTCCTGGGAGTTGCGAGGGATGGGGGTGTCTGTCATGATGGGGTTGGGATCTGGGGATTTATCAATGGGTTTGAGCTCCAGCCTCTCGTGATGGATCCAGAGGTCTGGAGGTTTGACATCTTTGGAGTTCCCCTTGTACTTGTGGGAGCCGTTCACGGATTTGCAGGCGGCTCGTTTCCTGGGAAGGAGAGCACAGGAGATGTTCCTCACTTTTGGAAAAGGCAACAATCACAGAATCACAGAATGATGAGGTTGGCAGAGACCTCTAAGATCATCGAGTCCAGCCCATGCCCTAACAGCTCACCTAGACTATAGCACCCAGTGCCATGTCCAGTCTTTTTTTAAACACATCCAGAGATGGTGATTCTACCACCTCCCTGGGAAGAGCAT
>JAWMQZ010000283.1:61507314-61534288 GCA_035584835.1 Tangara arthus | reverse complement strand
GAAGGTGTCCCTGCCCATGGCCAGGTTGGATGGGGCTGGAGCAGCCTGGGACAGTGGAAGGTGTCCCTGCCCATGGCCAGGTTGGATGGGGCTGGAGCAGCCTGGGACAGTGGAAGGTGTCCCTGCCCATGGCTGGTGTGGCACTGGATGAGTTTTAAGGTCCCTGCTTGAACCATTCTGTGATTTTACAATGTTGTGAACTCCTAAAATGATCCCCATGTTGTGCCTAGAATGGATTCCTTGTTTGATTTTCCATGCATGGACCAGGCACTGGCTTCATCTGAAGTTTCTGATGGAGCAGGAGAGGAGGTTTTCTCTTCCATCAATGCAAGGCATGAAAACCTGAGGAAAGCTGCAGCAAACGCTGCAAGAATCAATGATTCTGCAAGAATCCAATGGTTCTTGATCTGTCCTGTGAGAATGCACTTTTATTTCACATTTTGGGGGAAAAGGGGAAAACCTCAAGCAGCCTCTGTAGTTACAGGAGAGCAGGACATGGGTGGGCTGGCTGGGAGACCTCAGAAGCAAGGGAAGCAATTTCCCAGGATTATCCTGGATTTTTGAGAAGACCAGGTTGCTTTTTTTGTGGCTGAGCTCCAGCAATTCCCATCCCATGGAAGACACCTGCCTGGATCATCACTGCAGGGGACAGAGAGGAGCAGAGGGAAGCACCCAGTGCCAATCCAGCCCCAAAATGCCTCTGCCATTCCTGAAAAGCTGCTATTGGAGAAGGAGCTCATTCCATGAAGGCTGGGAGTTCCAGGCTCTGCCGTGCCTGGTGCTGACAGCTCCTAACTGGGCAGCACCGTGTGCCTGCCCCAAGGGAGACTTTGCACTTTGGGAGTGGAACGTGGGATTGCAAAGTCCCTGTGCTGCTGATATTTGTTCTTTTTGCCCTGAGGAGCTCTGTGCATTTTCCCCTGGGATGGAAGGGGCTCCTGTGGAGCAGCAGGGTCCTGCTGGGCATTCCCAGCACCACACAGCACTGGAGCGGGATGTGCCCACAGTTATCCCATTAGCTCAACATCTGCCAGGATGCCTTTCCCCACAGGGGCTGGATTAGGCTGGAACTGACCCAGCTCTCCAGGAAGCTTTTCCTATCACGTTTTTGTGGCTTTCAGGCTGCTGCCCTGCCTGGAACCAACCCCAGCACCCGCCTCACACAGCCAAGAGGGAGCTTTGGCAGGCCAGCAGGGAGCTGGCTTTACCTCTGCCTCCAAAGAATGTCTGTGAAGTGTTCAAATTCCATCCTGGATATACTGGAGCTACTCATATTTTCAATAGAATGAGTTTTTTGGCTGTGATGACTCTGATCAGCACTGAAAATAGAAGTATCTGGGTAGGGAGGTGAGGGCCAGCAGCAGGACAGACACTGCTGGTGGGCTGGGTGGCTCCTTGCTGCCTGACACGAAGGTTTGGGATGATCTCCCCTGGCATCTGCTGGCTGGAAGAAGAGCCAAGCTCAGCAAGGGCTGCTGTGGAAGCCACTGGCCCCTGGTGCTGTGTTGTGGAAGGAGCTGAATGGCTGCCAACGTGCTGTCCCTGGATCTCTGGCTCATCTTACAGCCCTGGACCCGTTAATGAATCCAAAGTCCTCCAGCCCTTGCCTCCAAACATTCTGAGAGTGTGGCATTTGAAAGCCAGGGTCACCATCGAGGCTGGGCTCTGGTGATGCTCCTGGGCTGCTCCTGCAGCTCTGTTTGGATCTGCTCCTGGCCACGCTGGCTGCAGTGCTCTGGCCTCTTTAGGGAGGGCTGGCAATGTTGCAGGGAGTAGGGCAGAGCTCTGTTTTCCTTTAAGGAACATTGCCTGCAACCTCAGGATCTGCTCCTGCCCTGCCTGTTTGGCTGATGCCTCACTGAGAAATCCTGCTCTGCGTTTTCCCCTGGATGTGAGGTTACACTTTTAACCACAGCACCAGGACTTCCCAGCTTTTCATTTCATCATGGCCATTTTGATGATTTTTGACAGGGAATGCATCTCCCCACCAGGATGAGCTGCAGCTTTTCCACCTTGTTTGGAGTGACCTGTGGGTTTCCCTGACCCAAGGTCCCAGGTCAAAGCCTGGAACCTCTTGCTCTAATGCCACACTCACTTTTTCACCCCTCACCATTCCACTGTCCCCCAGCCCCGCTCTGCCGTGGGGGAGAAGGGGCTCCCAGCTCCTCCTTGCCTTCTCCAGGCTCTCCAGCTCCCGGAAACGCTCCCAGTAGTGAAACTGGTTAATCACGTTGTCACTGGAGGAGTGCTGGCATCCGAGGGGGATCTGTGGATTAGCTGGTTCCGGTGTTTGCCAATTTCTCGGCAGCCTGATACATTATTCAGCAGCCGGGCTGCTTTCGGGCCTTCGGAAAATCTGGAGCTTCCCAACACTTGAGGGTTTATGAATTGACGTCTCTCCTCGTAGCTTCCTCCTCCCTTGGACTGCCAATTAACCGCGGGCAATTAAACACCAGAGCCGGAGTGTTTTGCCGCCGGTTCCGCAGTCTGCACAGGAGGCTCGGGGCACCCGCAGCTTCCTCCTGGGCTCTGTCCCACCTCGCAGCACCCGCCCCGGGAAACCAGGTGCTGCTTAAGGCATGGGATCAGTGGGCTCGTTTAACATCTGCCAGCTCCCCGGCATTCCCAGGTTGCCCAAATTGTGCGCGGCGGCAGCGGGGAAGGCTCGGGGACAGCCGCAGCTCGGGGCAGCCCGTTCCCAAAGCTGCAGTTCAGGCCGGAGCACTTGCAGGTGGCAGATAGGGAGGGAGAGGTGACTCACGGAGATTAAATATCCTCGTGGGCAGCGATGGCTCCACACACCAACGGCACTCACTGCCGACTCCGTCATTCCTGCTTTTCTTTTGCCTCAGGTAGAGGGGAAGACTGGGAAAGGCAGAAGCTGTGGTAGCTGGGATGGCCCTAGGGGAGGCAGGGGGTGGAGGATGAAGGGACAAGAGGACAGAGAGGCAGAGCAGCGCCGGGGGAGGCTCGTTCTTCCTCAAGCACGTTTACATGCATTGGTTTCGATGGCAAAGCCCGGATTGCCGCATCCTTTCCCACGCCGCAATCCCGCCGCTGACCCGGTGCCAGCGGAAGGCGCTTGCGGGGCCATCGGGTCCGAGACAACGATTTTCCATCTTCTCTGATTGTTCGAGGCACTGCAGAGTTGTTGTCAGAGCCTGTTCCCCGTTTTGGAAACATAATTGGAATTATGCAAATCCCGGTGCGGCACCGGTGAGTGACTGACGCGCTCCTCGCCCGCAGTTGGGCTGTTGGAGCAGGGAAGGCCGGGTCCGTCCCGGGGGAACCAACCGGGGGCTCAGCCCTGCTCCTGCACAGCTCCCGAGCATCCCAGCCCGTTCCTGCACCGCTCCCGAGCATCCCAGCCCGTTCCTGCACCGCTCCCGAGCATCCCAGCCCGCTCCTGCACAGCTCCCGAGCATCCCAGCCCGTTTCTGCAGAGCTTCCGAGCATCCCAGCCCGCTCAGTCCTGCTCCTTCCGTAGATCCTGAGCATCCCAGCCTGCTCAGCCCCGTTCCTGCACAGCTCCCGAGCATCCCAGCCCGCTCCTGCACAACTCCCGAGCATCCCAGCCCGTTCCTGCACAGTTCCCGAGCATCCCAGCCCGTTCCTGCACAGCTCCCGAGCATCCCAGCCCGCTCCTGCCGCACATCCTGAGCATCCCAGCCCGCTCAGCCCCGCTCCTGCTGCAGTTCCCGAGCATCCCAGCCCACTCCGGGGCTGCCCGGCAAAGCACAGAGCTCGTTCCTGCCTGAACACCCCGTGCTTGGAGTTGTGACACCATCGTTCGGCCAAGCTGGTGTTGCCAAAATTCCTGATAGTCAGGGGCTGGAGCTGTTTTGGGGATGCTGAGCTCCCCAACGGCAGCTCAGGGGGCTGTTTGGTGGGAGCAGAGCGGGATCTGGAACACAACGCTTGAGGGACTGGAGCAAGACTCCCTGTGAGGGTTGGGACTCTGCTGCCCTCCAGACACGTGGTAGGAGCGTGGGGACGGTGCCTGGATCGGGCTGCGGTTCCCACCTGGAATGTGCTTTGGGCCTGGGAGCCAGCTGGGCGGGGGGAGCTGCTCTCGGGCCCTCTGTGACTCGGCCGTGCCGGTGGGAGCGGTGCCTGAGCCACTCTGGGAGCGGGACCCCGGTAGGGGCTCGGCCTCACGGACAGGGCTGGTGCTGCACAAAGTCCTCCCGTGAGGAGATCTGCGTGAGGAAAAAGGGATTTTGCCAAAATAACAGCACTTCCCCCCCACACCCATCTCAGCCTTTCCATCCGCGCGTCCCGCAGCGGTTCCTCTTTTAGCACCACGTCTCCTAAAAAAAAAAAGTGTTGACTGCAGCTTTTCTGGAGGCTGCAGCGCTCCCGCCCCGCTGACTGCACAGCTCTTCCCAGCCTCCTTCCCGCTGCGGTTCCCGGGCTGAAGGCAATCTTTTCCGGTCTGATCGCATGGCCAAGGAATGTACGTGCACATACAGCGAGGCTGGAGTCAGCTCAGTGCCAGCAGCCGGGATTTTGGGAGCAGCACGGGGGAAAAACGATGCCCAAGCTGCTGCTTGCCCAGCTCCCTTTGGGATTGGGATGCTGATCCCGATCCGATTGGGCTGCCCCGTCCCCGACCTCGGTGCCCCTGCCCGCGTTGTGGGTGTGTGGCAGCGATTTCTGCCTCTCCACGGTCTATAAACTCTTGGCCAAATGGAACAAAAATATTCAATCCTGTTAGTTTGGGAGGTAATTCCAGCTAATAAATAAACGGGGTTGGGAAAAAAACCCCGGTGATCCGGCGTGGCCAACGAGCGCATCATCGGCACACCCCCAGAGACGCTGTGAGGGGGATGAGGGTAATTAACAAAGCAATTAATGCAAGATAAGAAGCTGCTTCCCAAATACACAAGAAAATCCAGACTCCAGCTGTGCTGGTATTGCTTGTGCTGGCAAAGGCCTTGTCTGGGCTGGTTGGTTTGCAGGATCCATTACCCAGGAGAAGCAGCAGGTTGGGGATTTGGCATCCTCCAGCAGGTCCCAAACCTCTCCTTGAGCTTTGGTGGGATCTGTGCTGCTCCCTCAAAATAAAGCTGGAAAAGGCCAACTGGAGCAGGAGGACCAGCAGCTCTTCCCAGCTGCCAGGGCTGGGTGATCCAGAGCTGGAGCTCCCTGAGCATCTTTCCAGGCCAGCTGCTTTGTCAGCTTGGAGCTCTTGGAAAGAAGAATGGGATGATGTTTCTGCAGCACAGCCAACATCCAACACGCTCAGCTTGGCTGCAGTCCATGCGTGGGGCCGTGCTCAGGCCTGGAGCTGGATGGAAATGCCTTTAAATGTGGATTTAAATTGGATCTAAATCCATTTCTGTGCTGGGGCTGAGCTCAGGAAAACGGGTAAAAACCCCAAAGACTGCTACTGGCTCCAATTGCAAAGATTCATATGTATTTATATGTGTATAAATAAATGGAAAGATTTATCTCTTTTTGTGTTGAATGAATCCCAGATTTTATGGATCAGATAAACCCGATGACACCACACATTACAGAATTCCAGAATGGTTTGGTTTGGAAGAGACTTTAAAGCTCATCAGTTCCAACTGCCTGCCTTGGGCAGGGACACCTTCCACCATCCCAGGTTGCTCCAAACCCTGTGCAAAGTGGTCTTGGACCCTTCCAGGGATCCAGGGGCAGCCACAGCTTCTCTGGGCTGCTGGGGGCTCATGGCAAGGAAAAGAAGGCTCTGATGTGGCTCCAAGTGCTGCCATGTGATTTTTTTTGGGCAGACACATCATCCTCTCTTGGTTTGTGGGAGACTCAGGAACTGGATCTGGGCATTTCTGCCCTTTCTTTACATGAGTGTGAACCCTTGGGAACACCTCCCCATCTCCCAGCCGTGTCTTCCCGGCACCAACTTCCCTCTTCCCAAAATATCCCCCCCACAGAGCTCTCACAGCTCAGGCTGCCCCAGCAGCGTTCTCAGGGCGTTGCCTGCGGGCCTTCCCACTGAATTATATATAACACTTGGGTTTGGGGTGGGATTTTTGGGAAGGAAATCTGTTGCCAAGCAATGGAGCTGTGGCCTGGCTGTCTCCTCCCAAACTGAGAGTTAGAAGTGTATGTAAAATATCTGAGACATCTCAAGTGGGGTTGCAGGAGGCTGGATCACGGGAATGTGGTGGAAAAGCTGCTGCTGGGCTTGGGAGAAGGTTTTCCTTTCATTTTCCAGAGCCAAAGCTGGAATTCGAGAGTTGCTTGATCCCAGAGGCAACAAGAGATATGGGGGATCATGAGAAATCCCCCTAGGGTCCTGTGGGGAGCTCTCCCCATGGATTTACAACCAGGACATGTCCTGGACAGCGTGTATAAAAAACATTGGATTTTATCCCCAAAAGGAAGGTGGGACCAGCCCCAGCATGGAGATGTTGGGGGGTCAATCTCAGCACCACAAACTGGAGCATGACCTTCAGCACCCACTCATCAATCCATGGCACCCACAGGGGGTGTGGATGAATCAGAGGGTCAATACCGACCCTAATCCCACAGCTGGGGCTGGCAGCGCCCGTTGGCCTCCCTGGGCAAGCTCCAGTGGGAATGGCAGTGCCAGCCCAGGGACTGACTTCATCCCGGTGCCCGCGAGCATCGCCCGCACTGCAGCCCTGCCTGGGAGCCCCTGCTTTGCTCCAGGCCAGGAGCAGCCCCACAGGAGGGGTTCAGCTGACAGCAATCCAGAGGGATGCAAAGTTTTCCTGATGTTTTCCCCAGCTGCTCAGCCTGGGAGGGAAATCCCACTGGCGTGCTTTCCTCATTAACCGCTGTCACATTTTCCAGGCAGAGCCTCGGTGTGCCAGGCGCTGATTTGCATCACCAGATCACAAGGATGTGACCTAATTAAATTTCAGCTCTTTTCAATATGATTTTCATACTCACACGGGGTTTTTTTTTTTTTGGACCTGTGGAACCAGCTGTCT
Source organism: Tangara arthus (assembly GCA_035584835.1). Lineage (NCBI taxonomy): Eukaryota > Metazoa > Chordata > Aves > Passeriformes > Thraupidae > Tangara > Tangara arthus. The sequence goes on along the minus strand of JAWMQZ010000283.1, from coordinate 61,527,344 downwards.
CGGCAGGGATGTTTCAGGCTTGGAATGGAAGTGGAGAAAACATCTAATTTCCCACTGGGAGCGGCTGCGGAGCCGAGCTCTGGGGTCTCTCCAAAGCCTTTCCCTGCTCCCAAAGTTTGATTCACAAGAGTGAATTGTGCTATTTTTTTAGGGCAGATTGTTTTATTATTATTTATGCAGAGGGGAACATGTTAGTCCCACCCCTCTTCCCGTGCAGATGGATTTAGATCACGCTGGGAAGAGGGGTGGGAGAACCTGGAGTGAACCACATCCCTCCTGGAACAACCAGCCTTCCCAGGGCTCAGCACTGGATCTTACAAGATGCCTCCAGTCAAGACAGGTCCCATCAAACCCCACCAAGGCCCCTCAGCACAAGGCATATCCAACCATTCCATGCACCCAGACCTCTCCAGGAGTCTTTTAATCCCCAAAAAAATATTATTTGGAGTCTTAATTTTCGCTGGGAAGGGCCTGTTCACCAGTGAGGGTAACACAGGAGGGTATCCCAGCTGGATTTTTGGCTGAATGAGCAGAATCCCCCGTGCTTTCCCGTTGCTATGGCAAGGGGGAGAGCCGGGATTTTTGTGCATGGGTTGGTAAATCCGGCCCGTTCTGCACGGCTGATTCGCCCTCCAATTAATTAAGGGCATTCTTCACTTCCCCTCGCAATTAACATAAAGAAAACTCAATTAACTCCTGCACGGTGGACGCTGAGCACCGCCTTGGGCAGTGTGAAACCTCCTGCCCTCCTGCAGGAAACACCCAGAGATTGTCAGGCTGACCACAGAGCCCAGAGCAGAGCCCAGAGCCCATCGTGCTGCCACCCATCCCCATGGAATCACCCAGTTCTCCCTGAGTGAAATCACATTCCTGGCTTTGCCAGACCTGTTGACATTGGCTGTGAGCTGGGAATTGGGCTGGAAAAGGAGATTTGGGTGGAAATGGAGACTTCTGGCCATCCTCAGGCAGGCTGGTGCCTCTTCCCACAGCTCCTGGGCTGTGATGGTACAAAGGGCACTTCTCCTGATCCCTTGGTCACTCATCCTCCCTTTTTTATGGCTGAAGCGATGAGTCTGGGAGCAGAGTCTGGGAGCAGAGTCTGGGAGCACGGTCTGGGAGCAGTCTGGGAGTAGAGTCTGGGAGCAGAGTCTTGGAGCAGTCTGGGAGCAGAGTCTGGGAGCAGAGTCTGGGAGTAGTCTTGGAGCAGTCTGGGAGCAGGGTCTGGGAGCAGGGTCTGGGAGCACAGTCTCTCAGCCCGTGGCACCCACGCCCCCTGGCCACGCCCGTAATCCCTGCCATGAGGTGCAGCAGGTATTTCCTGTTCCCGGACTGCTCCAACTCGCCCTGCCCGGCTCCGGCTGCCCCGAGCAGCTCCCGGCGCTCCCCGATGGATTCGGGTCCTGCAGAGCAGCGTGGCTGACAGGACGAGCCGTGCTCTCTCCAGTCTCCCAAAATAAATATGGGAGGAGGGAGGGGATGGCAGTGCCCTGCCGAGATAAAAGTGACACGGTCTGAGCCGGCTCCTGCTGCCTCACCAAGTCCTTGGGATTTGCCTCTGGAATTCCCACACTGCCTCAACATAAATTTGCCTCATCCAGGGGATGCCTGGTCTCTGAGCAGGGAGGTGACTTGGAGACTTCCAGCTACTGTGCTACGTCACTTTCTTACCCACACTGCCTTCTGAATTTTGGGTTGGTTGGATAAACCATGCTCTGGCTGTTTATCAGTTCCCAGATGACTTGGAATAGATCCAGCGTCCTCCCCAAACTGGGAATTACCAAAAATCCCAAGTGCTGGCACCACCATCAAGGTTTTGGGTTTTTTTTCCTGCTAGTTTAACACTTTTTAGGTGTTTGTTTCCAGTGCATTGGGCAAGCCCCGGGTTTGGATGAGGACAGAGCAGCCTCCTTCCCACAAAGGCAGCTGGAGCATCCTTCATTTCCAGCCTGAGGAGAGCTGCAGGATTGGCCATGGAGGGGGTCAATCCCTTGTCCCCCACACCCTCCCCGGGGCCACCCACAGCGCTGTGACAAAGCCACCACACCAACCACCATCACACCGACTGCAATTCCTGAACATCCAACCCTGTCCTCAGCCCCTGCCAATAATCCTCGGGGACAAAAGACCCCGAGGGCAGCTCCCGCCCCCGCCTGTAATTCCTCCCCTTCGCCCTAATCCCCTCCAGGCCCTTCTGTCGCAGCGGCCAAATCCCATTAACCGCGCAAGGACCGCGCTCCGCCGGCGCTCAAAGGAAGCCGCGGCACGGGCGGGTGGGGTGGAGGAGCCATCCCTGCCTTGAGTGGGGTTTATTGCCAAAAAAAGGCCTGAGAGCAGGGAGCTGTGTCTGGCCAAGGAGTGAGGGAGGGGAGGTGGTCTGGGGCTCGTGGCCATCGCTCTGCTGGGGGTGACTCTTTTCCCAGTTTCCCAATTCCTGATGAATTTTTCTCTTTTCCCAGTTGGCTTGGTTGTGGTACCAGCTTCCAAGACCCCACTCCAAACACTCCCGCGGGTCCCACTCAGCCTCCAGGACTTAATTTCTGCTTGTTCAGGGTTTGCCATGAGCCTCTGAGCTCTGTTTCATGTCTGGTTGCAGAGGAAGATGCTCTGGTCCACCTCCAACCTGGCAAGGAGGATGGCTGGGGATTGGAAGGATATTCTCCAACCTGGCCACACTCCCAAGGGTCTCAAGTCATTTTCCCATGGTCTTGTTAGCTAAGAAGAAAAAAATACTCAGCATGGAGGTAGCACAAATTCAGGATGGTCCAAGCAAAACCCTACCAGAACCAGAGTGAAGAAAAAGAAAAACCAAAGAAAAACCCAGCACTTTGGATTTGCAGCTTTTGCCAGGCTGAACTCAAGCTGCAATTGGGATGTGAAATCAAATAATAATTTTGGGATGGTGAAGGTCCTGGGATAGAAAGGAGGAGGAGGGCAAGGAGACCTGGAGGGTGCACAGGCAGCAGAACATGAGGAAGGGCTTTGGAGGATGTGCCAGGGAGATGCTGCTTTTCCAGGCACAGGTTGGGTAGAAGGTGAATAAATGCTGGTTGGCCCCAGGGGCTGCAGAAGGACCAGGCTGTGCCTTAAATGAGGTGCAGAAACACGTGGAGGCTGAGTCACAGGGGACGAGGTCCAAGCAGCCAGGGGAGGCTGAGGGCAGCACACTGACCACTGGCAGCTGCTCCCACACCTGAGCTAATGTTTAGCTTTGGACTTTGCCAAGTTGTCCAAGGGGCAAAGGAGGAGGATGAGGATGAGGGCAGGTGACCCGAGGGGGGCTGAGGGTGGCTGTGAGCTGGGCCAGTCCCCAGGGCTGTGACTCCTGCACGAGCTCTGCGTCAGAGGGAGCCACTTCTGGGTGTAGTTTCTGCTGGTTTGGTCCAGGTTCAGCAGGACATTCCCTGACAGGGCCTTGCTGAGCTCCTCCATTTAGCTCAGCCCTTCCTGATGTATTTTATTCCCAACACATCGGGCTCCAGACAGCATTAGAAAGGGCTGCCCTGAGGGGACACTGTCGTGGACAGGGTGAGGAGCCTGGTGGCACCACTGACAAGGCTGCAAACGTGTCCCCAGCACCGGCCCAGGGCTGAGCACGTCCCATTGGCCTGGATAACCCACCCTGGCAGGTGCCTTGTCTCTATTTAAACCCCCTCTCCTGGGATGTAATTAAGGACGTGTCTATTAATTGCTGTGTCACAGCAGCACAGATCGTCCCTGTCACCACCGGTGCTCCCTGGGCAGCCCCCAATGGATCACTGCCATGGGGGCTGCCAAACCCACCACCTCCATCCTGCAGCATCCCAAACCTTCCCATTTCGAGTTCTACCTTGCAGGCAATTTTGCACAGCAGCATTCCCCAATCCCAGATTATTCTAATGACACCGTGGAAGAGCTAAAAATAGCAGCAAGGCATTTTGTGCCTCCCCCCCAGCAGCCGCTGTCGGGAGTGCAGGGGAGCCTCTGAGGTGTTTGCAGGGAGCGTTCGGAGAGTATCACACCTCCCCTTTCCCTTGCCAGCCCTGGATCTTTAAATATCTGGCCCAAATCCACACAAGCCTGTAGCTGCTTAACTCCTTCCTTGCACTTAAATCCAAAGGAAATTGGGCACCTGGATGGCATGGAGGACATGGGGTGGTGGGTGCAAAGCACAATTGCAGGAGTGACTCAGCCATGGTGTGGGTGGCGGGATCCCCTCAGCTTCCCTGGGGACCTCCTGGCTCCAGTGGGAGCTTTCCAGCTCCTGTGGAATTCACAGAGCCCACCTGTCCCACCCCACTTCACCTCCTCTCCTGCCAGGGCTCTCAGGTGTCTCAGGGTCCTGCATGTGCCAGAAAATGCTGTGGGAAGCAACCCCGAATCCACACTGCTCTCCTTAAAATGAGCATCCCAAAATTGATGCATTCACCCAAAAATGGTGCACTCCCCAAAAAAGTGATGCCCTGCCCCCAAACCAGCCATGCTGGATTTAGCACCTGAACATGCTCAGCAGGGTGAAGCAGCGGCCTTTTTTTTTTGTTTTTTTTTTTTTCTTTTTTATTTAAGGCATCCTATGGGATCCTGAACTTAGCAAAGGTGGCTGGAGCTTGGGAATCCACACGGAAATGTGAACAACATTGCTCCACACAGCCCTGCCAGCCCTGGGAGTCCACCAGGCATCAGCTGGGCTGGGCAGGGGGAGCAAAACCCACAGAAACCATCACCAACTTCATCCACAGCTTCCGAGCAGATTCCCAGAGCCAGCACTGGGAATGGCTCCGTGCTGCACTCTGGGCATGGCAGCCGGTGCTGGCACGAGGGCACGGATGTGTGTGGAGAGGCAGGGAGCAGCCAGGGAGACATCCAGCCCCGGCACGGGCACAGCGGCACGGCGTGCCCTCGGGGGATGCAGGGATCCAAACCGGAGGAGAGCCCTGCTCGGAGGGCGTCGGGCCAGGATTGCACCGGTGAGGAGCTGGAGGCGGGACGGGCAGAGCGGGAGGAGAAGCGGCCGATCGCTGTCCCCAGGGGGACAGAAACAGTGAGCTGCCCCCCAGGGGGATAGAAACACCGATCGCTGTCCCCAAGGGGACAGAAACACTGTGAGCTGCCCCCCAGGGGGATAGAAACACCGATCGCTGTCCCCCAAGGGGACAGAAACAGTGAGCTGCCCCCCAGGGGGACAGAAAGGCCGTGAGCCGGTGGCTGCCACGCGTCAGGGATGGCACTGGAGCGGAGCAGAGGCGGATGAGTCAGAGGATTCGGGCACAATGGGAAGCGCGGGCTCAGCACGGCCGGGGACACGCAGGAACAGGGACATGCCGGGATAGGGACGTGCCGGGATGGGGCCTCAAGGCTGCCAGCGCTGCATCACCCTGAGCAAACCCTCCTCCAGAGGGAAACATGTGGTTTTTTTCCTCCCGGTCACAGGGAGAGGAAGGAAATGGGTGAACTCATGGCAGCGTGCACGGAGAGGGCTCTGCCACGCGTCCTGCCCGCCCTGCTGGACACGGGGACACAGGGACACGGGGCTGTCCTGCACTTCCCCTGGCGCTGGCAGGGTCCCAGGGACCACAGCCCAGCCCGGCTGCTTCCCCAAGGCACCCCCACTTCCCTCCTGCCCACTGCTGCCTTCTCACTTCCACAGCCTTTCCTGTTTTAGAGATTTCCTTGTTTTATAAACCCAAAAAAAGCGAACCCAGGAGCACATGAGGATTAAGGAACAGGCACACCAAAGCAGGAGCCCTGTTTCACCTCCTGATCCCAGTCACCCCATAAGCCCTCGGCTGCTCCCACATTCCTCTGGGGAATGGCGAGGACAGGAATAACTGGCACAGGATAATTACAGGGCTGAAGATGGAGGTGCTGCCTGGGCACGAGATGCCAAAGCTCTCAGGGATGGGAGAAACCTCCCATGGCAAACCTGGGCTGGACCCAGACAACCATCCCACAGGGGAATTTTGGAAACATCCTTCAAAAATGTTTCCACAGGCCAAAACAGTTTGACAGAATTTCAGCCACCCCTTTCTCTGCTCCTTGTCATCTTTGTTCCACTTCACACAGGATGGTGGCTGGGGGAAGCTGATCCTCAGAAGAAGACACCAAACTTGGACACAAATATGGGCCACCATCACCCTGGAGGTCCTGGTCAGTCCCTGGGAGCTGGAACCACAGCTCTGGCTGCTCATGGGTGCACAAACAGGAGCTCCAGGGCCCCTGTGCTGCACAAACCTCATGGTTTGCATGGCCTCAGAAAAGAAACTTTCTTTTTTTTGTTTCAGGATGTGAAAGGAGACCACAAGACTGTGGTCCCACGGCTTCCCCACCCCTGGACGACAGGACACTGCACCAGCAGCAAGCAGATCAAACTGACACCATTGCAGGAGGGGAAGGCTGGGATCCCTCTCCTGGCCCTACAGGCACTTGTGGGGCAGAGCTGGGAACATCTGCTGGGCAAGGAGCCACATGCACACCACCAGTGTGCACCAAGGAGTGTCCCCACTCCACAGGCTGGGCTGCCAGAACACCTGGGGTTTGAAATCATGACATTCCTGAATGGTTTGGGGTGGAAGGGACCTCAAAGCTCATCTTGTTCCACTCCGTGCCATGGGCAGGGACACCTTCCACTACCCCTGTCCAACCTGGCCTTGGACACCTCCAGGGATCCAGGGGCAGCCACAGCTGCTCTGGGCACCCTGTGCCTGGGCCTCCCCACCCTCACAGGCAGGAATTTCTCCCCAATATCCAGACTAACTCTGGCCTCTGGTAGTGGGAAGCCATTCCTCCTGCTCCAGGCCCTCCATGCACTGCCCACCCCCCAGGGCCCCATGAGGTGTGGGGCAGGTGCAGCAGTGACGGGAGAGGCCCCAGATGTGACCTTCTGTCACTGAGCTGCTGAGGGACTGTCACCCTGCCGTTGTCACTGAGCTGTTTGCTCCTTGGCTGGGGCTCAGGAAGTGGCACAACAGCAGCAGCAGCCACACAATCCACCCAATGCACCGTTTAACGGACTGGGAGCCCACTGCAGCTGGGGGGAGCAGAGCCACAGGAATAAAAACCCTTTTCCTTAATGCTGCAGGCAAGAAGTGGCATTTTCTAAGAGGAGAATCCATTTGTCCAGGACTACATGCCACAGAAAACGATTACACAGCTGGGGAGAACACTTTCCCAAGCAAAGCCACCAGCCCTGAGGGGGGACTGGGAGCAGTCCTGGCCTCACACAGTCCCAGGGGCTCTGCAGCAGCACCAGGAATCACTCATGGATGGCCAGAGCTGGACACCAGCACTGCTCCTGGCAGCTATCCTGCATCTCCTGCTTGTCCTAGAAAAGGGAAAAATACCCAAGGAACATTGAGGGTCCTGCAGTTCGTGCCTGACACCATGACAAGAAGCCATCAGTGAGTGATGTGGCTGGTGCTGAGCTGGCATCACACACTGTGCTCCCTCCCAGACTGCGTGCCCTCGATCCAAGTGGAGCTGGAACAGCTCCCCTGGCTGCCACAGCCAGCAGTGAGCAGCCCAGCAGAGCCCCAGAGGCACCACGGGACGGTGGCACTGCCACTGCTGGCACCAGAGGGACAGGGCAGGGCAGAGCACCCTCCAGGGCTGGGGGCTGAGCCAGCACAGGAGCTCTCCCGGGAAAATCCCGCGTGACCTCCGCACCACAGCCCACACAGTTTCCCAGGGCTGGGGCGGGTGTTGGAGCCGTGCCAGGAAATTATCCACAATTTAAGCATGACTTCAGGCAAACGCCTCAAAATCCCAAATGTCTCTGCCTGTGACACTAAACCAGCTCCCACAGCAGCAGCACAGGGGGGTTTCCTGCTCTCTCTTGTGAGGACAAATCTCAGCAAGGTGAGGCACAGGGTGGGAACCCAGTTGGGATGGGGTGGATTTGGTGCTGCTGGTTCCCACCACAGCCAGCCTGGGGGCAGAGCCCAGGGATGAGCTCTCTTACATGGAGAGCTGGGACAGATTTGGGCTGGCATGGCAGGAGGGAGTGCCAGGGACAGAATTCTCCTGAGCACCTGCTGTGCCCCAGAGGCCGGGCAGAGCCTGACTCTGTCACAGCCAGACTTCTCCACAGAGCCCCTGAGTTCCATGGAAGTGGCACCAAAACTCTCCAAGGAATCAGAACAAGTCCAACTGGGACAAACAGGACAGGTGAGAGAACAGAGAGGTTGGCAAGAGGCAGGATCACCACCTCCCTCACATCCCATTTTCCATGAGGGCTCCACACCCTCTCCTAGTTCAGAGCAGGCAGCCTCTCAGCCACGGTGGAGCTGAGCCCCAGCAGGATCTCATCCCCTTTCCCAAAGCCCTTTTTCCTCCCCAAAAAGCAGCAGTTTCACGCGGTGGCTCTGGGGACGGGGGCCCCGCCCTGCTGCCCTGCTTAGCGGCAGTTTCCTCTCACAGCTGCAGAGCAGCAGCAGCTGGGTTTTACATCCCCCTCGCCGGCTGCAGGCAGTGACAGGAGGTGACGCAGGGGGTGACACCACCCAGCCCCCTCCCACAAGGTCCCTGTCACTCAGGGACAATCACAACCTGAGTGACACAGGCCCAAAGCTGAGGGCACAGCAGAGCAGCAGCCAGCAGGGAAGAAAATGCACTTCTTCCCTTTTTCTTCTGAAGAAGAGATCCGAGCCCTGTGCAAAAGGAAGTGCTGATACCACACATCCTGCAGATAAAATACAGTTATTCCATCAGCTCCAAACCCTTGGGGAAGGCTGCTCCCCTCTGCATCACCCCCACCACCAAGCAGGGTGCCAGAGTGTCCCAGTGTGACATCACCCCTTTGTGCTTTGGGACATCATCCCCACCACTGCTGGGATTTGGGGATCTTCTCCTCATTTTTCTGCATTAAGAGCTTCCACTTGGGAAGCCACGTTGGTGTAAACATTCCAGTAAATCCCTTCCTGCAGGCCACTGGGTAATTAAGAGCTCTTTTCATAACAAGGTAACAAATAACACGTGTGGTTTGACAAATTAAGTTCTCGTGTTCGCTAATCATCGCTCGGCAAGCCAGGACAGCGGTTTAGGATGTGGGAAGTTTGCAAGGAATTCTCTTACTGGAGATAAAGGGAGCCTGAACTCAGGGCAGGTGCAGGAAACTCCTGGGAGCCTGCAAACAAAGCTCTTCCCAACCCATCAGCTTCTCAGAGAAAACTCAGCCACAGTAACTCGTGCCTCTGTCACAGACCCAACTTCCACAGCTGCTTCCACCATAGAAAAGTGAAAATTCCTGCAAAATTCCTCCTCTAAGCCAGCACTGAGCTCCAACAGGCAGAAACACCAACAGCCACAAGGAACCCGCTAACCAGAATAACCTGAAGGTGTCGAACTTGAACACTGCACACCCTTGCACCGGAAAAGCACAGGTGAAAACAGAAGGCAGAACGATTTTGCACAGGTGTTTTATCTGTGCAGGCACCACCACCAGGACAGCCCCAGCTCCGGGAATGAGCCTCCCAGGAGGGACTGACACAGGAAGCACAGGACGAATGAACAACCCACATCTGAAACCCAACTCCTGTGCCAAAGTTTTATTGACCGCTCCCATTTTCCCCTCTGGGCGGTTCCAGCGCGGTGCCCTCGGAGGGGCTCGGTGAGCGCTCGGCAGTGCCCAGCAGAGGCACCGGCACAGCCCCCGCGGTGCCCTCGGAGGGGCTCGGTGAGTGCCCAGCAGAGGCACTGGCACAGCCCCCGCGGTGCCCTCGGAGGGGCTCGGCGAGCGCTCGGCAGCGCCGCTCCCCCAGAAGCACCCAGCAGAGGCACCGGCACAGCCCCCGCGCTGCCCGGGCCGCTCCCCCGGCAAAGGCACCGGCACAGCCCCCGCGCTGCCCGGGCCGCTCCGGCTCCATTCCCCGCCTCCCCGGGCCGCAGACACGGGCAGCCCACAGCTGTCCGGCCGGAAGGCGCTGTCAGACACCTCGGCTGCCGACTGGGCCAGCCAGAAGCTGCTCGGGACAGACGAGTCACAAGCACACCGCAGACAGTCCCTCTGTGTTGTTATCCCATCCCCGCTGCTCCAGAGCTCTGCCAGGGGGCACATCCCGTGCTCAAAGATCTCACGATGGGGAATTCTGTCAAGAGATTTTCACAAAGATGACAGATTTGTAAGTGGCCTGGTTTTGTTCAAGAGCTGAGCCTGCACTGTTGTGTCAGCACAATATGCAAAATATTTTCTTCACGCTTCATCAGTTAACCCCAAAACGATCAAAGCAATCCTGGCAGCTGCTGGGTATCACATCTAGAGCCTGGTTTTGGGGAGAGGGTGGCACAGCAGAGCCCACAGTGCCAAAAGCAGCACCAGGCATTTTATTTTTATTACTTTGGTGCCTCTAAACTCCAGTTTGGAGATCCCACCCCACCAGTGCATGGAAGCAGAAGTGTGAAGCTCAAAGGTAGTGCTGAAGAGGAGGGCTGGCACCTGGAGCACCAGGTTTGGGAACAAAGCAGCTCCTTTGGACAGCAGGGCTGTGGTTCCACAGGGTCCCACATTTCACAGTCAGTTTGGAGCTTCACCCTTGGAGTGCTCACGCTGTGCCAAGGAAACAGCAGCTCTGGGAATTCCTGGCAGCAATTGCCAACGGTGCCATGAACCATTCCAGTGCAAGGTGTCCCTGCCCATGGCAGGGGGTGGAGTGAAATGAGCTTTAAGGTCCTTTCCCAACAACCCAAAGCATCCTGGATTCTGTGCACCTACCATGTGCTTCCTGTGGATGCTCACGATGTGGATGTCCTCACTCCGATACTCCTCGTCGTGCCTATCCAGGGGAATCTTCTCCAGCTCAAAGTCCCTCTGGAGCAGCTGTTCCACAAAGAACAGTTCCACAACCATTCCAGACATTCCCCACCATGCAGCACGTCACCCTCATTTAAACTGCTTCAGCAGTAACTTAAAGCTACAGACACCTGCAATACTCCAGAAAAATCTATTTAAGCTTGTGGTAAAACACTCCTGATGGGATTTAAGAGATGTGTGGATGTGGCACTTGGGGACATGGCTTAGTGGTGGCCTTGCCAGTGCTCGGGGGATGGTTGAACTTGATGATCTCAGAGGACTTTCCCAGCCTAAATAATTCTCTGAATCCATGATTTTATTTCAATCCCTAAAATGCTAAGCCAAACCACAGCACCTGCCTGTCTGCCAACCCTCTCAGCTGAAAGGAGAGAAAAAATCCAGTCTAAAATCCCCCAGCATCAGCTCTGGGCTGTGCTCAGATTGCCTGGGCTGAACCTGGCAAGGAAGGAAATAAATCACAAAAAACCAGAGAAATCAGCCAGAAACACCAACACCTGTTGAGTTAATTGTGGGAGCAGCACCTCAGCAGAGCTGAGCACACCAGAATGTGAGGCACTAATTACCAAACAGGTGCTTGGATTAACACCAATCCCCTGGAATTCTCACCCTTTTCATTTTCTTTTTTGCAGTATTACCGTTATCATATATAATCCTGCACAAGAGCTGCTTCTCAGCAGTCACCACAGGTGCAGAGTTAAATCTGCACTGACCATCATACCCCCACAGGTGCTCCCTGTGTTGCTTTTCCTCACCTGCACACAAGATACAGCTGGAATATTCAATTAAAACACTTATTAATGGGCTCTCATTAGAGACAAGGAATTTCTTCAGAAGTACCTCTATCACTCAGGAGAAGTTTTGAGTTCCTGAGCAAAACTTCATATTTTCCCTGTGCTTTCAATAGAGCAGCCTAAAAGAAAATATGCTTAAAACTCACTTACTTCAAAGTATTTCCTCTCAATTTCAGGGTTCTTCCCCATAGTTCTCTGTTCATAGCAGCACAGGACACAAGTGTCAGGGCCTGTCAGGTCCTTCAGGGTCTTCAGCAAGGGCTCCAAGGACTGCCCAGAAAAGGTTAAACATTTCCCACGTGGATTTCAAGCTCATTTCACTGGTTGCAATAGCCTCTAGCTAAAGTCTTCACCCAAGAGAGAACCTCCCAGTTTCACTTTTCTGCTGGTTATTTTTAGTGCTTTAAGTGGGACAAGAAGAATACGGGGAAAAAGCTGGGAAGGAGAGGAGAAAAGGGGACTCACAGGAGAAGACTGACCAAGAAAACTGAACTGGAATCCAAGCCAGAAACAGCCCACAGTGCTGAGTGGGCACTTGCTCGAGGCACACAACAATGAGTACTCCTCAGTGTGCTTCAAAAGTGAGAGTTTTCTCAATTATTCCTGGAGGATGGCTCAGATCCAGACCACAGAGGAGGGAAATGGGTACAACAGGCAGGGACTCAATGCCAGGGGCTGCTAAAGCCACTGGAAGGGCACTGGGACACGGGGTTTGTCAGGGTATTTCCCTTTTCCTGCAGCTTCCCTCAGCTCTCTGTGCACATCCTACAAGCTCCAGCTGAGGACACGAGGCAGACTGCAACAACCACTCAGCTGTGGCAGGATTTATCCTTTTGCCTTCCCAAGGAAAGCGTGAGGAGAACCCAAACAGTAGACTTAGCACATTTAAATTTCATTTACCAATGATTTCAACAGTTCACATTTTGCTTCACCATTCCAAATGTTAAAAATAAAAAAGAAGGAGGGGGGGAACAAACATTCAAATTGGGATTTTTAACATAAAAATAGTCTCTGGTTCTATGTCAAATGGCCTTACAGTTATTAAAAATGCCTTTTCCAGTTTTGTTCTACCTATTCCTATAAACCACAGGGACCATGACATGAGCACAATATTCATCTGAACACTTCTCATACCAAACAGACTGATCCCACTCCTTTCCCAAGAAACCTTTCTGTAGGGGTTTAGCAAAGTCCTCATTTACCTCCTCATAGTAAATGCAATCAGCCATGAGTATATAATCGGGGGCAGGCTGAAATTCTGTTACATCTTCACCCCTAAAAAGAACAAACAAGAAAATACCAACAAGAAGATAAAAGAAATTTTAGTACTAACACGTACTAAAGGATTGAGCACGCAGTTAACTACTGTGTTCTCATATTAAGTTTCCCTCTCACAGCGGTATTTGAAGTTATTTAGCAATTTAATGAAGGCAGTGCAGAATCACAGAATCCCAAACTGGTTTGGGTGGGAAGGGAACTTAAATCCCATCCCATTCCTCCCCCCGCCATGGCAGGGACACCTTCCACTATCCCAGGCTGCTCCAAGCCCTGTCCAGCCCGGCCTTGGACACTTCCAGGGGCAGCCACAGCTTCTCTGGGCACTTGTGCCAGGATGTCCCCACCCTCCCAGCCAGGAATTCCCAATTCCCTATATCCCATCTAAACCGACTCTTTTTCGATCTGAACCCAGAATCCCCGTTAAAGCTGAACAGAGACATTAAATAAAGGCTCATACAAACCATTTCAGTACCTTGGCTCGGACGGACCCTGTGACCAGGTGCTTGTTATTCTCAATATTGATCAGCAACAGCTCCTGCAGCTCCTCCAGGTCTGTGACCGTCACGTTCGCCCTGTAACACACACATGTGGATAGGGAGTAACGCCATGGCAGGGGACACTCCGCACAGCACAGAAAACAGGGTTTAAAGGAATCCAAAGGGTCTGAGGGAGCAGACAGTGCTGGGCAGGGAATCCGCTCACCCCAGCGTGGCTGCCATGATGCCGACGGCGCCGGTGCCCGCGCCCAGCTCCAGGACGTGGCGGCGGGCGAGGGGGCAGGCGCCGGTCTCCAGGAACTTGGCGAGCACCAGCGCGGCGTCCCACACCACACAGCCCACGCTGCCGGCCGCCCGCTGCTCCAGCCGCAGCGCCGGCCCGGCCCGCCGCTCCAGCTCCCTCACGAAGCCCGCCATGGCCGCGGCTCTGAGGCGGCGCGGCCCCGCCCCGGCAGGAAATGGCGGGCGGGCCGTGAGGGGACGGCGCTGCCCGCCCGCTCTGGGCGGCGCGAGGGGCTGTGAACCATGGGCATGGAGGCTTTTCCAGGCGGAATGATTCCAGGATTCCGGCAGCCGTGTCCAGCCGGAATTCATTCCAGGATTCCGGCAGCCGCGGCCCTGAGGGAGCGCGGAGCCCTCAGGAGGCGCTCCCTCATCCCTCCCGAGCCGCTCCAGCCTGAGCCCTCCTGAAGGTTTTGTTACAAACCGCCCTCACGCAACTTTAAAAAGGTCTTACAAACCTACAAAAAAGGTCTTAATAAACTTACCAAAAAGTTTTAATAAACCTACAAAAGTCTTAGTAAGTCTACAAAAAAGGTCCTAATAACATACAAAAATGCTTTAAAATAAACTTTAAAATGGTCTTAATAAATGTACAAAAAGGTCTTAGTAAACCTGCGAAAAGGTTAATAAACCTATGAAGAAGGTCTTCATAAACCTATGAAAAAGGTTTTAATAAACCTACAGAAAAGGATTTAGCCTACAAAAAGGTCTTAACAAACCTACGAAAAGGTTTTAATAAACTCACAAAAAAAAGTTTTAATAAAGCAACTGAATATGAGTTGATTCTGTGTTGACATCTTGAAATGCAAAGGTTTTAGATTTTTTTCTCCCCCCTTGGATATGTAGAAGTTTTTTTATTGCCTTATTTCTGAATTTCTTTCAGAGCAATGTGAGGCCTCTTGGTGGTCAGCAGACGTCCCTTGGGAAGAAGTTTTCTGAGGGAATTGCCTTTTCCCACACAAACCAACTTCAAACCCAAACTTCACATTTTCCCCTTCCAGCAGTTTTTTTTGTTGTTCTTTTTACCCACCCCTCTAATTATGAAGTAACTGAAATGTTATTTATTGCTCTCTTGAACCATGCTGGTGGGAATCTCACTGCCTTTGACCACTTTGCATGGCCATATTATGATATATTTTACTGTGGAATATTCAAAATGGTTCTGGCATAAGCACTTGTACAGGAAGGCATAAAGCTGACATCTGTATTTTCTAAAATGTGACAGACAATTTTTTCCTCTTAAACAATACACTAAAGTCTGAAAAAATATTATTCCTTGTTTAGCAATAGCTCCTGGTGGGGACTTCAAAAGAGTTAATGCAAAGAATCTAAGAAAGAATTCCACTTTTCCAAGTAATCTTCCATTTCCTACCTGCACTCCCAGTCCATGCATCTCAAATTCGAGACTTCTTGAACCTTTTTTTAGCAAAATGAAGCAGCTCTCCTATAAAAAGTGTGAATGGATTCCAACCCTCTCTTCTTCCTCATGGAAGGAGCATGGAGGGGACAGACAGTAAAAAAAGTGTTCAAGAAACAGAGGGAAAAATACATCTGAAATTGGGAGGAGGAGAAAACTGGGGGGTTCTTGGTATGATCCTGTACATGGCCAGGAATTGGACTCCTGATGGATCCCTTCCAGCTCAGGGGATTTCTAATTAACATCCCTCTTCAGTCCTATCTCCTTTCCAAAAAGGAGAATTTTCCAAATGGAACGCCCAAGACAATGGGAGCAGCTTAGGCAGACTGATGAGAAGCTGGAGTGTGATTTGGGATGAGCCAAAGTGAGACCAGCAGCATGGAAAATTGGGGCATTTTGTATTGTCAAAAATGCAATTCCCAACCTTGTCCTTGTAAGGAACACGCACTGCTCAAGCTCTTAAAAATTAAGACTGGGGTGATTTATTAATCTTGTTAAGAACTCTGATACAAAGCACAGTAAAAGGCCACAAACCAGTAAATAAAATGTGGCTTGTGAAGGCCACTTTATAAATGCTGCTACAGAACTACCAGTAAAACAGACTCACTCTCACACCAGTTCAAACAGGGCCGTTTGACTGGCAAAGAAAAGTTCCATTCACTTATCAGTTTAAAAAGTTTAATAAAGCTTTAAGTGTTTGCTGGTTTAAATGCTACCAATTTCCAAAGTGGATTCACGAGTTAAGTGAAGATCTAGAGGGAGTTATTAGGTCTGGAAGGCAGGACTGTCCCAAGCCAGAGGAAACGCTGCTGGCCGGATCCAGTCCCAGGAGTAGCAGACTGTGTTATAGGCCTCGAAGTCAACTTCAATTTATACACGTCATTAGCATATCTGTAAATATACAATATAAACAATTGTACAGGCGCATAGCTTTGTTCTCCACAACAGCAGACAAACTCTTTAGCTTAAGACACCTTTGCCTATCAAAACAAAAAAGGCACATCTGAACAGGATGCACGTGAAGTACTCGGGATCCTCCCCGATATCCGAGACGGGTACTCCTCCTTCATCCTTTCTCCAAAGAACCAAGACCAAAGGAATATTTTGGTATTTAGATTTCAACCTATTTTTTTTTCTTTGTCTTCAGCAGCAAATCAATGGCAATTAAGACATGGCATGAGAATATTCCAGAACAGGAGCTGTCACTCAGGAACCTCAAGGCAAGTGGTCAGAGGTTTCAAATCTGTGACACTCTGGATCCTTGTGTTGTTTGATCATCCCATTGCTGGGTGTCCTTAATTTAAAAAAAAAGGCCACTAGTGCTCAAATTTGAAAAAAAATTCCACAGACGCACCTTTTTTTTGGCTCAGTGCAATTAAACGATGTCAGTTTAAATTCACTTAGTGTAGTTTACAGTGCAAAAGGTCTATTTTGTGTCCTGGCAGAACGGTCGGCACTGAGGATGTGAACCAAGGCAATGCTGCTGCTCACCTGAGGGTAATGCTGTCCAACCACACAGGCTGGAATGTGTGTAGTCTGAATTTTTTCCAATTTAAACCTTTTTTTTTTTGATCAGCAGCACTTTAAGAGCATAATTTGTGAAAATACTAAAATACACTGCCTTTTTTTTTTCTCGAATAAATTAAAAAACAAAAAAGAGGAACTTTACAAACAGTATTCCAGTGTCAATGACTACTATGGCTAAGGTCATTGAGGAGTTTCTGCATTTTCTAGCAAAGACAGTCTGTGCAAAGGAGGGTGGGAGAGCTCCCTTTTGTAAGTCTTTGGCGGCAGTTTGGGCAGTTGGGGGCTGGAGTTGTGCCGGGGCGGCACGGGGGGCACGGGCGGCTGTGCCAGGTTGTTGTGGCTGGCGCTGAGGACGCAGCAGCGGCGCAGCACCCGCGGGGAGGGGGTGCTGGGAGGGGTGCCCGGAGAGCTGGGGCCGGAGCCGGCCTCCCGCAGCCACTCGGGCTCGCGGGGGAAGCGGCCCAGCGGCGGCGGCTGCAGGCTCAGCGGGCAGTTGATGAAGTGCTCGGGCGGCCGGAGCGGCACCGGGGGCGGGGTGTCGGGGACGGGGTCCCGGGGGGGAGGAGGAGGAGGGCTCGGCAGGGGCTGCTCCAGCGGGGCGGTGTAAGCAGGAACGCGAGGTTGGATCTTTGGAGGCGGCGGCTGCCGAGGTGGGATTGCTGGAGGATCGTCATCCGACTTGGAATTTCCCTGCGGTGCAGAAAAAGGAGGTGTAAGAAATGGAGAGCACGGAATGGTTTGGGTTGGAAGAGAACTTAAAGTCCCTCCCATTCCTCCCCCACCTCCCACTATCCCAGGCTGCTCCAAGCCCTGTCCAACCTGACCTCGGACACCTCCAGGGGCAGCCACAGCTTCTCTGGGCACCCTGTGCCAAGGCCTCCCCACCCTCCCAGCCAGGAATTCCCAATTCCCAACATCCCATCTAAACCCACTCTCCTTCAGTGTAAAGCCATTTCCTTTGTCCAGATGTTTGGATAAAGAGCAGTCTTCATTCATATGAGGAATTCTGACCTCTGCTAGTAATGCTGTCAGAAGCACAGCAGCTGTGCCCTTGATGGGAATATGAACACTTTGCTCCTGAAATTCCTAGCAGGGTTTGGACACTGCGAATCCAAAACTTAAAACCGGGAAACTGGAGCTCTGCATCTCAAAGTCTCTTAGACTGACAGAGCCCTGTTTGGATCAACGGTTGAACTTGACAATCTTTTCCAAGAGAAATGATTCTAGATATTCCCCAATTTATCACCACAGTTATTCAATCCAGGACAGCAATACCTTAGCATTGGAAGCATCCTGATCCATCTTTTTTCGTGGAGGAAGTGGAGGAGGGTTCTGAGGCTCATCACTCAGTTTAGGGAAGCTCCCCCAGGAGCTGAAGAAAGTCTCTGGAGAGGGAAGAGCAGATCTTTTACTCCTTGTGCAATATCTGAGGAACATATTCTGGAATATCAAGCCAAACTCAAAGCAACTCCAGTAAGATCTTTGTGCTCCACAGCAACATGAACCAGTAACTTCAGCAGCACGAAATCCTTTAATTCACTGCTTTAATCAGATCTAGGCCTCACAAAATGTTCCCCTATGTCCAGTATCAAAAAAAGGCATCACTAGTCTGCAGGCAATGCTGAGAGACAGGAAAATAAATCCAGGGGAACTCCAAGTGACTTCTTATAGAGGGAGAAAAAAAATCCTCAAATTAAAATACAACACAACCCCTGACTTGTATTGGTGATTTCTGTCACACCTTTGTTTTCCTCTTAGGAGTGCACTGAGCTCTGTGTCTACATCAGGCCTGTGCTCTCCAGCTGGAGATTAAATTTATCATATTTTAAAAAATGTGTGTGGAATAAATAAAGAGAACAGCTAAAAACCCAGGTGAATGCAGGATATCCCTCACAGCTGTGGTACAAAATGCGTCTCTTCCTTCCCAGCAACAGAGCAGTTATTTTCACTACGTGGAATTAGGAAATTATCAAGTTGCTTTATTTGTAGCTTTAGTCAAACAAAACAATCATCAAGGACATTCAAAATAGAAGGAAAATCATGTGAGAGCCTGGAGATAAAAACCCAACCCAAACTAAACCAGCAGTTTAAGTTTTAGGCTTTACATTCTTTACTGGACATCTGATCTAAAAGGAGCCCTTCTGAATGCAGCCCACATTCTCATCCCAGATTTCAGCTTTTAGTCCCCACTGAGCTCTCCTGAACCCAGGGAAGGCAGAGTTAAAATGTAACAGAGTTCCAACACTCACTCGACTGAGGCAAGTTCACAGGAGCGAAGATGCTGTTGTTACCTGGGAAATAAAAAAAGCCATTAAACCATTTCCAGACAGAACCACTGCACTACAGCACATAACAAATGCCTGAATAACCTGAGAGATCAGGAAAAAACCCCAAGTTTATGTACTGTAATCATGAATGAGAATATCTTGTGTAAGACATTCCTGAACTGGAGAATTTAACTCACGCTGGGAATTAATTTAATTACTTCACATTTTGCTAATAATTTTTTTAAATCTTGGTGCACACACCCCCCCAATCCATTTGGGAAGCCTGAGGGACAGCACCCACTATTATTAACCCATAAAAAGTTGTTATTTACCATAAGAACTGTTGAGGTCAATGTCCAGGAAGACGCTGAACTCGGAGGAGGCCGACACGGGCGGCGTTGAGGGCGTGTTGGGCGAGGTGGGGGCCGACGCCGCCGTCTCCTGCTCGGCCTCGGTGATCCTGCTGAAGCTGATCTTGCTGGGCTCCTTCTCCAGGGGCAGGGGGTGGCTCCTCAGCGTGCCCGAGGTGGAGCCGTGCCTGCCCGTGTTGGGCCTGATCCCGGGGGATTTCAGGGGATACGTTGTTTTCCTGGGCTGGAGACAGGGCAGATGTTAGCACTGCTGTGTTCCCAACACTGTTCCCAACACTGCAACGTTCCCAACACTGCTCCCAACACTGCAACGTTCCCAACACTGCTCCCAACACTGCAATGTTCCACACTGCAATGTTCCCAGCACTGCAACGTTCCCAACACTGCAACATTCCATACTGCAACGTTCCAAATGGCAACATTCCCAACACTGTTCCCAACACTGCAATGCTCCCAACACCGCAACATTCCATAATGCAACATTCCCAATACTGCAACAGTCCCAACACCGCAATGTTCCAAACACTGCAGCATTCCCAACATTGCAACATTCCCCACTGCAACGTTCCCAAACAATGCTGCCATTCCACGCTGCAGAAATCTCAAGAACTCCTGCCATGCCCCACTGCAGCATTCCCAAAAACTGACACATTCCATACTGCAACATTCCCCAAACCTGCAACATTCCATTCTGCAACATTCCCAACACTGCTGCCATTCCCCACTGCAGCATTTCCCAAACACCGCTGCCATTCCCCACTGCAACATTCCCAACACTGCTGCCATTCCCCATTGCAACATTCCCAAACACTGCTGCCAT
>JAWMQZ010000283.1:61482512-61493056 GCA_035584835.1 Tangara arthus | reverse complement strand
GCACAGCTGGCACTGCAGGAGGGCTGAGCCCCCATGGGATGGGGCTGTGCCACCCCCTGACACACAGGGGACAGGGCACGTTCTGACTGTCACTGTTTTGTATTACTGGATTTTTAAATTTTATTTTTATTTTCTTCTCTAATAAAAGCTGTTATTCCTACTCCCACATCTTTACCTGAAAACCCCTTAATTTCAAAATTATAAAAATTCATAGAGAAGCAGTTTACATTTTCCATATCAGGAGAGACTCCTGCCTTCCTTAACAGACACCTGTCCTTTCAAACCAAGACAAATATTCACATTATTCTTACAAGTGGGTAAGACTTTGAGCTGCTGCCCATCTACAAAGAAAACTGGCAACAAGGCATGCCTTGAAAAGGAAATACAGAGATTTTCCAGCAGGAAAAGGGGATTTATGTCCCTCCCTGGCAGCTGTGGGCAGGCAGGGAGGCTCTGGGGTGCTTACCCGGGCCGGCGGCGCGGGGAGTGCTTGCTGTAAATGCGCTCCATGCTGCACTGCAGGTTCAGCAGGGCAGTGATGGCCTGCTTCAGGCACTCCCTGTCCTCTTCATCCTCACTGCACTCCTGCAATTGCTGGCACACAACAAACATTGATTTTCTTTCAGATCTGCCTCATTTCCAGCAGGGTAAGAAGACTGAAAGACCTTCTCACATGGTGCTATCAGCAGCACTCGGTGAAATCTCAGTGACTAAAAGTCTGACTTTTTATAGAACCTCACTCAAAAGCACATGTGCATGAAATTAAAAAGATTTGTCAGAGGAAAAATCAGGAATATTCAGGAAAAATCAGGAATATTCAGGAAAAATCAGTGGATATTCATCAAGTTCAGAAACCTTTACCCTTTAATTTACCCACCCTTTACCCTTTAATGCTAATTGTCAGGTATTATTTTGCCTGTTATATCATCAACAACATCCTGTTTCAAACTGGTTAAATTCAAGAATTTGAAGGTTTGAAATAGCCAAGGGTTCAGAGCTGGTTTATGGAACTCTGTCTATCCTGCTTCCATCAGTCCATCTCAACAATCCAAATTTAACACAGGAGCAAGACCCTCTTTGCTTCTTATCATCCTGAATTCTGCCACCTTCAGCAAACTCAAGAATTTTGCAGAGAGCAAACAGTGAAAGAAAGTCTGAAATTCAAGATTTGCTACTACAGAAAAATGTAAAGACAGTGAGAACAAATGTACTGCCTTTGTATAAAGGCTAAATCCATCTCCACCACTCAGCAGAAACTTCCTGAATTAGGGAATTCCATAGATTTTCATATAATCTCCATCCACCTGGTAGCAACATGCTTTGAGCAAAACCTGAAAGATTCTATTTTTGATTCTTTAAGGTGGTACCTAAAAAAACTTGAAAAATCTGAAAAAATAAAGGATTTTTTTTTAACCCTTTTCATATCCAAGATCATTTGACCTTCCCATGGCAGGGGCTGGAATGAGATGGGTTTTGAGGTCCCTTCCAACACAAACCAGTCTGGGATACTGTGAATTTTTTAAAGGAAAATTCAAGCAACTAAGCTGGTGGGTATAATTATGACAACTTGCCATGCAGTTTGGGATAAACTCTGTTTTACCTCCAGACTTGTAGAGAAATCTTCCTTACACTCACTGGCATGGCAGAATCCTTCTTTTCCTTTGCCCACTACATTCCCTCAGCTGGGATCCCTCAGTTTCTTCTAAAACTAATTGAGAGAACAGGATTTGACACATTGGTCCACTCCCATGTTGCTTAAATTACCAAATTTTTAGTTTTCCATGCCCAAACAACCTTCATATTCAAGAAAGGAAGAGTTTTGTGGCTCAAAATTTCTGGGAAGCTGAGGAACAGTACAGGGAAGGGAAAAATCAGATGTCTGCCTCTGGAAATTCTATTTTTTCCTTGCTGCCAGCCATGGAAATGCAAAGAACATGGAAAAGGTGTGAAATGCAGAATCCTGAAGGTGGGAGAAGCAATTGAGGGATAATTTCAGATGTTGCTGGATGAGTCAGGAGCAGCAATCAGGGATAATCCTGTGCCTGTGGAAGGAAGGATTCATCCAGGACCTTGAGCCCTTTGCTCAGGCAAAGAGGAGGCTCTGATGCAGATCCTGAAGGTTTTTCCACCAAGGAGGAAAAGTTCCACAGATTGAAAGAATTTTCAGGCTTTTCACATTTTAATTTTATTCATTTCAGTTTAGCTGTTTTGCAAAAAAAGCAAATATTGAGGTCTGTTTGTGTAAATCATTATTTTATTCGCTTGCCAATTCAGAAGGGGTTTTTGGTAACTTTCTCAAGGAGTAAAAGTCTCAATCTGAGCTTCTCTCCCTATTGAAACTGTGAAAATATGAGTGTTTTGTTGCTTTTTTGCTTTCATTTTGGTCTTCTTCAGCCATAATTCCTAGAGGCAAATGCAATGGCAACAGAGAAGCAACACCACCAGTTTTAATGTTATATATTGTATTGATATAACATATAATGTTATGTAATTAATGTCATATAATAATAACATTATTGTAATTATAATACAATAATATAGTATTGTAATAATATTTATTACAATATTTATCATAATTATATAATCATACAATATTTATAATAATAAGAAGATTTATAATTATTACAATAATATATTAGAATTGTTGAATAAATACTTTTTTATCCCCAAAACCACTCTGATTTCTAAAAATCCCTGCTTTAAATTCAGGATTTTTTCAAATACAACATAAAATGCAAATTTGAAACCTGTAACTAATGGGAACACAACAAAATACTCTGGATTGACCATTTCTCCAGGGTGATATTTCAGATTTCTGTCCTGTGCTCACAAGGTTGTGAGACAGCCAAGTGTCAGATTCTACTGAGAAATCTCATACACTGTAGATAAAGGTCAAATTTAAATGTTTTCACTGATAAAATTATCATCTTTCATGCTGTATGATCCTTTAAAAGAAATAAAACTATGACAAAATTATTTTGCCAGGTTTTATTTATCAAAAATAGCAGAAAAACTCTGCCCTACAGGGCACCTGTGGTAATGTTTCCCTAAAAAGGCGAAAAACACCACATATTTTACACTTGTAAAACCAGCTCCAGGTTCAGAATCCCCCAGAGCTGTGGCAGCAGGTGATTTCATCCTTAAATTTCATCCTTAAATTTGATCCTGATGCACTTTCCCAGCTCTGAGACACAATGGGGCATTAATCAGCCTGACCTTCAGCACCAGGCAGGTCCCTGCCCCAGTTCTGGGTTTTCAACCTGGAAGATTTTCACTGTTTCCAGAAAATTGTCCCACACAGGTGATGATCATGGAAAGGGAAGTTCCATTCTTTTGAAAGACACTCTTCTAATGAAGAAATTTCCCCTGATATCCAATTTAAACCTGCCCTGGCAGAGCTTGACTCTCCTGTCCCTCACCCTCCTGTCAGGAAGTTGTAGAAAATTAAGATTGTTTGGGGTTTTTTAAAGTTTTTCTGAACTGTTTTCTAAACTGACTATCACTAGAAATGCTTAATAGTTGAAAATGTACTGAAATCACACATATTTAGGTGTATTGGAAGGGGTTGGAACCAGATGATTTTTAAGGTCCCTTCCAACTCAAACCATTCTGGAATTTCAACTTTTCTGCAAAATATTGGCAATCCATTCACTGGGGATAGGTCAAAAGAAATAATCCCTTGTTTTTACTTATTTAAATCAGGATATGCAAAAAATCACAGCAGACATGAGGAAAACAAGAGAGAAATTAAGTAGAAATGAAAAAAAAAGGAGCTTGTGCTAAATATTGATGACAGACCTGGTATTAACACAGGTTGGATTTTAGATAAATTCTATTTTCTTCCTTCCTTCAAGAAAATCCTTTAGAACACAAAGGAAATCCCTGTAACTCACCTGTGCAGCATCAGATTTCACACTGAGAACCTCCCAGAGTAATTCCTGCTGCTATTTCCAAATGTCAGCTATAGCCACAGGGTGTTTAACCCATTTAATTGAAGTTCATCCCTGTTAGTTAATAATTCATTTACCCTTAAAGCATTACAAACTTTCCCCACACAATGGGGCAAACAGAACCTTTTTTACATTATACTCAGCTAACTCCAGCTAGGACTCAGGAGAAGTGGTTGAATATTAAGAATGGATTCTTCTGAAATAATAAAAATAAACAGAGCTGTAGCTGGAGTGTGACCCAAAACTGAGGATTCTGACTGAATCCTGCTTAGCTGCTTCTGAATGGACAAAAAATTCAGAACTCATAGAAGGAAGAAATTGGATTTGTGTATTCAATTTTTAGATTTTTAATTAAAAAAAAAAATTTAATTAAAATTTAAATTAAAAAAATTTTCAACTATATTAGAACTGAAGTTCAATAAAGATTTGTTTAATAAAATGTAGTTTAAATGTTCATATGAGATGCTTTTTAAGATTTTTTAAGTATGTTTTTACTTTTCAGAAACCAAGTAACAGTGTCAAATAATTTTAATTTTCAGAGAGAGTAAGTAAAATATAACCAGCTATTTAAAAGCTCAGATTTTCCACATTAATAATGATTTTCAGTCAGAAATAAGAGTGTGGCTCCATTTACCTGCAGCAACTCAAAGTAGTGCAAGCAGTGATAGACTGGGATCAGCATGAGGCGAGGCAGGACATACTGGACAGCCTCCTTAAATCCTTCAGCTGTGGACTGGAAAGGAAAAAAACCAGGATTATTTACACTGAAATATTCAGAATATTCACTGTGCTCCCATTATGTTCAATATATTGGACATAATGGGAACCCCCACAGAAATATGGGCCCCACAGAAATATGGGCCCCACAGAAATATGGAGGCCTCATTGGGTACTGCAGAAAGCAGTATCACCCTCAGAAACTGAGAATCACAGGTTTATCACTTAAAAAATGAGAAATATTTTCCATTCCCAGTAGTTACTGAGGCAGTAATTCAGGCTGTAAGATGAGGAGAGATTTTTTCCAGCCAGTGGTGAAATTCCTGCACCTTTCATCTGAGGAGAAACTGAATCACCTCAGGGACAGAAAGGAGGCCAGATTCACCACCTGACTAAAATATCAATTTAATCTGAAATAAAAGAATTCAATTCCAGCTTTGAGCTTTAAATTTAGGGGGGCAGGAGGCAAAGAGCCTTCCTTAATATTGAAGGAATATTGAATAGGAATTTCCTTAATATCGAAGGAATATTGAATTTAATATTGAGGAATATTTAAGAGTGAGATGATCCAGCTCAGCAAGGAGCTGCAGAGGAAACACTCCCTGAAGGAAGGGCTCAGAGGGATCTCATCCTGCAGAGATGCCCCAGTACCACTAAACTGGGCTTAACTGGGCTTAACTGGGCTTAACTGGGAGCACCAGTGCCCCATCACTTGCTCAGCAGCTTCTCTAAGGGCATTTCTGAACACCAAGCCAGCCTGAGCAGTATTTTTAATAATTTTAATATTTATTAAAATTATTTTTAATAATTTTAATTAATAAATCTGCTACACAGGCAGAAAGAAGCAATAAACCAATAAAAGAATCACTGCTGGCCTGCAGTGACTAAGGAATTACTGCAGAATTATTCCAGAAAAAGAACCAGTCACAGCCTCAGGGCTGAAGGAGGCCTTGGATGTGCACATGAGAAAATGAAAATATGGTGTTTGTGTGCCTGTGGCTGGCTTTAAAAGGTAAAATAAAAGTGGCAGTGTGAGAATTCACCCTTTGTTCTCATACAGGATGTGAGGAGGAAAAAACCTGCAGAACACCCATGGATGGGTCAGAGCTGTGCCCTGCTTTTACAGCAAGAGGCAAAGTCAAAATATCCCACACTGAGGGAAGGGAAGGACCTTGAGGATTTCTTCCTTAGCTGAAGCAAAGAATTACTGACAGAACTCCAACCTTTGAAATATGAGAATTAAAGCCGTGCAGTATTTCTCATTGGCACTCACCTGGAAGTGGAGAGCCACAGCAGGTTTGGCCATTAAGTTGTTAAAATGCTCGTGAAATTGTGGAGAGAGAATATCCTGGGACAAGGTTTCATATGGATCAAAGGCTTGCTCCTAAATAAAAACAGAATTACACACAGGAGTGAAGGATCCAAGCTATTTCTGTCCCAGCTGCTACAACAATTTCCTTGAATAAGCTGATGGAACTTTTCAAGAAAATATTGATTTTGCAAAATAAATATTGAATAAACCACAATCTTATTTCACTTCCAGCTTTTAAATGCCCATAATTTTCTTGGAATTCCTCAACCTCCCCATCTTCATGGCCAACACAAAGTTTGTTGCACTGAAGCAGTGGGAACCAAGAGAAGTTTTTGCTTTTCACCCCATTTCACATGGAATGGCAATTTTACCTCCCCTCTGTCCATCAGGATGGACAATGTGCAAACTTGGGACAGTTTTCCAGTGAAAAGATCTCATTTGGGACAGAGCAACCAGTCCCAGGGGAAAATCCTCAAATGCCATCAAGGGTTTGGATGCAAAAATTATGGTTTGGAGTGTGCAGCTGTGACTCCACAGGATCAGCTACAGCAGGATGGGAGGGAAACCTGGAGCACAGGGATCCCACAGGGATCATTTCTGATTGCAGGGATCATTCCTGGCTGTACAGGGATCATTTCTGGTTGCAGGAATCATTTCTGGCTGTATAGGGATCCCACAGGAATAATTTCTGACTGTATTTCCAGCTGTACAGGGATTCCTGTAGGAATCTTTTCTGGTTGCAGGAATCCCACATGAATAATTTCTGGTTGCGGGAATCATTTCTGACTGGACAACAATCATTTCTGGCTGCAGGAATCCCACAGGAATAATTCCTGGTTGTTCAGGAATCCCTGCAGGAATAATTTCTGGTTGCGGGAATCATTTCTGACTGTACAGGGATAATTTCTGACTGCAGGAATCATTTCTGGCTGTACAACGATCATTTCTGGCTGCAGGAATCCCACAGGAATCATTCCTGGTTGTTCAGGAATCCCTGCAGGAATAATTTCTGGCTGCAGGAATCATTTCTGACTGTACAGGAATCCCATAGGAATCCTTTCTGGCTGCAGGAATCCCACAGAAATAATTTCTGGCTGCACAGGGATTCCACAGGAATAATTTCTGGCTGTACAGGAAACATTTCTGGTTGTAGGAATCCCTGCAGGAATCACTTCTGGTTGTAGGAATCCCTGTAGGAATAATTTCTGACTGCACAGGGATAATTTCTGACTGTAAAGGAGTAATTTCTGGTTGCAGGAATAATTTCTGGTTGTACAGGAATTCCACAGGAATAGTTTCTGACTGTACAGGAATCCCCGGAGGAATCATTTCTGGTTGTAGGAATCCCTGCAGGAATCATTTCTGGCTGCACAGGAAAAATTTCTGGCTGCAGGAATCATTCCTGGTTGTAGGAATCCCTGCAGGAATCATTCCTGGTTGCAGGAATCATTTCTGGCTGCAGGGATAATTTCTGGCTGCAGGGATCATTTCTGGCTGCAGGGATCATTTCTGGCTGCAGGAATCCCTGCAGCAATAATTTCTGGTTGCAGGGATCACTTCTGGTTGCAGGAATCCCTGCAGGAACCATCTCTGGTTGTAGGGATCATTTCTGGCTGCACAGGAATAATTTCTGGTTGCAGGGATAATTTCTGGTTACAGGAATAATTTCTGGTTGCAGAGATCATTTCTGGTTGCAGGGATCATTCCTGGCTGTACAGGAATCATTTCTGGCTGCAGGAATCCCTACAGGAATCATTTCTGCCTGCACAGGAATCATTTCTGGTTGCAGGGATCATTTCTGGCTGTACAGGAATCATTTCTGGCTGCAGGAATCATTTCTGTCTGCACAGGAATCATTTCTGGTTGCAGGGATCATTCCTGGCTCCCAGCTGGGCTGTGCCAGGGCCTGTCAGGCTGATCCCAGTCCCTGCAGGGACTGATTCACTCCTGAGTCACTGCTGGGCTCAGCACATCCCTCTTTTCACCCCAGTGCTTGCCAGGCTCTGGATTTGGGAATGCCAACCCCACAAAAGGCTTGTTTGAACACTGGTGAAGTCTCAAGTCACAGTGGAATCCACAGTGCAAACCCACTGCAGAGCCAGGCCAGTATTTCCTGACTCTGTGCTGTGTTCTGGAATTATTTTATATTTTTACTGCATTTACAAGTGCTTTTAGTTTCTTCCACTCAGACTTCAATCAGGGTTTTTATGGTTTGGGTTTGTTTTATGAACATGAGATTAAAATGAACTGCATTAGGGATCTTCCTAAAGAGATGAATTATTTTGAAAGGGTTTTATGCTTGAAATGCTGCAAAAGTGACTTAAATATGGAATTCTGGAATACTGAAATGGATGGTTTTTGGCTGAAGGAGGCAGGGTTAGATGGGATATTGGGAATTCTTCCCTGGGAGGGTGGGCAGGGGCTGGGCTGGAATTGCCAGAGCAGCTGTGGCTGCCCCTGGATCCCTGGCAGTGCCCAAGGTCAGGTTGGACACTGGGGTTTGGAGCACCTGGGACAGTGGGAGGTGTCCCTGCCATGTCAGGGGTGGATGGGATGGGGTTTAAGGTCCCTTCCCACCCAAACCATTCTGGGATTCTATGGAAGCATCACCCTGATGTCCCTGCAATGTTCCCAGTGCAGGATGTGGCCCTGGATTGGGGTTTGCCCATTTCACCCCTTGCTGTGTGCACTGCTTCCCACCTTTATTCCTTTGTGGATACTTAAAACTCCTCTTATGGAAACACAAACAGCAGAAAATAAATTTACAATCGGCTGACAATCCCCTTGTTTCAGCAGCTGCCCTGAGAAGATCCCTTGAGAAACCCTCTGCCCTGTTCTCAACCACCCATCTCCCACTTCTGGGTGTCAGTTTCTGAATTTCCTCCACAGCAGCAAAAAATATTTTATTTTTCCCATACACAAAACCAATGTTTTATTTCCCCCACACTTCCTTATCTCAAAACCACGACAATATTTATGTTTTTAAACCTTCCAGGGAGCTGATGCAGAAAAAAACAGACAAAGCAGGAAGATTCCAGTTTGCAAGGTTTGTTTGGTTTTAATTATCCTTCCCAAGAAGTTGAAGGACCTTTTTAATGGAAACACTAAATGAACAATGCTGGCAGGGAGATAAGCAGAGCAAATAAACACTTCACTCTCCTATCTCTCTTTAATGATTCCTTTTGCAAGCACTGACACAAAGATGATCTCACCCTGTGAGATGATCAAACCAACAGCTCACTTATTGAGCAGGCCTTGCCCCATATTAACTGAATTCATAAATTCAAATAGATTACCTTCATAAAAAGCTTGGAAAAATAATCTGGACTTCATTTCCTCTTCAAGTTTTTCAGTGAATGAAAAAATCAGATGAGATTTTCACTCACTGAAAAGGATTTGTTTCCATTAAAGCACTGGATGACTAGAGCAGCTTTTGCAATAAAATCAGAATTTTTTTTCCAGGATAATGCTGCACTATTTCAAATTTAAGGGTTTTTTTTAATAGTTTCAATATCATAACTGCTTTAATCCATTGATCAAACACTTCTCCTTATCATTATAAAGCAATTATGCTTCAATAACTGCTAAGACATGATCAACTGGACTTTCCTACATGAGTGGTTTATTGAAGCAATGCCAAGAAAACTTTATCTTTATGGTCTTTTCCTAAATGAGTAGCACCTGTGCCCAAAAATCACTATTTTTTTACAGCCACAAAAATGTAATTATTCTCCAGGTGGTGCTGGGGTGTTCATGCAATCCTTAAATCTTAAAAATGGAAGATATATAAAAGTAAAATTAAAACTTCATATAATAAAAAGTTTAATTAATAGAAACATATTAGAATATAAAAATAGATATAAATTATATAAAATTATAAATACAAAATTTAATTTTTAAAATAAACATCATAATTTTAAGATAAAACCAAAAATTTGCCATTCACCACGTGGTTCACCTGATACATTCTCTGTCAGCTCAGAACAATTAATTTCCTCTCTAATTGTTGTTTATATGATTGCTCTCACATTTTAGAGCAAAAACCTGGGATTAATACACATCCCAAAGAAAAGCAAATTCCATTTAAACCATGTCCAAGAACAGCAAAACTTCCATCCCTACCCTGGTCATCCTCTCCAGGAGTTTTCCCCCCAGACAATTCAAATTGTGTGGTTTATTCTTCCTGAATTGTCCTTTTGCCTCTCAGATTATGCTTTTTCCCTGTGCATCTCCCTGCTGGATTCCAGAGTCATTCTGCACCTATTTTCAGGAATTCTGACTAAACTGAGCTCTAACCCTCTTCAGCTTTGTGACTCCCTTCTGTATTTCAGAATAGAAGCAAATATTATGTAAGAATAATATTAATATTACAATAATATTAAATAAAATCTATTTAAAATATAGTAAATGTATTATATAGTAATATAGTCATAAATAATAATTAAGATATGTAATATTAATAATTAATAAATAACAATATATTTTGTATTAAATATGTAATATAGTATAGTATAGTATAATATAGTATAATATAATATAGTATAGTATAATATAGTATAATATAA
>JAWMQZ010000283.1:61390866-61401215 GCA_035584835.1 Tangara arthus | reverse complement strand
CCCTCTCCAGCTCTCCTGGAGCCCCTTCAGGCCCTGCCAGGGGCTCTGAGCTCTCCCTGGAGCCTTCTCCTCTCCAGACTCACCCCACACATTGCATTCAGTCATGATTTAAATGTTCCTGTTTATTTACAGCTGTAATCATCTCCCCTGTACTGACACTCACCTGACAGGGACATCAGGGTGTTGTTGATAACGTACAGCCAGGTGCACTTTCGAGGGAATAACTGGAAAAAAAGAAAATAATTTCATTAATAGAAACCTAAAGGAATCTTTAGCTGAGATTTTCTCTGCCTGATCCACCTCCACCACCATTCCTGCAGGGATCCACAATGGAGAAAATCCCATTTTCCTGTTTATTCCCTGGTTTGGATCCTTACTTAGCCCTGCACAGACAGACCATGGAATATTGGAATAAGTGTCCAAGGCCAGGCTGGACAGGCTTGGAGCAGCCTGGGAAAGTGGAAGGTGTCCCTGCCATGGCAGGGGTGGAACTGGGTGAGATTTAAGTCCCCTTTCATCCCAAACCATTCCATGATTCCAGAACACTTTGTCCCATGTGCCACTCCCATGTGAAAACTAAGAAAACAGGTGTAGGAGAAAGTGTGGAAAGATCCAACGGGTTGGACACAAACCCTGAGTACCTCCCAGCAATTTTCTGTTTAATAGAATAGCTTTGGGTTTATGCAGCGTTTCCACTGAAAAACTACAAATGGAATAAACAAGATCCTCCTGGCACTGGGAGATGTTATCCCTGGACAGACAGGAAGGTGTCTGGAAGATACAACCAGAATTAAAAGTTGGAGAAACACTTCAGAATATGTATTTGGAAGGCAGAAATCAGCAAATGGATAAAAGGAAATATGGGAACAAGTGGTGTGGCAGAAGCCTCTGGGGTTTCAGGTGGTCCCACCTGACCTTTGCTAGCTGGGAATGCTCTCAGGGAAAAGGAAATTTTGTTTGAAGTGCACTGAATGTTCTCCCTACCCACCACTGGCACAGCCAACCCTTCACTGGGACATAAAAAAGCACATGGGAAAGCCCAGAGCAGACTGTCTGATGAAATAATCTAGTAAAACACACAAGGAATGAGATTCCAAGAACATCCTGACTCTGAAACACCAGATTTAAGAGCATGATTGCAGGAAATGGCTTTGGAAAGGGTTAGAAAGCCCAGGAAAAGCTTCTTGGGGATAACAGCAGCAGCTGAATGAAATGATTGAGGGTTTTGCATCCAAGGAGCTGCCATGTGCCATCTAGTGGGGATGGGATGGAGGGAGAGGGGCAGGGAATTGTTCTCCAAGGAGATGGAAGATTTGACAAGCAGCAACTAAAAAATACAGGTAGGTCAGGGAATAATTTCCAGGTTTTCCTTATTGGCTTTGATGGGAAATCCACCTTCTCCCTCCAGTGCCATAGTTCACACTCCATAATATCCCCAAATCTGTCCTGTGTGTTCAGCCCTCCAGAACTCACCTGTTCCATGGTTGCTTCGTGAAGTTCATTCAAGTTCAGAGTGTAGATCCCTTCTTCTGTGCCAAAGATGATGTACTGATCTGAAAAATCAGTGGAAAAGAATTATTTCCTTCCCACTTTGGGAAGTTTCAAATGCAAACGTAAAATAAGTTTACAAATTGTTTTCTTTCCCAGCCCATCAGCAAACCTAACATAACTTTACCTTTAGTATCTGGATGTATCCATGAAGTTGCACAATTAATCTTCAAAGGACAACCATCAAAGACTTTGGAAAAACAGGCTCCCATCTGAAAGACACCAAAACTGAAACCTGAAACAAATTTAGAGTGTGAAGAGCTGATTTCCTGGACATTCACACACAGCTGAACACACACTGCCTTTCACACCTTTTAATTTGAATTAATGGACATTCAAAAATGCAACAAGGGCTCAAAATGGTGTCAATAACTTTAGGTACCTACTGGTACCTAAATACATCCTGGAGGGATTTAAAATCCATGTGGATGTGGCACTTGGGGACATGGCTCAGTGGTGGCCTTGGCAGTGCTGGGGAATGGTTGGACTCAGAGATCTTAAGAGAGCTTTTCCAACCTAAATTATTCTACATTATCTGAATATTGATTATTATCTATTGAATATAAAATCACATGAATATTGAGTGCTTATAAAATGGCACATGGAGGGAGAACAGGCAAAACCCAGTCATCACTACAACCTTTTCCCATTTCTGTGCCTAAGCAGGGGCTGCCTCTGGAGATCACAACTCAGGGAGCCAGGGGAGCCTCCAAACCTTCACATCCAGACTGAACAGTGACAGGAAGGTTTTAAAAAATGGAAACAGATATTATGGATTCAGCACTGAAAAAGGCTGTGAGCTGCAGAAAAGCCCCCCAAGTGAGCTGGTGCCTTATCCCACCCCAGAGAGAGGAGGTTTCCATAAATCCCAGTGCACACGGATTTCTTACCAGCACCTTTGGAGTTGGAGGCAAACCATTGATTGCTGGTTTCTGTGGGAAGAAAGAAAAAAAAAAAGTCATAAAACCCCTCCTGTGCATTGATCAGCTGGAGGACGTGACAGTGCCAGCAGCCCCAGAGTCCCAACACCTACAGGGAAATCTCTCTTCTCCTTTTTCCGTGGCAGCTGAGGGATTTGTCCAGGTCCTTCTGCGTTCTCCTCGATGTGTTTCAGCATCCCATTCCCATTGCCTGAAAAGGAGCCCAGACAAGGTTTGCAGCTCATTGGACACAGTGAAATAGAAAATCTCTTCTCCCCTGTGCTGAGCTGGAGTGGAGGAGCGAGCTCTAACACTGCACAGCCACACCTCAGGGAGTTGAACCCTTCCCAGCACTGGGTTGCACACTTCCCATTATCCAAACAGTCCCTGGGACAAATCCCACTGAGAATAAAGCTGTGGCAAGGTCCTGCCCACACATTCATTGTTTTCCTCCTGTGGCAAGGTCCTCCCCACACATTCATTGTTCTTCTCCTGCTCCTGCAGGCAACACAGCAATGGCACTGATGGCTGAGTGTCCTTGTTTTGGGGAGAACATTCCCACCACGGCTCTAACAAGAACCACACACGGAAAAAGGAAAACTTCACCTCATGACCAGCTTGTTTTAAGATATTCTCTACTGGGAACAGCTGGCTCTGGAGCAATTCCTTTTCCAAGGTGCCAGGCAGCCTTGGGGCAGGTGAGGCACTCACCCAGGTCGCTGTATCTGGCTGTGAGCAGTCCAGGGCTGCTGATGCTGCTGGTCATCCCCACGGGGCAGGAATCCACCTGGGGCCCACAAGCTGGGATGCTCTGTCTCCTGTGGGCTGCTGGGGCTCTGCTCTGGGACTCTGGGAAGTGTTTTATTGTCTGGCATCTGTTGTCATCAGGCAGGTTCTCCTCGGGGTAATTGTTCATCCTCGGCTGCAAGGAACCAAAGAGGGGAAATGTGAGGAACTGGGAATGGCACCTGGGAAGAACAAAGCTCAGACAAATTCAATTGCAGTCACACTGCTGCTACATAAAAATGTACCAGCCTTTGAAATGTGCGTGTGGTTTTGGGCACCTCAATGTAAGAAAGATAAAAAGCTCCCTGGTGAGCAGGAACAGGACCCAGGCAATGGCTGGAGCTGTGCCAGGGCAGGTCTGGGTTGGATTTCAGGAAGAGCTCTTCCCCCAGAGGGTGCTGGCACTGCCTAGGCTCCCCAGGGAATGGGCACAGCCCCGAGGCTGCCAGAGCTGCAGGAGCTGCCAGGGATGCCCAGGATGGGATTTTGGGGGGTCTGGGCAGGGCCAGGAGCTGCCCTGGATGATCCCTGTGGGTCCCTCCCAGCCCAGGAGATCCGTGGTTCCAAAAAATAAAACATCTGACAGCAGAATCATTTCAGAGCTTCCTCTCTGATGGAGTATCAGAGGCAGAATGCAGAACAAGAGGCCATCCCAGCCTGGCTGAATCCCTTAAATCCCACATTTCTCACCTTGGGAGGCAGTGGGGGCGGCCCAGCTCGCTTTAGTGTTGATCTGCAATGACAAGAGCAGCAGTTGTGTGAGTTAAAGCAAAGTCAGAACTCCTTGAGGACTGGAAGTAAGATGAACCAGAGGCACAGAAAAGGCAGAGCAGAGCTTTGCACACACAGGGTTAAACCAGAAATGCAAGAGCAGGGGAGAAGCTCATTACTCTTGTTAGAAGTGCTGGTTTTTAATGAACTCCTGTTCTTTCATAAATACCAATGATACAGAGCAATCTGTGGGGAAGGATATTTGGAGTCTGTAAATCAATTCAGGAACTGGATCTCAGACTGGAGAGGGACTTCAGACAAGGGCCTGGAGTGCCAGGACAAGGGGGAATGGTTTTAAGCTGGAAAAGGGTGGATTTAGGTGTGATATGGGGAAGAAAATCTTCCCTGTGAGGGTGGTGGGGCCCTGGCACTGGGTGCCCAGAGAATCCCTGGCAGTGCCCAAGGCCAGGCTGGACAGGGCTTGGAGCACCCTGGGACAGTGGAAGGTGTCCCTGCCATGGCAGGGATGGAACAAGATGATTTTTAATGTCCCTTCTAACCAAACCATTCTGGGATTCTGGGATTCCAGTTTGCAGCCTTGCTTTGGGATCAGACAAACTCTGGGACCCGTGAGCTGTGCAGGATCATCCTGTCCCAGCCAGGCCTTGCTCATGGTGGATTCATCACCATAAAATCTGCTTTTAGGTGTCAGGCACTTGCACAGGGACTAAGATAACTCAGGAAGGAGAGCAGGGGAGGAAGCAGAGCTTTGGGATTTCTCCTGAGGATCAGGGAAGGAGCCAAGAGAGCAGCCAGGCCTCACTGGGTGAGGGGCAAAGCCTCCTGCAGCATTTGAGGGAAGAGGTTTTGGAGCAGAGCAAGGAAGGAGATGCACTCACTCTTCAACATCTTCACTCCCATCTCCAAATTTTGTGAGCAGTCCCCTAAGGCAGAAT
Source organism: Tangara arthus (assembly GCA_035584835.1). Lineage (NCBI taxonomy): Eukaryota > Metazoa > Chordata > Aves > Passeriformes > Thraupidae > Tangara > Tangara arthus. Next base: position 61,396,294 of record JAWMQZ010000283.1, on the reverse strand, counting down.
GTTTATAAAATTAAGAGCTCAGCTCTGAGGTCAACACGTGCAACTCAACCCTTCCCTGATGTCACTGAGTTTCACAACAAGCATCTCCCAGCCCTCTCCAAAACAAATAATTTTCTCTGCACTAAGTTCCACTCTCTAAGGTCCTTTCCTTCTCCTTACCCCCTAAAAATCACTGGATTCTCTTCCACACCATCAGCTTTCACTTCCCTACCTGGCATTTCAAATATTGTTGAAATGTTTAACAACAGTACAATATAAAAAGAGAAAAAAGGAACAGAGGAAGTTCCTGGGAGACAAATGGAGAAAAGCCTTTAAAGGGAAGTTTCCTTATTTATACATATACACAAAAGAGCCAGATTGTTTCCCACTACAGAATTTTTGTTTTAAAGCCACTCCAGGGACAACAAAAAAAAGAGAAATTGTGACTAGAAGATCAAAGCAGCACTGAAAATATAACCTTGAAGAAAAAAAAAACCATGATAAAATCTTGCAAAATGGCAATTTTCAAGCTGTGTCTTTAAAGGGCAATGACCAGAAAAATCCAGCCAAATTTGGATTAATGTGAAATATCCCTGCAAGTCACTTCTGAGGAAAAGCAGCAGACAGTTGCCAACAGGAACTATTAAAAAATTTAAAGGAGAAAAAGTCTTTTTTTTGGGAAAGGTTCTTGCTGCCCAGAGCAGCTGTGGCTGCCCCTGGATCCCTGGCAGTGTCCAAGGCCAGGCTGGACAGGGCTTGGAGCAGCCTGGGACAGTGGAAAGTGTCCCTGCCCATGGCAGGGGGTGGAATGAGATCAACTTTAAGGTCCCTTCCAACCCAAACCATTCTGGGATTGTGTGAAAGCCACTTGAGATCTTCAGTTGTAAATATAGTAGCTTTAATATAATTTTTGTACTCTCTTCTTCACTCATTCATTCTTTAGGTTGATTTTGGATGGGGCGCCTCTCATAGCGATCCATAAAGCCAGGTATTTCAAGAAGAAGGATGGCCTGTGTCTGGGACCTGGACCTTTTGTGACAGGGCTGGAGTATGCAACAGACACCAAAGCCACCGTGGTGGGGAAGCCAGAGAAGACCTTCTTCCTGGAGGCTCTGCGGGGCACTGGCTGTGCCCCCGAGGAGGCCGTCATGATCGGAGACGTACGTGGGCACAAACCCCTCCCCACTGCCCGGCCTGCAGTGCTGCCCTCCGGGATGGGCAGGGCCTCAAAGGGGGCTCCAGAGCATGGAACTGTCATTTCTAAAGAGAAAATGGAGCTGGGAAGGACCCAGGAGCAGCTGAGGGAGCTGGAGAGGGGCTGAGCCTGGAGAAAAGGAGGCTCAGGGGGGACCTTGTGCTCTGTACAACTCCTGACAGGAGGGGACAGCTGGGGGAGTTGGGCTCTGCTCCCAGGGAACAGGGACAGGAGGAGAGGGAATGGCCTCAAGTTGTGCCAGGGGAAGTTTAGATGGGATATTAGAGAAAAATCTTCATGAAATAAGACTCTGAGCACTGGCACAGGCTGCCTAGAGTACTGGTGGAGTCCCCATCCCTGGAGGGGTTTAAAAGCTGTGTGGATGTGTGGGACATGGGTCAGTGGTGGCCTGTGGAGTGCTGGGGGAATGATTGGCCTCAACGGTCTTAGAGGGCCTTTCCAACCTAAGCAATTCCATGAAAATTCACAGGATTTAGTGTGTAATCCATGGGGTTTTCTCTCTTACTTCGTCATTATTTGATCAGGCAGAGAGCACACAGAAAACCACTGTTGTGACAGTGTGACCGATGGGGTAGCTGAAAGATCTGACTCTGTGTCACTGCTTTTAAGTGAAGTGTAAAGCAGAGAAGGTCATGGAAGTGTCTGTGCCCACTAACCCACTGCTCTCCTGCTGTGTCCCAGGACTGCAGGGATGATGTTGGTGGTGCCCAGCAGGCAGGCATGCGTGGGATTTTGGTAAGGACAGGTAAGTACTCGACGGATTGATCATTTCAGGGGACAGTGGCACCTTCAGTGGTCTCACCCTGTGCCCAGAAGTGAAGGGACTCTGAGCCCTGGGGCCAGCCCCCACCTTCCACATCCCTGCTGGGGTGGGGCAGAGGCAGCCTGTCAAGCAGAACATTGTGACAACAGGGCTAGAGCACAGCACAGACCCCCAGCTGATGGCAGGCTGACCAAAGTCATGGATGGGGACAGCTGCTCTTGTAGGTGTGAATTTTTGCTCTGACTCAAAAATCCAGAGCAGTAATCACAGAACAGAGGGAGCTGTTATGTCACACCTTAGTTTGCCAAAATCAGTCATAGCAATGTAACTTCTGATTGTGCAGGAGCTCTGGTGACATTCCTCAACAATTACAAATGTAATTTTGCTTTGTTTGGAAGTCCCTGGAGGGATTGACAGTTATTTTTTGTGTTGTTGATGGACCCATGGACTGGGAAAGGTCTCTGAGGTGGCAGCTGCTCATGCCACACAGTGTGATATGCTGAAAATGAAGGGAAGTAATTCTGCTTTTCTTCTGAAGAGTCTTCAGGGAGGTGCTCTTCATCAGGAACTGTAGTGACAGAACAGGGAGTATTGGGTTCAAAATGAAAGACATGAAATTTAAGTTAGAGATTTTAGGAAAAAATCCTTCCCAATGTTGGTGGTGAGGCCCTGGCACAGGGTGCCCAGAGGAGCTGTGGCTGCCCCTGGATCCCTGGCAGTGCCCAAGGCCAGGCTGGATGGGGCTTGGAGCAACCTGGGACAGTGGAAGGTGTCCTTGCCCATGGCAGGGGGTGGCACTGGATGCAGTTTAAGGTCTCTTGCAATCCAAACCACTCTGGGATTCTATAATTATTATTAAGAACCTACAACGTGGACATTTGCCAGTACAGCAGAGTGAACCAGTGCAATTAACACTAGTTTTGATCCAGAGCTGCTCCTGGAGGAATCTGCAGGAGGGCTCAGCATTTGTTTAGGGAAGTCTTGTGGGATGTTTTTTGCCCAGATGGGTATTTTTCTGGTTGATACTGCTATGACAAGGCTGTAATTTTCAGGGGGTGGGGGGGAGAAAAAAGGTACTTGGAGGAGTTTGGTAAAGTGACTTTGTGTTAATCTGTTACAGGTAAATACCGTCCAGCAGATGAAAACAAAATCAACCCAGGTCCCTACTTAACCTGTGAGAATTTCCCAGAGGCAGTGGAACATATCCTGAAGCAGATGTTGTGAGAAAGGGAACAGGTAGCTTGAAGAAACATCCGTTTCACACCATTTCCTTCATTCTTGCTTCAAAAATTAAGGTCCCAAGATCAGTGTATGTGTGGCATCCATCAGAAACCACCCTGGGCTGTGAGGGGCAGGGGATCCATGTGGGCCCAGCACAGGCACACACACAGGGCAGTGTTTTCTTATTTTCACATTTCAAAGAATACCTGATGAAAGGCACTGTCAGGAAAGTGTCACCTTCTGCAGAATAAGCTAAACTGAAAACATGCACTGAAAAACACTTGAGTAAATAAAGCTCAGACAGAGCCTTAGAGCCTCAGTGGCCTGTAGTGATTTCACTGATGTCTCTGCTCTGCTCTGACTTAAAGGTAGAGATTATGCTCGTTTAGAAGTGACTCTTAAATGAAAATATCACCATTGCTTAATAATAACTACTGTGGCTGTCTTTCATTAGAGATCCTGTTTTTTGCTTTTCAAATTTTACATAAAATTAAAAACTGTCAGCATTTTACAGATGTTTTAATTAGATCCTGTTATTAAAAAGAATGATACAGCAACAAAACTCTGGTATTAAATGCCTTAGAGACTGTGACTTTTTAAAATTAGGCTTCAGCAGGGTCCTATTAATGCTACAGTTGCAAAATTTCACTTTTGTTGGGGATTTTTTTGTTTCTTTTTAATGTTATGGAAAAAGTCCTTCACAAGCCATGGGGACAGATTCCAGTTTTTACAGTTGGTTAGCAGAGCTGTAAAATGAAATTTAATTCTGTAGCGTGCAATGCTTTTCCTATGTACTACATCCCCCAGTATGAACCAACTTTGTAATGATGGTAAATGGCTTTTCTGGTCCATTTGCAAACTGTAATAATCAAAGTCCTTTACAGTTGTTTTACAGTGCTCCTGTGTGTTAAATTATTAGATTGTAATTATGCATTACTGGAGTATTAACCTTATTGAAAATACAGTTTTGTGTTAATGAGCCATGCTCGTTCTTGTTAAACAAAACCATGGTGATGAATGAATTCCTCACATGTGACTGTGTCTCTCTGCAGCCTCCCTTGGTGGATGGTTACTATGTTCAGATTTAGGCTCTGCCAGGAACAGAATGGGTGGATGGAGGAGATTTTGCAGTAAAAACACAAGAATAAATCACAGACTCTCAGAATCATATAGGCTGCAAAAGTTATCTAAGATCATTGAGTCCAACCATTCCCCAGCACAGTCAAGGCCAGCAGTGACCCATATCCTCAGGTGCCACATCCACATGGCTTTTAAATCCCTCCAGGAATGGGGACACCATCACTGCCCTGGGCATCTGTGCCAGGCCTGGACAATCTTTCCCAGGAAAAAATAATTCCAAATATCCAACCTGAACCTTCCCTGGTGCAACTTGAGGTTGTTTCCTCTCATCATGACACTTTCTGCCTGGGAGAAGAGACCTCTGAGGAACAGAAGCCATCTTTAGATAGCGTCTTGGGCCCTTGTACTGCCAGCTTCATTTTTTGCATAAATTCACACGTCTGGGTTTTGTGCCAGCCATTCTGAACCTGTTGGTTTCTGCTTGCAAGGATGGATGTGAGAGAGGTCTGTGGCCTGGGGTCACAGGTGCAGGAGGTGCGAGATGTAGCAGCAAAATCCTGTGAAGGTATTTCCCTTGGAGACTTCCAATAATGTGTGACTGATGCAGGAACTAAAAGGGACTGTCAGTGCCTCAGAGGTCCTGGAATGTGCTGGAAAGTTTGCACAACCCTGGTGCTTGGAATGCAGACACACGCCAGCCCAAGGAAAACAGAGGGAGAACTGCATGGAGGGGAAATGTCTTGCTGTGCAGGAAGCAGGATGAGAGAGGGCAGTGATAGGACCTGGAGCCTGAAAAAATGACAAAAAATGAAAAAATGTTGGATTTCTGATGGGAAGAGTGCAGGACACGTGGCAGTGCTGGCTGCACCTGGCACCTGGTGTGAGCAGGACAGTCCAGTGTGGGGGACATTTGGCACAGCCCTGCACAGCTCACTGCAGCCCCCACGGGCAGGGCAGGCTGGCACACCTGGGGAAGGAAGTGCAGCATCCCTCCAAGGAGGACAGGCTGAGGGAGCTGGGGCTGTTCAGGGCTGTGAGATGGCCCTCAGCCCTGGCTGTCCCTGTGTCTGTCCCTGGGTGCAGGGAGGGTCAGAGCAGGGCCCAGGATCTGCTCCAGGCCCAGCAACGGCACCAGAGCCATGGGCAGGGACTGAGCCCAGCAACTCCCC
>JAWMQZ010000283.1:61333933-61369046 GCA_035584835.1 Tangara arthus | reverse complement strand
TGGGCTGGAATTGCCAGAGCAGCTGTGGCTGCCCCTGGATCCCTGGCAGTGCCCAAGGCCAGGCTGGACACTGGGGCTGGTGCAGCCTGGGACAGTGGGAGGTGTCCCTGCCATGGCAGGGGTAGCACTGGATCATCTTTAGGTCCTTTCTAAACCAAACCATTCCATGATTCCATGATTCTGTGCACAGCTGGAATGCAGAGAGATCCTGCCAGGTTTTCCTGGATGGAGAGCAGCTGGACCCTGGGTCTCTGCTGGCTCCAGTGCCCATCACCCAGCACTGCTGCTCTCTGGGCATTCCTGATCCTCATGGCTTTTAGCCAAGTTTATTCCTGCACCTATTTTCACCTGCTCCACTGCTCTCAGTGTTCTCATCCTGCAAGAAGACCACAGGTCACTTGTCACAACAACCCTTGGGAAGAGCTGTGAATCCTTTTGGTGTCCAAAAGGCAACGTCTTGGGGGAGAAACTCCTGGGGTTTGTTTTAAACTGGTTTATTCTGCATCACTTCACAGCTGGTGCTGTGTGGGAGCAGAGGGAGGAGAGAAGTGATGACACTCAGAGACACCCCAGTGTCACCGGAGGGTGGGACGGAGGCACATTTGAAGAGACCAGACCTTCAAGGTGCAGCATTCCTGTCCAGCCTCCCTCACAGTCCCCACCATGGACATGGACATCATGGACCTCTCCTGATGGACATGGAGATGTGACTCCCAAACCTCTCCAGGCAGCTTAACCTGGGATTTTTAATACTATAATGAAAATTTGGGACTTTCAACACTTTAATTAACGTGTAATTTAAAAATTAGATTATATTTAACAACAGGATTGGAGGAACACTTGTAAGGGGCACTGAAGGACGAAGAGCAGGGTCACACCACTGCAGCCTCTGCTGGGACCATTCCTCAAACATTTCTTATTTCAACAACCTGAGTTCCCAAACAAGGAGAGGAATCCCTATGGCAATGACAACAATCTGCCCCAGTCCACAGCCAAGCAACATCCACAGCTCCTCTCCAGCTCTCCTGGAGCCCCTTCAGGCCCTCAAGGGGCTCTGAGCTCTCCCTGGAGCTTCTCCTCTCCAGGGGAGCACCCCCAGCTCTCCCAGCCTCTCACACAGGTGAGGTCTGTGCTGACTCCCCAACACCCCTGTGCTCCAACAGATCCCAGTCACTCACTCCAAACCACTCTCCTGAAGCTCAGGAAGGTTCAGGCTGTGCTGAGGAAAGGGATGGCCTTCCCAAAATGCAGATCTTTCATCCTGTTTTATCCATACCTTCTATAGAAATTTTTAATATGCTGTTTTATCCAGACTGCTTTTCACAGGACTCATGGAAACCTGCAGTCTGACAGAAAGAATTTCAATTCCCCAAACTTCAAACTCAAGAAACCTGATTCCAAGCAGGAGCAGCTATTTGGAAACAGTGATGTTTCCAGCAGTAGATTTTCCTGCTGGGCATGGAGCTGCCAACTGCTAACCACTGATGCTCCTCATTATCCCTCTGCTGATACTAAATATTTCTGATGGTGATGTGCTGCCACGAGCTCCACAGCAAGGAGTACATCAGAGTTTGGAGTGAGTGGTCCAACACCAGAACAATTTCCCTGTGGATTTTCTCTTCTGCCCTGCCTGGCTCCTGGTTATGACCAGCCTCTCAATATATAATTGGTAATTAAAAATATATAATTGGTATTGCCCAGAGAAGCTGTGACTGACCCCTGGAGTGTCCAAGGCCAGGTTGGACAGGGCTTGGAACAGCCTGGGATGGTGGAAGGTGTCCCTGCCACGGCAGGAGGTGGACTGGGATGATCCTCAAGGTCCCTTCCAACCCAAACCATTCAGGGATTCTGGGATTCCTCTCTCTTAGCAGTTTCTTCTCCTCTCTCCTTGTCTCACCTACCCACAGTTGTACAGCTCACTCTTTGATCTTCACTGTTGCTGTTTTTCTTGATGTATTTTGCCAAATGATGTGTTCTAATTCACCCCAAGTGTCACACTCTGCACTCCTTTTCAACTCAAATGTGGGACTTTGCAGCTTCTTCCCTACTTGTAGAACCTCCTTCCCCCACCACAAGCCCTTCTGTCCACTTTCCCCATCCCAAAAACTCTGTTTTAAGTGAAAACTTGCACTACCTGGGTCCTGCTCTGGATCCACACATTTCTTTAGAAGAACAGTGGATTATAAATTCATTACAAGGACACAAAGTAAAATCTGATCCCAATTCAACAAGTTGGATGTAATTGAAATTCTGGGCACTCAGGATTCCAAGTCCACACTGCCTCTGCTTTGCTCTGTGTGGGGTTGAGCAGCTTTGAGGCTGTGACAGCACCACATGGGACATGGGATGTCACACACAGGCCATGTCCAGCCTTTAATGGCTCTGGAACTCCTGGAACTTCAGGAATTCAGCCCCAGCCATGATCCCAAACCCAACCAGGCTGCACAGCATGAGGCATGGAAGGTGTGTGTGTGTGCTAATGAGAAGTTATTTTCATATTTCCTCAACCCCAGGTGCTGCCAACAATGGTTCAAGCCCAGCAGGGTTAGTTTAAATCGGCCTCAGGCTCAGTTTAAATCAGCCTCAGGCTGGTTCTTCTCCACAGCTCATTTGGGGAATTCATTGTATGGGAAATGAGGCTGCCTTGTCTCAGTCCCCAAAGTCCTGGGCTGGCAGGGCAGCTCTGCTGTGCTGCTCTCATGGTACAGAAGGGCCAGACCCCCTTGTGACCTTGACCCTGCTCCTCCTGTGTGGAAAATCCCCTTCCTGAGCTGGCTGAAGGTCTCAGCACACACAGACCTGGCTTGGATGCACTGAGCACACCTCACACTCTGCATGGCTCTGCTCCTGCAGCTCCCTGTCCAGCTTAGGATCCAACCTGAAATAGGGAACTGCCATTTCTGGGATCTCAGATGGAAAATGCAATCATTGGACTGAAAAAAAACCCCAAAAAACCCAGCAGTGAGATTCTTCTGTAACCTTGCAGAAGGTTCTGAGCCTCAGGCTCAGTTTAAATCAGCCTCAGGCTGGTTCTTCTCCACAGCTCATTTGGGGAATTCATGTATGGGAAACGAGGCTGCCTTGCCTCAGTCCCCAAAGTCCTGGGCTGGCAGGGCAGCTCTGCTGTGCTGCTCTGGTTGGTGCAGAGGGACCAGACCCCCTGATGACCCTGACCCAGCTCCTCTTGTGTGGAAAATCCCCTTCCTGAGCTGGCTGAAGCACAGGACTCAGCTTGGAATGCACTGAGCAAACCTCACAGCTCTGCAGGACTCTGCTCCTGCAGCTCCCTGTCCAGCTTAGGATCCAACCTGAAATAGGGAACTGCCATTTCTGGCATCTCAGATGGATAATGCAATCATTGGACTGAAAAAAGCCCCAAAAACCCAGCAGTGAGATTCTTCTGTAACCTTGCAGAAGGTTCTGAACACGACAGAGGGCATTAGTTATCATGACAGCAGCACTTAAAACAGACATTAGCATATTTAAAAATACTTTTTATGATATTCTCCCAGGGAGAAAGTTCTGTGGCTGAAAACTCCACTGGCAAATAGTTCCCTCTTTGTATTGAGTCCCCTCTAGATTCATCTGCTAAACCCATAGAAGGAAGAGGCTTTAGTGTTTCAGACAGTTTTGGCTGCTGCACTGCTGAGTACAGTTGGATTAGTTTCTGAAATAGAATTGGCTCCCAAATTATTTGAAGCATTTTTGCTCAGGGAATGCTGGGAAATGTCATTAGCGTGCCATAATACTTTTGCCTAATGCTCTCCAAAGTCTGTGCCAAAAAATAAAAAAAAAAAAAAAAAGGAAAAACACTATTTTGACTCCAAGTGACTGTGGGAGCAGACCTAGAGAACTGCCCCAAATTCAAATAGATTAGTGACAGCAACCTTCCAAGCTGAGATTGTTTTCTTTGTCTGGACAAGAGACAAAGGTGAGAGCTGATGAAATAAAATACAGATCCGTGCTGGGATCTGCTTCCAGCTCTCTTTGGGTACTCACTCACTACCTGCAGGAGATGAGGGAGGAACAGGAACAAATCAGGACTCACCCCTGCCATGCCAGCAGCACCCTGATCTCCTCAAATCTTGCCATTTTACTGAGTGCAGCTCCTTCAGCCTTCATTCAACACATTCCTCACCTCCCCTGGAGCACTCTCTGCTTCAGAGCCTTTTGTCTTTTGCTCCCAATTCCCCTGTCTATGGATTAATCAAGTGTTGAGTTTGGGGCTCTTATTTTTCCATCAGCTAATTAATTGCCATTGATGAGCCTTCTCCTCCTCCTCTCCAGAAGATGCTGTATGTAACTCCCAAGCCTATTTCTGCACCCTCTAATTTAGGAAATTTATTATTAATTTTATTCCAGCTGTGCCCTACTGTGTGAAAGGAACTTGTGCTGGTGTTGGAGGGGCTGCCCTTCCCAGGAAACCACCACAGGGAATTCCAACAGCTCCTGACCTGGTCCAGGAACTGATAGTGCCCTGCAATTTACAGTCTTCAAAAACTACTCAAAACCCTTAAAATTAGTCAGAAAATTTAATGTGTAGCAGCCAATTAATAATTTCTTTAAAAATCTGGAGTATTTCAAACATGAGAACTGAAAAAGGAGTAAGAAAGTAAATAAATGCTGTGAATCCTCCTTAAAAACCAAACACCCAACAAGATCCCTGCCAGGAGGCTGTGGGTGTACATGAGATGGATGGAGATCAGGTTGGCAACGTTTAAAAGAAGATGGATTAAAAAACCAAACCAAAACAAACCAGAAAAAATTACTTCCCTGTGGTGATCAGACCAATATAATTAAACACAAGACATGGTCATCAGTGCTAATTAAAACTGGGGCCAGAGTCTTGCATTTATCACTGGAGTGCTTAAGCAGCACCAAGGAAAGGCAGAATCCTGCTCCTCCCTCAGTATCAACAGAGGATTTGGTCCCTGCTTCACTTCAGCTTCCAAAACAGTCCCTCAAATTCAGAATAAAACCAGACACACTTCATTTGGATGAGCTGCAGTGACACAGGGCTGGAGGAGGCTCCTCACCAAGGCAGTAGTGGGTTATTATTGTCCTTTTTCTGTCACTGAAGCATCACTCTGCCTCACCACAGCCCCACTGCCCCAAGCTCTGGCCACAGCAGTTCACACAGGGTGTGAGGGATTCCCCTGTGTCCCCACTGTCTAATTAACCCCAGCACTGCAGCCCAATTAATAAACCCAGTCTGCTCTGCCAAGGGGGCTGAGCAGTCACAGGCACCCAAAGGCAGTGATTTTCACTTCTTCCTGGAGTATCCCCCTACTTTTTCTACCTTCAACCTTCACACCCATTTCTTTTTCTGCACAGAACCCACCAGAAATAAAAACTAACCCTCCCCTCAGGCCTTCAGCCCTGGATGCTCTTTAAGTTCTCTTCCAACTCAAACCATGCTGGGATTTTGTGATTCTATGATTTCCACTCAGGACACAATTTCAGCTTCCAATTCTCTGTGCAAGACTCAGGTTAAACTTCAGCTCAGGGGATCTGGGCAGCAAAGGAGATCCCCTGGGCCTCCTGCTTTTAGGAGGAGTGGCAGAAACTCCATGGACAGTAGGAGCCATCCCCCTCCCTCAGCACAAAAAGAAAAGATGACACATCCCAAACCAGGGCTCTGCTTTTCCCAGTGCACCTTTGGTGGGAGTTGGGATCACTGCCTGATCCCTTCCCCCTTTCAACTCCCACAGCTCCTCACTGGCTCAGAGCTCACAATTTACCATCTGTCCCTGATCTCCTCTTTGTACCAATAACACGTTGTAATTGCAACATCTCTTCATGCAGCAATTGATCAGGCACATAAGAACAAACAAGGAAACAGCGAGCATGACACAGCCAAGAGCAGTGGCACATCCTGCAGGGCTTCCTGTCATCTAACCACTGAAACTACAAAACAAACCCCCAACCCCAAACACTACTTTTGTCTAGAACTTCACAGTGGGTGAAAATAAACACATGGAAAAAATGAAAATGTGATTCAAAAATACAGGAAAGAATGTAAAACTTACCAGGCTCTAACTTGATTATTTTTACAGCAGCCAGTTCTCCTGTGTGAAGATTTCTAGCCTGAAACAAGAGAGTTAGGATATATTTAGATATAGTTAAGATAGATATTTAGATATTTAGCTATAGTTAAGATATATTTAATCATAAATCAAGGCACCTCACAGTTTTACAGACTGTGCAAAAATAAGATGGTGTCTGCTACAAATACAATGCAAAGCTGAGACCAACGTGGGTGAGGATAATTTGGGTTTGGAATCAGCTCAGCACCAGCCTGGCTGGAATTGTGAAATGTTCCTGACAGTTCTTTTACAGACTTGAAAACATCAAATCACAGAATCACTGAGGCTGGAAAAGCCCTCCAAGGTCATCCCATCTGTGACTGTCACCACCTTGTCCCCAGCCCAGAGCACTGAGAGCCACATCCAGTCATTCCCTAGACACCTCCAGGAATGGGGACCCCAAACCTCCCTGGGCAGCCCCTTCCAACCCCTGAGCACCCTTTAGAGGAAGAAATTCCTCCTCATGTCCAACCTGAACCTGGAAATGAGAGCTCACCCCTCTCAAACACCATTTTTAAGGGAAGTTTCTGGCACTCAAGGATGCACCAGGGGCTCACCCATCTCATGGTGCTGAACCTCAGTGTGCCCCAAAAGTGGAACTGAGAGGGGCAGGAGAGGCACTGCAGAGGCACCAGGGATGAGTCACAGCTCCCTGCAACAACTGCACTCTGCAAACGCCTTCCTTGGTCCCTCCTCCTCCTCCTCAGAGGCAGCAGCAGCTCCAGTGAAGCCTTTACAGAACTGTCCTCTCTGGATATGCTCCAAATTTCAGCTGAGAATTCTGTGCTGGAAGAAGATGGCACAGGAACCTCAGATACAGAAAGTTTTAAGAGGAGATTTTGTGAACACTTTCTAGTCACTAAATCACTCAGGCACCATCATCAGAGCTAAACTATTATTCAGGACACACAACCTGATTTAATTAGGCTGAGCATCCAAGAGTTAGAGGAGTTTAACCCCAATTGTTTCATTTTTACCCTAACAAATATGCAGAATCTTCTGAACAGCTGAAATCTGGTGAGGAGGTGGATTATAGAAAATGGAGGGAAAACTGGGTTAAATTAAATCAATTTGGACTTAAGATGAGGATGTAAAGGAAATCTGACCCTGTGAAGGGAGCCATTACAGAACATTCTTCTCCTGTGCATGGACAAGAAGTCTTAAAAACTTCTTGTTTAAAAAGTCCTTCAAAAAGGAAGATCAAGAGACTGAAGGATTAACCTCTCAGTTTTATCAATACTTAGTCAAGTTTCAAAATAGCGAAAGGCGAGGAAAAAAACCAAACCAAACCAAACCAAACCAAACCAAACCAAACCAAACCAAACCAAACCAAACCACACCGAACCAAACCAAACCAAACCAAACCGAACCGAACCGAACCAAACCAAACCACACCACACCGAACCAAACCCAGTGACTGGCCTTTCAAAATCCTGCAGTGCTAAGACATGAGATGGGTTTCAAAATGCAGGCCAAAGACACAAATATGACTCAAGCTGATCTCAAAAGAGAATCTGAACAATTCTTCAAAGGACCCAAACATCTGCAAACCACAACGGAAACATTCACCACTTCTGAAAGCACCTTCCCACCGAGGTGTTTTTTTTTTTTTCAGACCAGAGCAAAATCTTTGGTGTCCTTCAAAATGCAGAAGGAGCAGGTGGATGCCAGTGGGATAAAGGATTAGGATAAAGGATAAAGGACTGCTCTGGTCCTGTTAGACCAATGTGAAGCAGGGATGTTCCCAGCAGGGACACACACTCTGCCTCACTGAAGCCAGGGGTGCTCCACTATCTACACTTTTGTCCCAGAGCAGCTCAGCTGCTCAGGTGAAGTGGTCTGCACTGCTTCCAGAGTATCAGCTTCACTTCTGGAGTACCAAAAGGATCATGTTCCTCACAAATGTTCCTTTTCCACACCAGCAGTAAGTGCCACTGTCATGCTGAAGCCTGAAGGAATGGATGGAGTCTGCCAAAGGTCTGCTTGGCTGGGATCTGAAGGTTCAGGCAGGGGAACACTGCAGTTCCTGGCTCCCAGCTCTCACACATGACACAGCTCCACTAAATCCTGTCCTGCTGCTTTCCAATATCACCACTAAGCTCATATTTAATCTATAGCTTGGACTATTTTGGGTTTCCACCATCAGACTCTGCCTGCTGGAACACAGAAGTCCCCACTGGGTTGATATTTATGACCTAAAGCTATCAAGTTGTCTGTGTTTTCTGGTCCCACAGCTTTCCTCTTCCACCAGACACATTCTTGAGCTGATGACACCGAGACCACACGTGATCATTAACTCCTGCTGTGCCAGAACCAAAGGCAAAATCCCAAATATTTCCTGATCCTTAAAATCCCTGTGTGGGCGCTCCCAGACAAGGAATGGTTCTAGATCTCCAGTCTAGACATTGGCACTGTGAGCACACAGCAAATCACCCAAAATGCTTCCCAAGGGACGTCACCCAGATGTCACCAGAGGCTTTTGTTCCCTGCTCTTGGCTGGCAGCAGCTCCACCTTCCCTCTGCCACCTGTCAGCTGAACACTCCATTAATAATGAATTACTGCTCTCATTAAAAATGCAACAAGGCCAGGGCTAAAAACTGGTTCTCCTTGTACACACCTAGACGTGAAAAGTGTCAGATCAGGATTCCTCAGATCACTCTGGGATGTGCTAGTCAAAGAAATCCTCATTTCCCACGAGTCACTGCAGTTTGCATCATTCTGATTTTTTTTTTAAAGAACTTTGCAGTTACCAAGGAAGTCACAGACAGGAAGGCACCAAAGCCAACGTCACTGGTTTTGTGAATCAAACCTGAAATCTGACTAGAAATGATAGCTGACAAAAATATAAATCCCTAATGGGAAAAATTAATTAATGATCTATCAGTCTGTCTCATTGATATAATTCTGCACTGCAGAGGGGGAACTACAGACTAAGAAATTACAGTTCTTCAACTCATGTTATTTACATTTCCTGAGCCCAACAGCAAAATATCTGCCTCCTCCTCACCCCTTCAAATTTCCTCTGTATTTCAAGTCTAAATTTAAAATCACTTGAAATTTTTGAAATTAGCCAGAGGCCAGGGAACCTATTACTTCATGCCAGTAATCCAGACCTGTTCAGTGTCTCATGAGCTATTACTGACAAAGGAAATAATCATTTATATGCATTTATCCCATAAAGATGACATCTATAAAATGAACCTTGGTGATATATTTCACTTTTAAGGAAGATAAAATTTGTTAGATGTCTTATTGTCTTTAATTCTTCTGGCCTTGATCCCTTCAATATATAAGAAAATCTCCGAAGAATTTATTTGACACTAAAGGCTGAAAGACTCAGGGCTGGTGTCCACATCTCCATCAGCAACGTGGTCCAGTTCCACAGGACAGAAGCAGGTCCCAAATTCCCATATTTGCTGTAAGACTTTCTCCAAGAGGAAGACAAAGCTTTGCCCTTGATTAGTATTGATCCTAATTTTATTTAATAAGACTCCAAGCTGAAGATCATGTTCCCTATAGGATGAAAATTAAAACTTCAGGATTTTGGCAGAAGGATTGCAAAGCTCCAACACGAGCCACACAAGAATGGGATCAGAACAAGAATGTATTTGAATGAGGTGAACCACAGCCAAATTTTCATTTGCTCAATGTCATTTGCAGAGTTTATTTACTGAGAAAGAAGAGTTTGGCAGCAGCCTTTTGGTCACCTCTTCAGCTGTCCCACATCCTGACAGAGGATGAGTGACAGCATCCCACTGAGCACAGCTCTTCCAGAATATTTTAGCAGCTGAATACTAACACTGCAGAACATCACATGGAATCCGTGTTCAAAATAAAAAGAAAACAAAACACAAAGTACAAACACAAGTACTCTTTTTTCTTTTTTTTTTTTTGGATATCCCATTGCATTGCTGTAGCGACTGAGCACATCCCACCCCACTAACATGACAGCTCTGTTAGTAGGACTATTTTGGGGAGCTGGGAGAGTTTTGTAGGATTACAAACAAAAAAAATCATTGGGTTTTCCCACTGAGACTTGACTTTCTTCCCCAACAGCTGCTGTGGGACAATGGGACCCGAGGTGAGGCCCGTGGCAATCGCTGTGTGCGACGCTTCCCACCGCACACCCAAACACCACACCTGAGAAAACACAGTCTGGGGAGGGCATTTCTGCAGCCAGTGACCAGAAATAACACACAGAACTGGTTTCAGAACCAGTTATGCACTCTGCACTTGTGTTTTATTTGTTTTCAAGAGTGCAAGCCGAACAGTTCCAGCCCAGGGGGTCCGCAGTGCTGAGCCACGTGAGATGCTCAAAAATGGGGGAATCTTGGACATTTGAATCTGTGCTCAGTGTTCTCTTCCTAACCACAGAGAAAGAGAAGATTCATGCAGCAACATCCCTCTGTCAGGCTCCAAATTAGTATTTTCAATTTCCATGGTGAAATGCTCTCCTCTCCCCATGGTCACTGTCTCATCTCCAGCCTCGGATCAACAGCCCCATTGAGAGAGGAGCTGTTTGCTGGAGCGTGTCTCCATTAATTGAATCCTGACTGCAGCTCCTGTGGCAGCCCTCCCTCCCTCCCTGCCCAGCTTATTCACCCCTTGCCAAGCTTCACTCACCCCTGACCACGAGGTTCTGCTGCCTCAAGTGCTGCCTGCTTGTCCCCAGTCACTGAATATCCCCTCAAAAGGTGCCTGACCTTGTGCCCTGGGAGAGAAACTCAAGCTCCTCTGCTTTCCACTTTCTGAACTCTGACACTTTAGAATTCCTAACCTGCTCTGTGTGGTTTGGAAATTCCCATTATGCTCTGTTTTTCTTTTCATATCTCACAGCATTCTCAAACAGACAAATTCACCTTTCTGCATCTCTGAATTCACATTTAGCACTGTCAAAAGCTCTCACCCAGCTGAAGTGACCCAAAGAAATGTTTCTCATTTTATGGGCTGCCCTACAACCATAAAACAGGGAATTCTTGGTGGATGGTGATCTGCTGGACTCTCAGATTTTGAATTATGTCCCAATGCAGAAGGTTTAATAAATGTTCCTAGTTTATTACAATTAATTATAAAATTCTGCTTACACCTGTGATTTACATAAATCTGACAGATTTAAAAAACGCTTTGTAACTAGAGCTGGAAAAAACAAGTATCAGCAACATACTCTTAATGACTGGAAAGGAGATGTTTGCTCTTCTCAAACACAATCTCTATATCAGGTCAGTTTAACACCTCAAATGTAGAACTGAGGATTCTTAAAATGTCAGCTGAAGCCAGAAAATGACTCAGAAAGCCCAAATTAACAGCAACAAGAGTTAATCTGCACTGTGTGAGCTAAAGTTCCCTTCCTTCACTAGAGGACACAGCAGTTTGCTGCAGTGCTGTACATTCAGAAAGAACTTTTGTAAAAGAATCCAAACTCTCTGAAAGCTCTAAAACAAAAAACAAACTTGAAAATCTGCAGGTTAACCCAAGCCCAAATAAACAGCAAGAAGAGTTAATCCGCACTGTGTGAGCTAAAGTTGCCTTCCTTCACAAGAGGACATCACAGTGCTGAAAATTCAGAAAGAACTTTTGTAAAAGAATCCAAACTCTCTGAAAGTTCTAAAAAATAATAAATGCTTGAAAATCTGCAGGTTAACCCAAACCCAAATAAACAGCAACGAGAGTTAAGCTGCACTGTGTGAGCTGAAGTTCCCTTCCTTCACAAGAGGACACAGCAGTTTTCTGCAGTGCTGTACACTCAGAAAGAACTTCTGCAAAAGAAACCAAACTCTCTGAAAGCTCTAAAAAATAAATAATCCTTGAAAATCTGCATGTTAACCCAAGCAGAGAGGCCAGAGCCAAGGCAGATCTGCTCAGAGCAGATCCAAACCCTGGTGTCAGGAGGAACAATCACCTTGCCCTGGCTCCAGCCCAAAACAGCAGCTCCCATTACTGTTTCCCACTTTTGGAGTGAGCAGAGTGTGTTGGTTCCTCTCCCAAGACCAGCACACCCCAAAGCACCCTTAGAAGACTCCTAGAAATGGATTCAATCCACAGATTCCACCCCCGCCGCTGCAGTTCTTGGTTTGGGGCTTTAACCCCTCTTTTGTATCAAACAAAATAAGCAAAATCAAGCCAAAATTCCCCACAGCCCCATGCCAAGAAAACCTAGAGAGTGTGAGACTGGATAAATCCCTCCGGCTTGGTGCTGACAGTGTTTCTGTGACAGATACTGAACATATCCCTTCACCTCTGAAGGTCTGTGCATGGATTAAAAATGTAATTGGAACAAAGGAGGAAAGCTTAAAAAAAACTAAAAATTGGACAACTCTAGCAAATGTTAAGGCTGATTTGTGCCAGACAGAACCAATGCCATAGAATCACAAAATCCCAGAATTGGAAGGGATCTCAAAGATTGTTCAGATCCAGCCCCTGCCATGGTCAGGGACACCTTCCACCATCCAAGGTTACTCCAACCTGGTCTTGGACACTTCCAGGGATCCTGAAGCAGCCACAGCTTCTCTGGCAGAGCTGTTCCAGAGCCTCCCAGGGAACAATTCCTTCCCAACATCCCACCCAGCCCTGCCCTGTGGCAGTGCGAAGCCATTCCCTGTGTCCTGCCACTCCAGGCCCTCACTCAAAGTCTCTCCATCCTTTTTTTTGGCTTCTTCAGGTCCTGAAAGGCCACAATTCATTCACCCCAAAGCTTCTCTTCTCCAGGCTGAAAATCCCAAATTTCTGAGCCTTTCCTGCCAGAGTGGAGCTGTCCCTGCCCATGGGGACTCTGCACTCCTCCCTGGAGCTGTGCTCACACCTTGGCAGATCTGGCTGCTCTGTGCTGCTGGAAAAAGAAACCTGAACACCACTCTTGATTTTCAGGGCTGTTTGTCTTTTAGGAAGCAGAAAAATCCAGAGGAAATCGTTCTCCTTGAAATCTTCCAGCTGGATTTTTGGAGGTGGAGAGCAGTACCAGACTCCTTTGTAGTGGAAGGCACAGAGGCTTTCAGAAATTACTCCCCAAACAGAGACTTTATAGATTCAAGACACTAAAAAAGAATGGTCTCTTAAAACCAACAGTCACTGCTTTTTGGGATAAACCCAAAACGAAGATTTCCATGCTAATTTTCCTAGTTTATTCTGTAGTTGCAACAGAGCCATCACTTTGGATCTCTGAGCTGAATACTGTAGGAGGACAAATATTGATTTTGTGGGTGCTCTCCAGATGGGTACTGCCAGTCCTCATCCCTCAGAACAAGCAGCAGCACGAGGCTGGATGAAAAATTCCCAGCTGTCACTCCCTATTTCCACATTTCCACACTTCCTGCTGAAAGGACAGAACCCAGAATATGCACAAGTGCCAGGATTTCAATAAATCCCACATTAAAACCTGAATCCCAGACCCACCACTGACCACAGCTATAATGCAAATAAGGCTTAAATGGATTTAATTTTGGTGAAATTGAGATAGTTTTTATCTCTGGTAGGGAAAATTGGCAGGAGGAGAACCTACCTTTCATTGAGAGACTTCTGACACTTTCTTACTCAAGGCCAATTAACTCAAGCAGTAAGGGATTAACAGCTCATTAATGATGGGAGGCCAACTCCCTTTATTCCCCAGAAAACCAGGCTGAGGATTTGTATAAGCAGAGAGGTTTTGTAGGGTTCAGTAGCCACTAAAAACATTTAATTCTCATCCCTGGTAATAATTACTGAAGGACTTGGGGCAATAAAGATAACAATAATAAAGATAACAATAATAAAGCAAAGATCAATGCACAACTTAACATTTATTTAGAGGGAAAAAAACTCCAAAAGAAGTCAGCTCTGTGCTTCCCAGCAGAGGCTGGTTATTCTCCTATGAAATTTTCTTGGCAGATCCTGCTTTTCAAAATATTTGGCACCATCCTTCTAAAACTGAAAAGCTGAAGCTAGAAACAGACCCTGACCACAAAAGTATTATTTAGCAACTAATGCAGCACAAAAGATACAAACAAATACCACACGAGGGGAAAAAAAAATCTAAAAGGCCCCAATTTGACTCAGCTGGAGAAGAAAACAAACCAGAAAAGACCTTTTCAAGTTACAACTGTGTGCATTGCAGTGGCTTGAAAAGCTACTAGAAATAACTCACTTTCCTGGGGAATAAGAAATATTTTTGAATATAAGATCATGAAAATCAAAGAATACCCATGGAGCTGCTGATATACTCAAAAATGAACAGATGCCCAACAGCTTTACAGGCCAGGGCATAAAATAGGAAAAAAGAGAGAAAAAAAAAGAAAATATACCTTTAAATGCATTAAACTACAAACCAAGATGGATTTTAAAAGCATTTACTCACCAGAAGATGGGGAGAATAAATGTAGAACAATTTTATTGTATTCCTATGTTGAATGCATAGACCACGAGAGAAAAAAAACCCTCACAGTATTATGGAGTACAAACCAAAGAAACATTAAAAGATGATACATTTCATCAGCTGCAGGGGAATTTATTTATTCCTTAGAGATGAAAGAACTAAGAGATGTGACAACCAAAATATTTGAAAGAAAATATCTGTGCGTCTTCTTTTACTGATAAAAAAAATTTAAAAAAAATCTGACTTTCCAGGCAGAGAGAAAACAAATTTCTGAAGGAAAAGAAGGGTTGCTTTTTTATAACAAAAAACTAAAGAATTTCAGACCATCATTTACTTCTTTACCAAAAAATAGAAGGTATTTTTTACTGTTTTGTAAATATGAGCTAACACCCAGTGAGATGTGTCCCTCAGAAAGGCAAAACTGAGGAGCCTCCACTGGCACTTTAAAGGGAAAAAAAAGGAATTTTGAGATGGCAACTGTTATCTCAAACCCTCCAAACCAAAGGTAAAAATCCATATCAACTCCTTTTCCTTATCATAATTTATCTGATAGAACCTCGAGAGATTCAAGTGGAAAATGTAGATTTAAGCAGAAAAATCTACCTCCAACAAAGCTGTTCAGTAACCACCTCCATAAAATTTCAGTTCTTCAGAGATGAACTCACAATTAAAAAATTAAAATTAAATTATTAAACAATTAATTAATTTAATTCATTAAAATTAATTAAAAAATAAAATTTAAACTTACAAGCCATAAATTTGCCTTGATGAAGAAATAAGATCAGTGTTTTGCTCTTTATTGTTAAATAAACCAGCGACCAGAACAGAATTAATGAAGAAGTTGTGTAATTGAAGAAGTTAAAGGAAAATTAGACAAAAAAAAGGAGTTGGAAGATTCTTTTTCTGTTCTACAATTGAGCTTTGGTTTGCATCTGGAGTGTATCAATTGTCACCTTCTTGGGGTGGGAGATGGGTGAGATTTGATGCTTCTTTCTGATATTGGAACAGCTGCTTCTGCTAAAATAAACCCCAGAATTTATTTCCAGTCTTTATTTATAGTGATGAAATAGTGATCAGCAATATTTCCAATTCAGGAGAAAAAATCAGAACCTGGAATTCTGTAGGAATAAACAGAAATGACATTTCAGTAGGTTTTTTAGTGAGGAAAAATGGAAGTTCTAAATGTGCTGGTACATGAGAAAGGTTACAGATAAAATATGTTCTGCACTTGTGCTGATGAAGCAGAGAGGAAATCTGCTGCCATTTCATTACAGATGATAACTGAAAATCGTGCAAGTTATCTCATCCTCTCACTTTATTTTTAGCCAGAACAGAGGAAAAAAAACGGTCTGACTTTTTATTATTATTTTTTCTTCATTTTAACCAATTAACTCATGTAAATGATGTCACCTGGAAGCAAGACTCTTTCAAGATGTCACATGAAAATTAGAATATTTTTCTGCAATTTCATCTACAGTGATGGAGCACCAGTTTCACTTCAGTCACCTGATTTCAAGCACTTGGCCAGAGACTTCCTCACTTCACTTTGAAAGATGAACCAAAACTGGGCTGCTCAAGTAATATCTGTCATTAAATAATGAGAATATTCTGGTAAATTTGGCCTGATGATTTAAGTGGAATTTTAAAAGATTTTTTTTTTATTTTTAAATTTTAACACGCTGGAGAACATTTTCCATCTTGCCTCATTTCTCTTGTCCATATAGATTTTATTTTCTTTATTGTGTTTCTGTAGGGTTTTAAATTCACATTTGCTGCATCCCTGGGTATGGGGATTTTTGAAGGAGTTAGAGATGGGATTTCTGAGTCGTTATTGATGATGTGGTTTATTTTCTTATTTTCCACATAGGTTGGAAGGGTGAGGTTGGATTACATCTTTAGAGCATGATTTAGAAGGTTGTAAGATTCCAAGTTATAAGATTTTTAAAGGATTTATTGATTAATAAAACACTGTTAATAAGGATATTTATGCTTTGATTTAATCTTTAAATATTTTGTTTTATGGATTTATGTTGTAGTGTAAGTTTTCTTAGTTAATCATGTTATGACACAGAAACTTATAGCATTGTATTCTAAACTCCTTGTTTACCTTTGTAACTATTTCTATTTTTTATATCTTAAACTCTAAAAATTTAAACTTAATTTAACATGTTTCTGTTTTAAACTATAAATCTATATTCTTGCTTTTAGTACTTCAGTTTGGAAGTTTTTTCTAAGATCAAATCTTGTGTTTAATTCTAAATTTTGGTTTACAGGCCCAAAGTTCTGAGAATCCCAACACGTGGGGAGCCCCCAAGGCCACCCCTCCATGCCAGGCCCTGCCCCTGCTCCCATCCCCAGGGAATGAAATCCTCTGCTCTTGGAGTGGAACCCTCTCCTAAAATTCCTGAGAATTTCAGATTTTCTGTGCTGACAGGCACTGACCCCCAAGAGAACACTGCATTGACCTGAGGCTGTGGAAAAATCTTCCAAAATGGAATGACAGAACTGGGATTATGGGTGTGTAGTTTGAATAAAACTACATGATAAAATAATATAATAATAAGAAAACAATATAATAAATAATAAAATATATAATTATATAATAATATAGCATATTAAAAATAAATATATAAATTATATCTATTAAATTTATATGTAAATATATATAATATATTGAATTTATAAATAAATATAAAAATATATTATATATAAATAAAATATAAATATATAAAATATAATATCAGATAAAATATAGAAATGTAGACATATAGAAAATGTATACATTATATATTATATTAAATTTATATATAAATATATAATATATATTAAATTTATTAATAAATATATAGATATAAATATACCATATATAAATAATATATAAATATATAAAGTAGTATAATAATAAACTAATAATTTAATAATCAAATACTCAAATAAAATAAATAATAAAATAAATAAAAATATATAAAAATAAAGTATATAAATGAATAAAAATAATATAAAAATGAATTAAAAATCACATAGTAGAAAACTTAAGAGTTTATGGTTTTAGAATATAGTAAAATATATGAAACAAGATAAAAGTTTCAGCAGCTGTGTGCATTTTCCCTGGAGCAGCGTTCCCCAGGCAGGCAGCAGAAGGAATGTGCTGGAGAGAGCCAGAGGAAATGGTGGTGCAGGCCCTGCACAGCCTGGCTGCTTCCCTGCTCCCAGATTCCTGCCCCAGCTCCCCTCGAGGAAGCACAGCAAAGCTCTCGGGGAAAGTTCTTTAAAAAGTCAAGGAATGGTTTGGGTTGGATCACCAAACACCACCTCGTGCTGGGAGCAGGGACTTCACTGCAAGGCTGCTCCAAGCTGTGTCCAACCCGGCCCTGAACAGCCCCAGGGATGGGGAATTTCACAGGATGCTGTCATGGAGCAAAGCCTCCTCCTCCTCCTCCTCCTCCTCCTCCATCCCTCCTGCAGCCAGCACAGTCTGTGCTCCAGACATCCCACTGCAGGAGTTACACAAACCTCAACACCCACGGAATGAGAAAAAGGAAAAATCCATGTTCATGTGCCCTGGGCAGGCCTGATGGATCATGGAACCAAAACCAGAGATCTCCTGATCCATCCCCTGATCCATCTCCTGATCCATCTCCTTATCCAGAAATCCCTTTGTCCTCTTTGATACTGTGAGCCAAATTTCAAAACAAGACTCTCAGGACAGGAACTGTTTGGCAGAATTTAGCAGGCTCTGTGTTAATCCAGAAGTTCTTCCTACCTCTTCATAATTAACCAAGAAGCAGAGGATGAGAGCTCAACCAGTGCTTTAAATGTAATCACACACATGCCTGAGAAAACAAAATGGTTTTATCAGAAACTGCTCATCCTGGGGACTGGCTGGGGTCAGGGCTGTAAATATTTACAAGGAACACACCAAATTCTCTCCCTTTACTCACTGCAGACCAAATGCTTCAAAACTTCAGCTGCTGTTGTTTCCCAACCCCTCATAAATAAAACACAAATACCTGAAGCTGTTCCACCCCTGAGAGCAATGAGCACCCCTCAGGCATTGCTTCTGTCAAATTTTAAATCTTTTAGTTCTATCAAGAGAAAATACATCCATAAAAGATGGTATGGCCCCACCTTTATTCTTCTTACCTACCATGTTTACATCCCTGTGCCTGTACAAGAGACTTGACCACTTCTCTTCCCTTGGGATTAATGACTAAATCCCCCAGACATTTTTGGGAGCCCGGTGTTTATAATTCAGCTCTGATCTCGCATGTCTGTACGTTAAACAGCGAGTTAAGGCACACAAACTCAATTCTTTATTGCTTCAACAGCAATGATCAGCAAAAAATCACCCACACTGCTGAGAACAGGGCAAAAATACAGCTTTTTGGGGTGGATCCTCACAAATGCAGCTTTTTTGGGGTGAATAATCACAAATACTGCTTTTTGGGGTGGATCCTCACAGCTTTTGTTGGGGTGAATAATCACAAATGCAGCTTTTTGGGGTGCATCCTCACAAATGCAGCTTTTTTTGGGGTGAATAATCACAAATGCAGCTTTTTGGGGTGGATCCTCACAAATGCAGCTTTTTGGGGGTGAATAATCACAAATACAGCTTTTTGGGGTGGATCCTCACAAATTATACAGCTTTTTTGGGGTGGATCCTCACAAATGCAGCTTTTTGGGGTGAATAATCACAAATGCAGCTTTTTTGGGGTGGATCCTAACAAATATTGCTTTTTGGGGTGAATAATCACAAATGCAGCTTTTTGGGGTGAATAATCACAAATACAGCCTTTACAGGGTGGATCATCACAAATACAGCTTTTTTGGGGGTGAATAATCACAAATACAGCTTTTTGGGGTGGATCATCACAAATTCAGCTTTTTTGGGATGGATCCTAACAAATACTGCTTTTTGGGGTGAATAATCACAAATGCAGCTTTTTGGGGTGTATCATCCCAAATACTGCTTTTGGGGGTGGATCCTCACAAATACAGCTTTTGGGGGTGGATCATCCCCTCAAATATAACAAGTTATGCCTTTAATGCTGCACAAGACAAAGCTACTCAAAAAAACCCCTTAAGAATGATTTCTTATCAATAAGACAACAGAGGCCCCCTGCAATAACGTCTTCATTCAGAAGAAAAACAGCACTTGCCTTTCTGGAACATCTCAAAATTCACATTTCAAACACACTACAAATCCAGCCTTTTCCCACTGAGCTGAAAATATGGTTCATTCAGCTTTGATTTTTCAGACATTCTTTCTCCAGCCAAATCTTCCTCATCTCTATGAAAACATGAACCTCCTAGACACGATATTCATGCAGGAGACACAAAAATACACTTGGGGGAGGAGTGATCCCAACGTGCCAAGATATTAAATCTGGCATTAAAGATGCCATTTTGAGGGATCAATAAACCCAGCGGTTTCGGACACCAGGACTGTGTGCTCTGAGGGTATCCATGACTATATTTGTACAATATTTTTGCCATCTTTAGGAGAATAAAGTCAGTGGAAACACACAGAGCAACACAAATGATAAGGGATTAGGAAAAGTATTGGAAGAGGACAATCCTGGAAGTAATTTTGTTGCTCAGCCTCCCATGTGCTCTTTCACTCAAGAGCTTCAAAGACATGGTCAAGCTGCAGCTTCTCCTCACACAGGTTTCCATCCATCACGGAAAAAGGTAAGTTTTGGCTGAGGAGGACCTTGCAGACACTATCTATCCACTGTGCTGGATGAAATGAATCACTGCAGCACTTGGGTGAAAGAATTTAGAAAGCTGAAGAGCACAACAGAAACCTCTCTGTGCCAAACTCACAACTTTTTGTCCATCTAGGAAGGAAGAGTTTATCCAGCCTCCATAAGTGATTTTTTATTGGAAATCCAGAATGGGTTAGGGACCAGCATAACTCCCCAAATCCAAGGTGGCTGTGTCCACCAAATCTTGCTGAGTGTTTTACTGCTAGAAATCCTTCAGAAACTGGGAAAAAACTCTTTTGGCTTCTTTGGAAAATCTGAAATCTGAAAATCTAATGAAATGGCAAAATGTGAGAAAGTCACAGAATGGTTTGGGATGGGAGGGATTTTAGGAAGGAATTCCACCCCCTGCCATGGCAAGGACACCTTCCACTATCTCAGCTTGCTCCAAGCCCCATCCAGCCCTGGCCTTCCAGGGATTCAGGGGCAGCCAGAGCTTCTCTGGGAACCCTCTGCCAGGGCCTCCCACCCTCCCAGCCAAGAATTTAATCCTAAAATCCCATCTAACCCTGCCCTCTGCCAGTGTGAAGCCATTCCCTTTTATCTTATCACTCCACATCCTTGTGAAAAGCCTTGGCAACTTCAACCACCAGGCATGGAGATTGCCTTGAGCTGAAGAACAACTTCATGAATATGGAGATGTCCCTCTGAACTGCAATCACCTTGGGCTGATGCTGCCTCTCCTCTTCCCTCCCAGCTGCAAGCAAGCAAGCAGCAGGTGCCAAACCCAGCTAAAGGTAGCAGGGAAGGTTGTTTTTCCAGCTGGAATGAGCAGGGACAGTTGCTGGTGTCAGCAGAACGTGCCGCCAAACTCCGTCACGGCCTCGCTGACAGGAAGAGCTGCTCCCTCTGACAGGGATGATCTGTGAGCTTCCACCACACACCTCTGGGACAGAACTGGGGCTCAGCCTCAGCCCAGAAATCCTGGAGGCTTTCCAGGTTCTCCAAATGTTGGCAACGAACCTGACCACTGCATCTTCTGGAGACAGAGAGGAAGGAAGGAGATCCTGGCAGGCAAATGTTCTCAGCTTCGGTCTGTTCTTCCCTCTCAGGTCTCTGCTCTTGGGGGGTGAGTGCTGTGTGACCTGCACTGTTTGCTTCCTCTTATGGGTATCTCACATTGAGAAGAAATTCTATTTTATTCATAGAATTCACAGAATCACTGGCTTGGAAGAGACCTTCAAGATCATCGAGTCCAACCCAACACCTCAACTCAGCCCTGGCACCCAGTGCATCCAGGCTTTGTTAAACACACCCAGGGATGGGGACTCCACCACCTCCTCTGTTTTTAACATTCTGGAGAGGGCCTGGCTCCTCAAAGTAAGAGACAGGGAGAAATAACCACAGGGGAAACACCACTCCCACCATGTAACTTCCCATTAACACCAAGAATTCCAGAATGGTTTGGGGTGGGAGGAACATTCAAAATCATCCAGTTCCACCCTTGCCATGGGCAGGGACACCTTCCACTGTCCCAGGGTGCTCCAAGCCCTGTCCAACCTGGCCTTGGGCACTTCCAGGGGCAGCCAGAGCTTCTCTGGGCACCCTGTGCCAGGGCCTCACCACCCCCACAGCCAAAAATTCCTTCTGTATATCCAACCTTAATTTCCCTTCTTTCATTCTGAACCCATTACTCCTCGTCCTGTCACTACAGTTCCTGCTAAACAGAAACATGAGTGACAGGATATAATATTTAAAGCCAAACAGCTTGGAACATCCCACATCAAAGACCAAATCCTTAATAAGAAAAACTATTACAAATATTTCAAATGGAAACCCAAAGGTTTCACCTTCCGCTGCTGAATATCCTCACAGAGGGTGTCAACAAGCCACAGAGCATCTCAGTTCCCAAAGCAGAAATCCTACTGACTGCATCCTAAAAGAAAAGCATGCCATTCCCCAGAAGAGGAACTCCACAGCAGTAAGAAAGAACTCCAGAGCCCTGGTTTGATGTCATTCCAAACACCATTGCTATGGAAAAAAGAGCACGCAGAGCTCAGGCATGGCTACAGCAAACACTGCTGACCAGAGGGCTTTGATCTGCAGGGCAAGAGTGGAATCCCCCACATGACAGATGTTTTATGGTCATTTATATGTGGAAGCAACAGATATTCACCAGGGACAGCAGCGCTGAGTCAGGGATGGCCAAATCCAATTGGTCTGCAGCTGCCAAAACATGTTGGTATGAAAGTTGGAATATGTGATTAAAAGCTGTCACAGCCATAACTGTTCTCTGGTATCAAAAAAAGCTTTAATACTCTGTTCTTAACCTGTTGACTTAAGCAGTAAAACACTGATAAAAGACTGATAAATTTTCATTATCTGAGAGATTAGAATGACATTGAGAATTATTTTCTAAACATCAAACCCAGGTTCTCAGCAGCCTTTGGCTGCAGCAGGAATTAGAACCCAGAGCTCTGAGAACAAGGCAGTGACCACACAAGCAGAGCTGAAACCTGATTCAAACTGGACAGAGTCACACTTTTATGGCAACCTTTAAAAAAAGAAAACACAAAGAAAATAAACCAAATCTTTTTGTTGTTTGTTTTAAACTGAATTTGATCAAAAAGTCTGTGTGTGCCACAATCCAATTTCATTGCTCACTATTTTCCAGCAGCAATCAGTGGCAAAACACTGCAGGTTTCTTTTAAGTTGAAAACACTGCAGCTTTCTTCTAAGTTGATGCCTTTATTTGGTGCAGGAGATTAAAAAATAATGACAATAATCTCAAGAGAAGAGAGACTGAGCAGGTGACTCCAGAAAGAATGAAATTTTCATGATGAATATCATGAAATAAAATATCATGATATTCAATAAAAACGCACCCCTTGTTTACAGGCAGTTTCTGCCACGAGTTTGGTGCATTCCTTGTCCCTTGTGCTTACTTTTCAAGAAAGCCACTGTGGCACTGCTCACAATCCTGCTTGGAAAAGCCCAAACAAGCCAGCTTTAGAATTGCTGCACAAGGTCATGTTTGATCATCGGGGAGCACAGACATGCCGCTGTTCATCCCAGCTCAGCTGCCCAACAACAGCCTTCAACAAGGATGGATTTACACCCAGCTACATCAACCACCCTTTTGTTCCCCTCTGCAGAAGCAGGGAGCAGTTAAAACTCTCTTTGGGGCACTTGGAATGAAAAATACAAAAAGCTGAGCCCTGGGAATGGTTTGGGGTGGGAGGGATCTTAAATCCCATCCCATTCCAGCCCTGCCATGGCAGGGACACTTCCACCATCCCAGGTTGCTCCCAGCCTCACCCAGCCTGGCTTGGACACTTGAATATTTCCCTTAAATCTCTCCAGCAAACCTCTTCAGAGCCATGAATAAACACTCCAATAAAAAATCCACACAGGAATCTCAGGAAGGACGAGCAGCAGGAAATTATCCCCTGAATTCAAGTCCTATTTTCCAAAGTCCCTTGAGGACACCAAGATCCACAATTACACACAAGCAAATGACTGGATGTTGTGATGCAACCAAATTCCACAAGTTAAACAAAACAGCCCAGTCTTCTGCTATTCCAAGTACTTCCAGAAAATACCATGGACTGCAGAAACTTGTGATGATCCAGCTGATGGTGTGACCTTGGTATCAACCCAGCCTTAAACAAATTAGGACTACAAAGCCCTACTGAAAAGCTGCAGGTTCACTCACAGGTCATGCTGGTGTGAAAACCCATCCTGGGAAACATCTAACCACACTGGGAATTTACCTGGGATGGGATCTGAGCAGCCACTTCCCACTGCTGGAGCTTAAATTCCATTGACAGTCTCCAGCAGCTTTTTTAAATTTTCTGCTCCAAGAACCCAGTCAAATATGTGTTTCTTCATTAACCACACAAAACAACTATTTCAGCCTGAAACAGATGCATTTCAGAACTTCTGAATGCAAACAGAACAAATTGGTGTCATTTTTAAACACTGCCTTGAGATTTTAATTTTTATGACCACGGTGGGAAGACCTTTCCAGGAAAGCCAGATTAGAGAGACACTGGGGACATAAAAATACTATTTTTTAAACAGCAAATTATCAAGTTCCAATTCTCATCTTTGCTATTACAACCTCTTCCACGAGTCAACAATTCAAGATATTTTGGTGCAATGCTGTGAGGGATAAATTATTCCAATGGTTTAATATTAATATCCTCTATTAAAAAGGAAAAAAAGCTTTCCCACCACGGATGAGACAACTAACAAGTCAGGATTGTAATGGAAATTACTTCCAAGACTGCTAGACACAAACTTGGATCTATTTACACAGGCTGTGAATAGACAAGAGTTTATTTACAGATGGTTTCTCCCCAGCCCTGAAATGCATTTTGGGGAAAAAAAGATATTAAAACAACATCAACAATCCAGCACTTAGGAGCAATCCTACAATCAGCCATTGTGTGCCATGTGACAGACAAGAGAAATAAATCCCACAAACACTAAGAAAACACATCTCTGTTTAAAGCTTTCATGGTAGTAATGAAAAGCAAAGTGGGCAGGAGAATTTTGGAAAAGCCTTTAAATATTCTTCTGTAACCGAATAGTGAAGATAAATATTTGCTTAACCTCCACCTTCACCATCCAAAAAAGAGCCAATTACTCTAAAAGCTACCAAATGCCCCAAGAAGAATTTAAAGCATTAACCACAACCACCAAAAAGCATCTGAGGAAGAGGCAGATGTCTCACAATCAGAGAGGCTGCCTGGCTTAGACAGCCCAAAAACAACTGTGCTGGAGACGCTGGTGACTCATTATTAGTGAAGGAGCAGAGAAACCACTTGAAGAGGTGAGGGGAAAATTCCATTTTAATTTAAGAGCCCTCTCCAGCAAACCCTTCCCGAGCTCTGCAACATAAAAACACTTGGATATTCACTAATAAATTCATTTTATAAACACTTCCGACAGCCCTCAGCCAGCACAAGATGTGCCATCTGCACTGAGACTTACCAGGGGCTAAGAAAAATAAAAGTACAATGTTTATACATTAAGTCCTTTCAAGAAAAAAAGGTTTACCTTCCTTTTAAAATTGTCATAACATCAATGACTTTAAAATATAAGTTTGCTGTGCATATTTGTCACAAGAGGCAGTGCCATCTGATTCAGTATTCCCTTGACACAGCTCCTGCTGCAGGCCTTCACAAAAACAAAGAGCAAACCAATGACCTAGAAACAAATGCAGCCTCTCAAACTCCTTTAAACTCATTAACTTTATACTCGTTTCGGACTCATCACAGCGCCTGAAACTCCTGCCAAAAACTTGGATTGAAATTTGCCAGGCTGCACGAGGAGCAAGTTTGGGTTTGCTCCCTATCTGAAAGCGTTTCAGGAGTAGAAGGAGCATTTTTCAGGAGCCGAGGAGAGGAGGAGGGGGCAGAGGGCTGCGGGTTTTTTTTTGTTTCCAGGGGATGGATGTGTTTACATGGCACGGAGCAGAGCCATGCAGCCAGCCCAGCTCCGGAAGCGGAAGCTGGATGACATGTCAGCACAGCTCTCCACTAATTACCAGGATAATGAGAAGCAGAATATTTCTTTTTCCACAAAGAGATGACACAAAAAAACACTTCCCTGCAATGCAACTAGTTATTTCTTGTCGTGCTGCCTGGTTATTGCTTGTCATGCTGCCCTGCACTGGGCAGGCACACACAAACAAAGCAGCTCAAGGTAGGCAGAGTTCCAGATTTATGACAGTTGAAATGTTCTTTTAAAGGATTTAGTGCTAGAATCCCTAGGAAAGAAGCTGACTGATCTGTGCACAGCACTACAGGATTAAAAAAAAATAAAAGAGGAACGTAAATATGCACCATGAAAACTTTTAAAAATAACTCCCTGAGGTCATAAGTAACCATTTCAAAGGGGTGGTGGGAACAGGATCCATCCATAAAACTTCAATTTGAACATTAGCAAAGAGCCCTCCCCCAGCAGGAGCAATTACTGCTGCCTTTCATGTGGCACAGTAACACACCTTCCCTTGCACGCTTGGCTGTGTCAGGTCTATTTTAAACACACTCAACAGCACTACAAAGGAAAACATCCCACAGCTCCCTCCCCGTGCAGCTGAACACGCACATTGCCAAGCACAGGTCGAAAACTTTGAGGCTTTCTTTGTAATTCACCCAGCCCTAAAAGCTGCTGAGCGTCCCTGAGATGTGAGGAACATCCCTGAGGTGTGAGGAACATCCCTGAAGGATGAGGACAGGGCTCCTGTGAGAAGAACACACCACTGCCTGCACCTCCTGTCCCCCACGCCTGTGGTTCTGCTGATGTGAGCACCAATATGGAATTATAGAATCCCAGAATGGTTTGGCTTGGAAGGGACCTAAAAGATCATCCAGTTCCAGCTCCCTGCCATGGACAGGGTCACTTTTTGTATGCACCATTCCAAGAGCATCTACTTGATGTGCTGCACTAACTCTACCTCGTGCTGCAGCTCCGTTCCAGCTTCTGAAGAGCTTTAATCTGCTTCTGCCTTTCACGGGCTATTATTAACCTCGGGGATAAAGTGGCACCCTTTTAATCAGGTGCTTTAACTGGATGCGTTCTGCAAACAGGTACAGCCAAGAGATATCCTCTACCTCCTGGGGCAGTAACGCGGGAAGAATCGCCTGCGATATTCACCAATAAAACCTCCAAGAAAGGCAGCAGAGAGAGAACCTTCTCAGGTGCTGCAAGCAGAGAATCCCAGGATGGTTTGGGTTGGAAGGAACCTTAAAAATCTCATTCACTCAAATCTCTTGCCATGGGCAGGGACACCTTTCACTGTCCCAGAGTGCTCCAAGCCCGGTGCAACCTGGCCTTGGACACTTGCAGGGATGGCCGCAGCCTCTCTGGGCACCCCGTGCCAGGGCCTCACCTCCCTCACATTCAATCCTTTCCCACACAATTGGGAATCCTCCGGCTTTGCCAGAGGCGCCCCCACCGCCGCTCACCTTGTACACGTCGCCGTAGGTGCCGCTCCCCACCCGCTGGATCAGCTCGTAGTCCTGCTGCGGGTTCCGCCTCAGGATATCGCCGCTGGCCCGCGCCGCCGGCTCCATGTCCCCGCCGCGTCCCCGCCGGCCCCGGGATGCTCCTACCGCGGCGGCCCCCGGCCCATGGCTCCTGCGGCGGCAACGGCGGCTCAGGGGGGCTCCGGGCGGCCCAGACAAAGGCGGGCGGGCGGCCGCGCCCTCCGCGGCTCCCGGGGCTCCTCGGGGTAACCAGGAAGAGCCGGGGCGGGCGGGGAGCGAGGCCGGGCGGGGAGGGAGCTCCGGTGCCGCCGGCGCTGCGGCCCGTCCGCCGGGGCGGCCAGGCCGGGCCGGCTCCTACCTGCGCGCCGCAGCCCTTTGTCCCGCCGGGGAGGGAGGGAGGGACGGAGGGGGAGCACCGCCACCGCCGCCTCCTCCTCCTTTTCCTCCTCCTCCTCCTTCTCCTCCTCCTTCTCGTTATCATTCCGCGGCCGAGCCGGGCCGGGTTCGCTCGGCTCGGGACGGGACGGGTCGGCAGCGCCTCCGCGCCGCCGCAGCGCCCCGGCGCGGCCAACGCGGGCCCCGCTCCGAGCCCGGCCCCGCTCCGAGCCCGGCCCCGCTCCGAGCCTGGCCCGGCCCCGCTTCAGGCTCGGCCCCGCTTCAGGCTCGGCCCCGCTCCGAGCCTGCCCAACCCCGCTCCGGGAACCGCTGCCGGGGGCTGTTACAGAGCGCTGCCCGCCCCGCGGCCCGACGGCTGCATATGGAATCCCAGCGTGATTTTGGTTGGAAGGGAGCTTAAATTCCATCCCATTCCATCCCCTGCCATGGCAGGGACACCTTCCACTATCCCAGGGTGCTCCAAGCCCCAGTGTCCAACCTGGCCTGGGACACTTCCAGGGATCCAGGGGCAGATGCAACTGCTCTGTGCCAGGGCCTCACCCTCATAGCCAAGAATTTCTTCCCAATATCCAACTTAAATCTTCCCTTTCCCAGCTTAAAGCCATTCCCTGTGTCCTGTCCCTCCATGCCTTGTCCCCAGTCTCTCTCCAGCTCTCCTGGAGCCCCTTCAGGCCCTGCCAGGGGCTCTGAGCTCTCCCTGGTGCCTTCTCCTCTCCAGGTGAGCACCCCCAGCTCTCCAAGCCTGGAGCAGAGGGGTTCCAGTCCTTGGAGCATCTTTGTGCCTCTTCTGATCCTCTTCCAACAGGGCTTCATTGTGGAGGGAGAAGTGCAGGTACAGGCAGGGCTTTCAACCTGTACCCCTTGGTTTGAGGCAGGACGAAAGCCCCCATGTTGGCTACACCACCTATATTTTATATATATCTCTTATCCATATATCTGCTTATACCAAACACCAGGCTGAGCTTTCCATCTTTCACACCAGAGGCTGGGATACTTCCTGAGAGACTCGAGAAGGAAAAGGAGGAGGAAGATGTGGAGGATGTAGGACTGATCTGGATTGCAGCCTTGCAGCCACATCGTGTAATCCTTCTCATGGGCTAATCAGGTGGCATTTAGCTTTGTGGGTAACCAGTGCAATGAAAGTCACACCAGAATTACCTCAGACCTGTTGGGATTTGTCTCTCTGGGCTCCCTAAGTCAAAAAAAGCTTCTGTGAACCTGCAAAGTGGAAAGCATTTATAGCTGCCTTTCCCAATTATTTTCAGAAAAGCAGCTGAAATTCTGGGCAAAGCTCACCCATGGTCTCTGAAATGAATGCTGAACAATTTAAGAATCCCAAAGGTAGGGATAGGGAGTAGAGGAATGCTGGAATTTGCAGTACCGCTCGCTGCAAGGAGAATCATTAGGGCCTGAAAGGAGGCGGGATTTTCTAGGCGTAAAAACTACCACATACTCAGGGCAGGAAATATGTCTGCAGAAGCTAGGTAGAAAAAATTCAAATGAATGCCAGATGTAGGAGTCTCTGGTGTCCAGGATTGCTTATTTCAGAACAGATTCTGCTTCTTTGGCAGCCACACAGCCCAGGCAGGCCCAATATAGTCTAATGACAACGTAGCCAAGCACTGATCTTGGGTTTAAAATGGAGCCTGGCTTTGAACTTGCTCTTACATTTAGAAATCCCACAAGTAGTACCTGACAGAGTGGTGTGGATTGCATAAGATTTTCCTTCAGACCGCAGGCTCCATAGCAAACTTCATTAGGATCTGTGGTGCTTTAGGTTAAACTCAAAGGCATCGTGTGCAGACTCCTGGGAATTGCATAGTGGCCTTTGGGTTTATTGGGATTTATTTATGGGCTCGTTTGGGCTGCAAAATGTGACCTGCCCCACCTCCCAGAAACAGGAGAGCTCAGGGCTGCTCACTCAAAGAGAT
Source organism: Tangara arthus (assembly GCA_035584835.1). NCBI lineage: Eukaryota > Metazoa > Chordata > Aves > Passeriformes > Thraupidae > Tangara > Tangara arthus. The sequence continues at coordinate 61,339,585 of JAWMQZ010000283.1, read as the reverse complement.
TCCCATTTAATTTCCCCTTGAGCTCTCCAAGCCTTCTGCATCCTGTACGTCCTTTCCAACATAAATACCTAAGTTTTCCTGAACCCCCAACAAACAAGGAACTATTTACCCTTTAGAGAGCTGTATTTCCTCAAGTGATTTTTAACAAAGCAATTACCTTTCCCCTCATAAATCAGCTTCCTGTGCTCCCGATAGGGAGCTGTTTGTGTCCTTTTTCTTTCCCCTTCCTCAGCTGATGCTTTTCACTCTGCCGACTTGCTGCTCCTGACAAGCCATGGGATGACAGCACAGCAAAAAGGACATTTCATTTTCCAGTGGTAGATGGTCCATTAAGACTTGGCCTCCTAGAACATCTCTCAGATCTGAGGGGCTGCAATTCACTGCAAAAGCTGCTGTACTTAGTCCTTGCTGGGTTAAGTTTCACTTCCCACCTCGAGGTGCAGTTTCTCATCCCATCTTGTCAGTGGTGGAGAGTGAGCTCTCAGAGCCCATCTCGTGTTCTGAGCTTTAACTCACCTTTCCCAGCTTGGTTCCCTGCTGGAAAAAACATCTGGGAGGTGTCCATAGATAAAAGCAGCACTGGGACTGGATTATTGTCACCATTTCATGATTAGGAAAATGGAGGAAAATGAGGAAACTGCCTGAAATTGTGCCAGGAGAGGCTGAGGTTGGATATTAGGGGAAATCTCTTCAGGGAAAGGGTGGTCAGGCATTGTTTGCCCAGAGCAGTGGTGGGGACCATCCCCGGAGGGTGACAAGAGCAGTGTGAAGGTGGCACTTAGGGACATGAGTCAGTGATGACCATGCAGTGCTGAGTTAAGGCTTGGGCTCAATGGTCTTAGAGGGCTTTTCCAACCCTAATGATTTAATTAATGATTCTAATGAGTTGTGCAGAGTTTTCAGTGCAAGACATGGACCCTGTGCCCTGGCAGGCCCATGCTCCTGAGCACACTGCATCTTCCACCCCAGACCATGCTGCTTTTCTGGTCAAGCGTGTTCAGGAATGTGCTTTTATGCAGCATCTTCCATCTGAACAGGTCGCAGCCTTAAAAGGAATGTTAAGTGGTTTTACATAAGGCATTCCGTGGGTTTGGAGAATGTGATCCGTTTGTGCTGCAGTCTGAGGAGGAAGAACAGCCACAAGACACCGAGGAGCACCAGGTAACGGTGGCTGCAGAGCTGGAGGAATTTCTAACTGAACAAGATAATAAAGGTGGTTTTAAAAGCAGTGAAAATACTTCAACCTTGGTCAGTTTTTGACTACTAAAATATCTTTAATTTTACACAGTCTAACAAACTCACATGGAAGGCATTCATAACTGCTGCAGCACCTTCCCTATGATTTGAATTTTTTTTTAAGTTTGTGGTTTGTGTTTTTCGGGCTGGTTTTCCTCCCCAGTGGAACACACACTTGCTTCACCCGTGGCCACAAGTGAAGGGGCTGCAGTGGAGCCATTCCCAGGCTTTCTGTGGACAATTTTCCACCCCTGAGTCTAGTTCAGGATGCTGAACCTTGTAAAGCTTCTTGGCATCCCTTTGGCAGCTTTCAGTGCTGTTCATGCTGCTTCACCTGCTCTGCTATCAGAATCCAGAATAAGAGGGATAGGGAGGATTTTGTGAATAAGAGGGATAGGGAGGATTTTGTGGGATCCTGAATGGTTTCTTGCTGCTGGAATGGCCCTTTGGGGGATAGTTGGGATGGCAGCAGATGTGGGCACGTGATGACAAGTATAAAAAATGCCTAGAGAAAATAAAGAGCAGAAAGAGAAGTCCTGGCAAGATGGATGGAGAGAACACAGCCAAGGGCAAGAGAAGGAGAAGACATTCAGGCCTGTTGGATGTTTCTTATATCCAGCTTGGGAATTCACTTCTCAAGGAAACATCAATCTGCCATAGACTGAGGATCTCTCCAGGGGTTGTGCTGAGATGCTGTGGGAAGAGAGAAAAGACACTGCAAGGAGAGAAAAGCCTTTTGTCCCTTGCAGGAGCAGGAGAATTGAACGAGACACAGCCCAGCCCTGTGTGCAAGGATTTGTTTTTCACGGAAGGAAGAGGGGCACTGTGGCTATACATTATATTTGTGTCACCCCGTTTACGTCGATGCATCTCAGGAGACTTTGCAGCTGATTGTGCTCTTTGCATTCAAAGGAAGGAAACCAGCTGGATGCCCTTCCCTCCCACCAGCACGCACAGGAGGGCAGAGGTGAGAGCAGACAGCAACTGCTCAGCACAAAGATGCAGGAAAATATGGCCATTTCCATGAAAAACAGCATTAAAAAGGGAAATTCAGAGCACTGCCTGGAAACCCGGCTGCTTCCCCTGTTTCCAGGTGCAGCAACCTGGCTGGAACATTTTGCAAGTATCCTGCTGAATCATCCAGGCAGGTGGATTTGGTTGGTTCTGCCAAGAGGAGCTGGAAGCCCTTTTCTGGCTGAGGTGTATCTTCAAGGGGAAATCCTAGAAACAAACTTGGCACACACAGATTTTGGCTTGGGCTCACTAAAGCCACGTTGCAAACAAAAAGGAGGCTGGTGAGGAAGGATGTTTTCAATAGCGTCCATCTGTCTGTCAGTGCAGACAGAAGGGACAAATTAGAAACAGGATCAGAAATAGATGGGAAGTTTGGCTTAGGAGAGATCCTCTCTCTGCCTTGCTGACCTCTACATTGTAGAATCATGGAATTACCCTGAGGATCATCCAGTTCAACTCCTGGCCCTGCACAGACACCCCAAAAATCCCACCCTGTGTCTGAGAGCTCTCCTGGAGCTCTGGCAGCCTTGGGAACATGACCATTCCCTGGGGAGCCCCACCACACTCTGGGGAAAGAACTGATAAAGAGAAATAAAAGGATCAGATGGTGCAAAGGTAGCCACTGAGGTAAAACCAGGCCTGGGCTGATGATTCTTTATCTCCATGTTTATTTTATCCTTAAGTAGCTCCTTTAGTTTATGGAGCATCTTCCAGAAGGAAGAACCTCCACACTGATTGATTAAACAAGTCATTTAATTAACTGCTGGAATTCTGTCTCCTCCACAGTGAAATCCCTCTGTGCAGCCCTAGTGTGCAATCGTGTTTACAGAAGCAGCAAAGATAATTCCTTTGGCTGCACAGCCCATGTAAATGTAGGCGGTCACAGCACAATTTGGGGTGAGAAATGGGAGCTGCAGGAATAGCAGGATTTCCTAAGCAACAAAGATCTGCTTCACTTAAAATATTTCAGGAAGAAAAAAAAAAAAAGTCAAACAACAGAAGGATGTCAGGAAGGTTTTAGCTTCAGGACCAGGGAAAAGCTGATTCAGTTTTATCCCTTTTTGGTATTTCCAAGGAATTGAGGCCTCCTAACCCTAGGAAAAGGGTTCAAAATGAAACCAGTGATGAGGAATCCCTGCCAGGCAGTGTAACCACCAGGGAGACATCCCCCTGCAATGCTCTTCACACACATTTGACATCTAGATCCCTTTGACTTTCCCACGCAATTCAGTAGAAGTAGAGAAACAGCAAAACCCGAGAAGGCAGAAGTGATAATAAAAACTAAACTAACACATCCCAGACCCTCAGATAACCACTGCAAGAACAGATCTGTCACCCAGGGGCTCAGGCAGTGCCTTGTCCAAGGAAAAGTGTTGGGGATGGCAGCGTTTTCCTCAGCAGCAAGTCCCAGGGAGCCCGTGGTGGCACCTGAGCAAGAGCAGAGCCTTGGCAGCGTCCCTTTGGCACCTCTTACATAAGCGTTGCACAACGCGCCCGGGCTCTGTTTGCAGAGGGCTGGGGATATGAAAAGCAACTGGAAATGCTGCCTGGGTAAGTGGGACATCAAATCAAGGTAAATTATGAAACAGCTCCTGCCAGTGGAATGCAGGATGGATTTAAATCCAGGTTTTCTCCAAATTCTGGGGCCTTTTCTGCGCTGGATCTCGCGATGTTGAACGCCAGCCATGCTCTCCCTCTGTGGAGTATTTTCTCTTTTTGCCTTTTCTCCATTTAGCATCGTTTTTACTCAAGAATTCTTCCAGTCCATGACCATTCAGCACATCTGCTGTAAAATCAGCTCTTTGTGAGCTGGCAACTTGGGTAGCAAGAATGTAAAGATGCTTCCTAGGAAGGGCTGTTTGCAACTGGGAAAATAAAGGAAAGATGAATCGGTGGAGAGAAGGGGTGGATGAAAATGAACAAATGCTGAGTCACTCTCTGGAAAAAAAGATCAACCCCTTGACTTGGGATCATAGGAAATAATGCAGGAAAAGGCCTTGGGAGTTCATGCAGACAATCCTCACAGCACAGCACAGGATCAAACCTCTCTGCTTCTCTTTGACTGGGATACCACGTGCCATAATGGCAAGAGAAAAGGAGAAATGCCAATAAATGGGGCAATACAAGCTTGACATTAGCAGCAATTCTCAAAGGAATGAGGAAAACAGAACCTGAGCCCATCTCAGTTTAATTAGACTTTGAGATTAACACATTTCCTTTTCCATCCTCTATTTTTTTTCTCTCCCCTGTCCATTTCCCAGCTGCTTTTCTTTTAATCTCCTCTTTCAACCCATCTGAACCTCTCTGACAGTGTCCAGCGTGAGAAATCCCTCCTCACAACACCTGTCTCCCCTCTGCTGCATTGAAGCAGCAACAGGCAGGTGCAGTCTCAGGGATTATTTCTAAAAACCCTAATGCAGCTTCTGCAAAGCCCAGTGAGCTCCTCGTGGTCGCAGTGCCCAGCAGGGGTGGGCAGGATTCAGCTGTCTGCCACGTGAGAGAGCAAAAATTACATGTTTGCTTCTGATGCTGTAAACACAGGGAAGAGGCCAACGGGAGGCAGTCACAGAGCGTTGGAGGAGGCACTCAGGAATGAAGTATCAGCATATCAATGGGGGCACCACAACACATGGCTTTGGTACACATCAGATGCCTGGAACTGAAGATTGGTTTGTTTCTGAGTGTTCTTCCTGCTGACAGGAGTGAAGAGCAGATCCTGCTGGCTCCTGTGAATCCAACAAAGCTGGATGGCCACTGGCTTTCCCTGACTGCTGTGGGCCAGAGTGCAGAAATGATCAGCGCTCGCCCGAAATCTCCTCTTGCAGATACAATCTGTGGCTCAGCTCCCTTCCCATCCTGCCGGATTTTGTCCCTCTGGTGACCACCACATTTTCACAGTTTAATCAGGTGATCTTTGAGTGCTGTGCCACGTGTCTTCCAAAGAGCATTGGACTCTGGCTTCAGAGTCAGGTTGATTCCAGCAGCTTGTTGGCATCAAGGGTGTGGGCAAACAGTAGCTGAGGCAAACAAGTGTGTGCACTCCCATGCTGGTCCACATGGAGTGGGTGGGAGTGGGCAAGCTCCCCATGGGGCCCACAAAGCCAAACACAGCATGGGCTGCAGCCCAGCAGGGTGGGCAGGAGGCTGAGGGAGGGGATCCTTCCCCTCTACTCTGCTTTTGTGACAGACCTCACCTGCAGTGCTGCCTCCAGCTCTGGGGCCCCCAACATGAGAAGGATGTGGAGCTGCTGGAGAAAGTCCAGAGGAGGCCACAGGGCTGGAGCCCCTCTGCTCTCGAGCCAGGCTGGCAGAGCTGGAGAATGGAGGGCTCCAGGGAGAGCTCAGAGCCCCTTGCAGGGCCTGAAGGGGCTCCAGGAGAGCTGGAGAGGGACTGGGGACAAG
>JAWMQZ010000283.1:61321601-61332819 GCA_035584835.1 Tangara arthus | reverse complement strand
GCCAGACGCAGCGCGGCTCGGAGCGCGCACGGAGCCTCCCGCAGCCGCCGCCATGGCCCGGAACCGCCGGGACAGGAGCAGCTGGGGTAGGGCGGCGGCGGCAGAACCGGGGGGGAGCGGGGGAAGCGCGGACAATGCCGGGCCTGAGGCGGCCGCGGGCCGCGCCGGGGCGGGGCTGCGGCGGGAGGACGCGGGCGGGGGGCTCGGCTGGCCCGGGCGGGGCGGGGGGCTGCCCGGTGCCGAGGGGACACACGGGTGTCTGGGACACCCCCGAGCTATCCCTGAGCGGCCTGGGGTTCGCCCGTCCCGCCCCGCCAGCGTGACGGGGAGCGGGGCTGCGGGATGGGGCGCCCCTCGTTCCGGGGCCTCCTGAGGCGGGGTGTCCCCGGCTTGGGCTGGTCACCGCCCTCGGCTTGGCTGCGGCGGGACCCCCTCACACACCTGGGGCCGGGCAGCCCCGGCAGCTCCCTGGGGAGCCTTTGGGCTGCTCCTCTGGCTTGCCCTGACACCCCTTATCCCGGCCCTGCTGCCCCCTCAGCCCCTGATGGGAGATGGCACCTCAGCCACCACCCCAGCTCATGAAGGAGCAGCGATCCCGCTCACCCCGCCTTCCATAGGCAGAGCCACAAGGCCACCCTGCCTTGTCACCCCTCCAGAGGGGTTTCCCCCGTTTCTGGAAGCTGTAGGATTTAGTTGTCGAGTCACCCTCCAGACAGGGCCCGTTTTGAACCCATCCCTCACAGCCCCCTGATCCCGGGGGAGCCGGGGAGCGGAGCGGGGGGACGGCAGGAGGAAGTTCTGTGCTGCCTTCCTGCGAGGCTTCGGTTCCCTCCAGAGGCGCCTGGATCCTCCTGGATCCTCCGGCAGCTGCTGCTTCCCCCTGGATGGAGCCCAGGCTGGTCCCACAGGTGGGCTGCACCCACCAAGGGGCTCCTCCACCTTCAGCCTGCCTGGGATGGATGGCTTCACCCACTCCCACTGACACGCTGTTCCGTAGGAAATCCGATTTTATCCAGCCAGTTCCCGTTATTTGAGCAGAGTAATTTGTCATTTCCTCCGGAGTCGTAATTCCATGTGAGCTCACTCACGGGTGCCGGCGGTATCCCGGCTCCTCAGGCAGAGCGGGGTGAGCTGAGCTGTGATGTTTAGATACACAAATTACATTCTAATTTGTGTAGATGAACGTAGGATTTCCCATGGCAATGATTAACAGCTCGGAGGCATGCTGGAGGAAGCGTTGGGATAACGGAGCTGCTGATCCGGTGATGGGGTTTTTTTGGGATAGAGGGGGGGACAAAATGGGCCAAGCTCATTTGATCGGTGCCGTGTTTAGCTGTGACTTAAATGAAAGTCCTCAGATCCTTGGGTAAACCGGAGGGAAAACTTGCCAGGGAATGTGGTGCCATTCTCAGCTTTGTCTCGCGGAGCGTGTGACAGACGTGGCAGCCCTGACTCCGTGCGTGCTGGGAATTGCACACGCGTCCAGCCGCCGGTGCCTTCCCTGCACACCCCGAGAGCAGGAGGAGGGAATGCAAATGATGCCGGATGGAAGTGGAGAAAGCATCACCCTGCGAAGTACAGCCTGCACCCAGCAAGGGATTTAGACACATTTCTCAGCCTGCTTCCAGGAAATGTGATGTGTCACTGAGGGGTGAACTCTTCCTGAGCTTCTCTGCAAGAATCTGGAAGCATCCATGGATCCAGGTGGATCTCTGTGGGATCAGCTGCCTTCTGCTGCCACCCATCCACAGCTCAGAATAATTCCCTGTATCCCACAGACATTCACCTATTCCTAGAGGATTTCCTGGCTTTTTGCCAGGCTGGTTGACATTGCGAGTAAGAAATTGAGTGAGATGCTTCATTTTTTTTTTTCTACTGGGAAAGAAAAAGAAAAAGCTGCCTTTATAAATTTATTTATTCTATTTATACAACAAAACCTCATTGCCTTGAAAGCTGTGTTTACATCCAGTGACTGCAGCATTGTGTGGTGACATCAGTACATGGGATGACTCTTCCACTGCTACATTTTTCAGCTGGCAAAGGAGGAGGCTTGGGCTTTTCCTGAAACTAAGGCAGAAAGGAGAAAGTCCTTGCTTTGTTCTAAAAGTGGGCTTATGGGTCATTAAAAATATTAACGCTATTTTGAAACGGATCAAACTTTGCCCTAGTTACTCAGGCCTGGAAACAGGCAGCTGCTTAGTGTAACCCTCCTTTGTTTCATAAAAATAATTGGCTTTTTTAAAGCTCACAGAGCAAATTAGGATGAGGATGTGGGATTGCCCCTGGTCATAGCTGGGTCACTGTCACATCCCCGGGAGCTCTGTAGGGGTGTGTGATGCATCCAAAGTAGGATTTAGCCTTGGGCTAAAGGTCAGCATCAGGTTATGCCTCATTTGAGGCATAACCTGAACGTGCCAAGTGGTGCACAGACCTCACAACTGCTGCCAGTTGAATGGTCGAGGCAGCTGCAGATGAAAAAAAAATCCCAAATAATTCCTTGCTGTGAGTAGTGGACCCTGTTTTGCCCAAAATAAGGATTGTTAGTGCAAGTTCTGCTTGGCACGGTGAAGTCCAGCCAGCTCCTGGAGGTTTGTACTAGATTACACTGATTTTTGTCTGAAATTCTTTGTGCTTGGCAGTTGCAGATGTTCAGCAGCCTGGTCCCTCTGATCCAGTGAGATCCCTGCTCCCAGTCACTCCTTTAAACAGCACAGACTGGAACAAATCGTGTGAAATCTCATGTCGTCATGTTCCCCATCATGACGATTTTGTGTTGAAATTGGAACGGTCCACCTAGCAACAATTCAGTTTTAAAACCATAAAAGGGATTACAGAGGTTACAGATACTTCTTGGTGAGGGTTTTCAAGGTGGATAGGGGATTTAGGAGAGCTCCCAAAGGGAGCCAGGAAAAGCCAAGGAACTATTTTGAGGATAAGGGGCTCCTCTCCAGCACAGGCCAGGGATCATCCCTGCCACATCTTACACTGCACACAATGGGTTAAACTGAGAAGAAAACCATGATTTGGGTAGGTTGTTTTTCATTTTAACCATCCTTTGTGTTTGTTGTTTGATTTCTGCTGTTTTATGATGGATTTTCAGTTTCCACTTCCTGGCATTTCTTTGTGACTCTGAATGCTGGGAACCTGACAAGGGAAAGCTGAGATGTTTCAGACAGAGGGGCCTTTACACAAAAAGCCAGAAATATTCACAACCAAGTGACTGGCTTGTGAAAGAGAAAAGAAAATGAAGTGCTGGGACTTGAAAGAAGAGACAAGTCAACATTTCAAGCTGAATGTGATTATAGAATCATGGAATGGGCAGGGACACTTTCCAGTAGATCAGGTTGCTCCAAGTCCCATCCAACCTGGCCTGGAACACTTCCAGAGATCCTGGGGCAGCCACAGCTCCTCTGGGCACCCTGTGCCAGGGCCTCTGCACCCTCACAGGGAGGAATTGTTTCCTAATATCCCATCTAACCCTGCCCTCTGGCAGTGGGAAGCCATTCCCTGTGTCCTCTCCCTCCAGGTCCTCATCCAAAGTCGTTCTCCCATGGTTGTTGTACAGGGAATTGGGATAGCTGGGACCCACCAGATGAGCAGGAGCAAGAGCAGCCTGACTTTCTCTTTTTGGGGAAAAACCAGGATGGGCTGAGCCTGCCTGGGAGTGGTGACACGGTGCCCTTGTCCTGCCTCGTGTCATGTCCATGTCAGGAGTGGCTCTGGCCTTGGCTGCCCCCCTGATTCATGGCAGTGGGAAGCAGCATTGGTTGTGTCTTGCTGCATTTTCCCTGCTCCATGGGTGACAAACAGCACTCTAAAATGTTGTTTAGGGCCTGGGTGATGTTCAGAGGCAGCAGGTTTTATATCAGCTCCCCTGGATCACTGACTGGAACCTTCTCCAGCGGGGGAAGGAGGCTGGGGCAGGTGTTGTCATGCTCTGTGAGGCACAAGGTGTCCCACAGATCACTTGTGAAAGTCACTTCACTCTAGAGAGCCCCCAGCTCCTCTGCTCCCATTTACCGTCAGGAAAAGTGAAGTTTACAGCAGGAAAATAACTGAACACAGATCTCCCAAATGGGGCGGAGGCTCTGGAGAAGGGGCTGAGTTCTGCCAAGCCCATAAAGCACATTTAAAACACTTTATATACATAAGCATTTTATGCAGAGTGTAATTACCTTTCATGTTCTATCCTAAAATTTCATGGCATGTTTACCAAACTTTATTTTCAGACAATTTTAGCAACAAAATGGTAAAAATAATTTAATGTCAGAAAAAACTAAATTCAGTACTGGTGGTGGAGATGAAGGGAGGCTGTTGCTGACAAATGGCAGATGAAGGACCATGCAGAAAATGTGTGCTGGAAAGGAAGAGGGACTTCTGGAAATGGATCCCTGGAAGTGTCCAAGGCAGGTTGGATGGGGCTTGGAGCAACCTGGGACAGTGGGGTGTCCCTGCCCTTGAAGGGGGTGGAATGAGATGTTCTTTAGGTTCTCTTCCAACCAAACAATTTTGGGATTCTGTGTTATCCTGGAGAATGTGGGCTTAAATATGGGAAATATTTATTCCCATAAATATGGAAATATTTATTCCCATAAATATTCCCATATTCCCAAAATGGGAAATATGTGAATAGGCTTAACTGAGGGGAAGGGAGCAGGCCCAGGGTTTGCACCTGACAAACAGATCATGGCTTTTTGCCGGTGCTCTTCCAGTAGTGCTTTGCCTATGGGAGGTGTCCACCTTGCCTCTGACTCAGCCATTCCTGCTACCTGAGCTGTCATGGGCACAGCCACATAACTGTCTGACCTGACCTCAAACTTGCTGAAAAAGTTCTACAAAAAACCTCTGAATTGCTTTGTTCCCTGGATAGATGCCTGCCTGTGTCTCCGAAGCTCAGCCTGGGAGTTTGACAGCAGAAGGAGCTGCTCTTGCTTCAGAGCCAGCTAAGCACTGCAGCTTCATGTAGTAGGTGTTGTAATTAAGAATTTCACACTGTACTTTGGCATTTGAGATGTTGTAACAGGCAGGTTTGGGGACCAGTTATCATCCAAACTCTTGCTCCTGTCAGCAGTGGGAAGGTCCCAAACCACTCCTGCTATCAGCAGAATCATTCATCCCCTCGTTGCTTGTGCCAGAGGGAGAAGGGGCTGAGCTGGCCAGGCAGAGCTGAGGCTGTGCTGCTGCCAGCTGGGTGACTCAGGGCTGGCAGGAGGAAGGTGCACTCCACATCTCCACTGCTCCAAAAAAAGCAAAGGGTGAGCGAGGATGAAGCCTGGCAGCAGCAGCAGCCACCCTGCTCAGCTCCCTGCTCCAGCCATGCCAGGCTGCAGAGCAGGGTCCCTGCCAGGAGAACGTGGGAGTGCACATTGGATTGGCAGAGCTGGGAGCACAGCTGGGCACCTCAGCTCTAGGAGTTTGCCCTGACTTTGGAGAGGAGCTTGGGATCCTAAAGGGAGGCTGCCAAGTGTGGCCTTTTACAGAATTACGGAGTCATTTAGGTTGGGAAAGAGATCATCGAGTCCCAAACAGCACCTCGTAAACCAGACCTGGCACTGAGTGCCACACCCAGCCTTTCCAGAGGCGGTGACTCCACCACGTCCCTGAACAGTCCATTGCTGTTTATCTGCCATTCTTGATTGCTGAATGCCAGGGCTCCTTTTTCCACAACAGTTTTCTTCACCTGTTTCTGATGCCCTGCAGCTCCAGGGACTGTCATTGATCCATCATTTCCACGGATTCACAGCAGCTGTGATTACAACCAGTCTGAGGAGGTGCAGATCGTTTCCTAGTTGGGCACTATAAATTCTGTCTCTGCCTTCCCCTCCCTTGCTGCATTTCCCAGCTCAGCAGCCCCAGGTAGAAGAGGGTAGGATAGCAAGAGAGCCTGACAGAGGAACACGTGGCACTTCCCAGGTCCCTGTGGGTCTGGTCAGTGCATTTGGTGTTTCCCCTGCTTGAGTCTGGGGTCCTCTGCTTCTGTGGACCTGTCAAAAATCCCAGCAGAGGTGTGAGCAGAGTAGAGGGAAGGTTCTGTGTCTGTGCCTTCAGCTGTGCCCTGGGTGCAGGAGAAGCATGGAGAGAGACTTGTATTTACAAGACCACATAGTACCAGGATAAGGGGAATGGCTTCCCACTGCCAGAGGGCAGGGTTACATGGGATAGTTAGAAAAAGTTCTTCCCTGTGGGGATGGTGAGGCCCAGAGAAGCTGTGTCTGTCCCTGGATCCCTGGAAGTGTCCAAGGCCAGGCTGGACAGGGCTTGGAGCCACCTGGGATTAGTGGAAGGTGTTATTTGTGTAAGGCTTGAAACTGGCTGGGCATTAAGATCCTTTCCAACCGAAACCATTTTGGGATTCCGTGCCACAGCAAGGCGTGGTGAACGTGTGTGTGTGGTTAAACCCAGCTTGGGAGGATTTCTGACCTGCTGGCCTGGAACCTTTGGGGGTGTGGTGCAGGGGTGGCTGTCACACAGGGCTTTGCCCAGCCAGGCTCCCTGCTCCACCCTCTGCAGGGCTCTGGCTCCCAGGTTACCTCTGTCCAGACACCTCCTGGCAGCCCCTGCTGAGGGGATTTGTGGGCTCTCAGCTGGCCAGGCTCAGCTCTGGGGGTGCATCCTTTGTGCAGAAGCAGGGCAGGGTTTGCTGGGCACCACCCTGCTCTGACTCTCCAGTGCACACCCATCACTTCCACGCTTTATTCCCGTTTTCCCCTGGTTGGCTGGATCAGGTGCCAGCCGTGGAGGGGAGGAGGGAATTCCTGGTGCATGCTCGGAGCTCCCTGCCCCTCCCAGCCTCCTCGGATCATTGTGGCACAGGGAGCTCAGGGCTCGTGTGCCGGCAGCAGCCGGGCTGAACGTGCCCAGAGCAGGGGAGATGCTCGGGGAGGGGCTCTGTGTTCCCCAGAGCTGTTGTGGAGGGCAGATAAGCTTCCTGCAAACTGCAGCTCCCTGGAGAGCATCCAGAGGGATGGAGGCTGACTGCAGCCTCTGTTCAGGGCTTGGCTCTGGTGCTGTTGGTGGCAGTGTGATATGTTTGGGATGGAAACTCCAGAAAGGAGCCACACAGATATCATTGCTGCTCAAACGGATCCCCTGAGGGCTTCTGATAAGCAGCCTGACACGGTGCATACAGGATACTCTGTTCCAAGGAACAAGCAAGTTCAAGCTCCCCATCAAACCTCGATTTTCTCTCCTTGCTAGTTTGTTTTCCGTGCAGTAGTTTGGTTTGAATGCCCTGAGAATGGCAGCACTACCTGACACTGGTGATTCTGTGTTTGTGACATCTGAGCTGGGGTTGTTGTGCCTGGAGAAGAGAAAGCTCCAGGGACACCTCACTGTGGCCTTCCAGGACTTGGAAGTGGCTTATAAAAAAGGGGAGTGACTTTGTACATGGGCAGATAGTGATAGGACGAGGGGAAATGGATTTAAATTTAAAAAGGAGAGATTAGATTAGATTAAATTAGATTAGATAGGAGGAAAAAATTCTTCTCTGTGAGGTTGGGGAGGCCCTGGCACAGCGTGCCCAGAGAACTGTGGCTGCCCCTGGGTCCCTGGAAGTGCCCAAGGCCAGGTTGGACAGGGCTTGGATCAAGCTGGGATAGTGGAAGGTGTCCCTGACCATGGCAGGGGGTGGAACAAGATGATTTTTAAGGTCCCTTCTAACCCAAACTATTCTGGGATTGTGATTTCAGTGGGAGAATTGGAGCCCAGGCTGCAGCTTCTGCTTTCCACAGGATAGTTGAGAATCCTGGGATCCAGGAGAGCCTGAGAGCAGGGCTGGCATGGCCTCCTCAGGCTGTGCTCAGGCAGTGTTTGCACAGATGATGGGACGTGGCTGTGTTTCATGCTCTGGAATGAAATGTATTTCTTGTGCAGGCTCACACGAGGACAAGGCTGATTCCTTTGTGGCACTCTGGGAAGCACTCAGCATTTCTGTGACCTGTTCTTCCATGGCTGAGGGAGAACAGGCTCCAGCAAGCACTCACCAAGCATTGCATAGTTAGTGGCTTGTAATTAACTCCTAGAGAAGAATAAATTAAGTAAATTACATTACACATGTCTGTGAGTTTGCACAATGTGAAATATGCTGTTTCAATTTCATTAATTTAATCCAAAGCAAGTCTCAGACCAGTTAAAGAATTCTTTGCTTTTTTTATGCTGTCTGACAGCAAATCCTGCTCTCCTTCCCCTTCCCACTTGCAGTGGCCATATGGAAAAGAGCTGTGGCTTCCACCCTGCTCCAGAGCCATGGGAATGAGCTGTTATGAAATGGGGAGAAGGAGCCGGATCCTGTGAATTTATCCTGTGAATTTCTGAATGAGCAGCTGGAGAATTGACGTAATTGCAGAGCCGAGAGAAAGGAGGAGTCAGCTCAGGAAAGGAGTGAAAACAAGAGTGTGTTCAGGAAAGCTGAGCTCTCCTTCCTTTCCTTTTTGGCTGCATGAGTTTTTGCCACTGCCAGGTACAGCCTCCTTCAAGGCAAAAAACTCATTTATGGCCAGAAAGACCAGTTAAAATCCCCGACTTCCAGCAGTGTGCAGCCATTTTATAAAATAATCCCTGGCTCTGCAGTGGGGCAGATAATCTAATAAACAGAACCTGGAAGTTTCATCACATGGAAATATGAATATAAATATGAAAAAGATAGTTTTGTCTGCAGATGGCCTATGTGAAAGAAGCAGAGATAGGGATGAAATTAGTTCAGAGACCTGTTTAATATAATCTCTCTTTCCTGTTGTCTCTATCCTGCTCATAATGCTTTGTGTTGTGCAGACAGCCTGGTTCTCCTGGTGTTCAGGTGATGGAACCAAGGATGTCCCCTAGGAGACCATGGCCACTAATGTGTCTCCCAAAATCTGTTCATGTCTGCTTAAAAAAATTATTCTCCTTCAGATGATGATGATTTGAAGGGACAAAACAATCCCTTCTCCTCTGCACTTGTTGTTGGTTCAGCTGCTGGGAAGAGCAAAGAGAGAAGAAGGTGTGGAAGATCCCAGCCCCAGGAGAGGGGATCTGTCACCAGGTGTCCCTGTGGCAGGGCATGGCAGGGGACTCCTCTCAGCCCCCAGGACTGGGAGGTCCATTCAGTTCTCTGGGCCAGGGGTATCCAAGGATTTGTGCCCATCCTGGTGCCCACTGCTAGTGCAGGATGAGTAAACACATAAATCATGGAATCCCAGAATGGTTTGGGTTGGAAGGGACCTCAAAGTTGATCCAGTGCCACCCCTGCCATGGCAGGGACACCTTCCACTGTCCCAGGTTGCTCCATACCTTGTCCAGCCTGGCCTTGGGCACTGCCAGGGATCCAGGGGCAGCCCCAGCTGCTCTGGGCACCCTGTGCCAGGGCCTGCCCACCCTCACAGGGAACAATTTCTTCCTAAAATCGAATTACATCTCTTCTCTTTTAGTTTGAAGCCATTCCCTGTGTCCTGTCCCTCCATCCCTGGTCCCCAGTCCCTCTCCAGCTCTCCTGGAGCCCCTTCAGGCCCTGGAAGAGGCCCTGAGCTCTCCCTGGATGCTTTTCTTCTCCAGGTGAACATTCCCAGCTCTCCCAGCCTGGCTCTAGAGCAGAGGGGCTCCAGCCAAAGTTCTGCTCCCACTTCCCTCTGTCTCTGTGCCCGAGGTGGGATTTGTCTGTCTGGGAAGGTGGCACAGCTGTTGCACACCCTGATGGCTGAGTTAGAGTCAGAAATATTTAAGTTTAATTTGATTTACAAATTTTTTCCTGCCCCCACCATGAGTCACATCCTATGCAAGGATCTCTCTACTGTCCTTTCTGTGCAGCTGGAAGAAGAAAATAAAAATAGGACTTGGCTTAGCTGAGCAGGACTTTGGGAAACACCACAAGAGAGAGGAGGCATTTCCTTATCCTTTACATGGCCCTTGCAGCTTGGCAGTGCTTAGAAAGGGCACAGGAGCCTTTGGCACCTGGCTGTCCTTACCTGGTGTGAATGGCTCAGTGCTGGAGAAGGTGTTTGGGGTGTTCCTGCTCTCAGAAATTTGAAATGAGGATTATTTTTTTTTTCCTGGAGGCCCCTGTGCAGTGACACAGTGCTCGAAGGGATTTTAGTGCTGCAGTCTGCTGGAGAATCTGCTTTTCACACCATTTGGGACTTTTGTTTAGTTAAAAAACCTCCAAGCAATGGAAAGAAAAGATCTTTGTCTTTCAGCTGTGAGCAATGAAAGCTCATAGTATATGTCCAAGGGCCACCAGAAATCCCCTGGCAACCAGGCCTAATGATCCTGGTACTTCCTTGCAGGATCTTAGGAAATCACAAAAGTGCTGCTGTTATTTAAAATATGGAGTTACTGCTGGAGGCTTCTTTATAGAGAGGCCCAGAATGGGCAAATCCTATTCCTCTTGATATTTATAACTTCTCTTTTAGTGTGTGCACGCACAGTTCTTGTGCTTTGAAACAGCTCAAAGCTGGGTCCCCAAGGTCAGGGGCTGAAACAGAGACTGGGGACGTTTAACTTGAGGCAAAACTTGGGAAACTTACAGCCTGAGGCAGCAAACTGGGAAGTTTTTGTTGGAATGTGGGGGGAACTTTCCATCTCAGTCTCCTTTTCCTGCTGGCAGGGTGGTTTCACATGGCTGTGGGTGAGCTGACTGGCACAATAATCACCTTCAGCATCTCTTCCCTGTGCTGCAAAGTTTGGAAAGAGCAGCAAAGGAAAATTACTGGAGCCAGCCTGCTCTTTGCAAATCCCAGGGCTGCAGGTCTTAAAATGCATCTGGCTCCTGTGAGAGCCTCCTGTGTGAGCCCTGCACAGCCCAGGCAGCAGCTCCACAGGGAACTTGGCCATTTCCAAGTGGGAAAGGGGGCAGTGCTTGTGCTCTGTGTGTGCTTCCCACTTGGGAGCAGCAAAGTGGCTTTTATCAGGATGGGCTTGTGTCTGCATGGCCTGATTCCTGCTGGCAGTGTCCTGGGGGATGCTGATGATGAGGCTGCTGGCAGGAACAGCAGATTGCACTTGGAGCATCAGCTCAGGCTGCAGATGGAGCAGGAATGTGTTGCTGCAGGAACAGCAGTGGCGCAGGATACACAAAGGCAGCATCCTTTGATAGAGCTGTGAGACCTTTGGACATCTCAGCTGGAGAGCTGCTTCTGCTTTTGAGTCAGCCTTCAGGAAGGACCTGGTGGGAATCACAGAATCACAGAATTTCTAGGTTGGAAGAGACCTTTAAGATCATCGAGTCCAACCCATATTCTAACATCTC
>JAWMQZ010000283.1:61304840-61321205 GCA_035584835.1 Tangara arthus | reverse complement strand
ACCCACAGGTGATTGTTCCATTGGATTCTGCTGTGAGTTGTTTTCACTCTTTGGCCAATCAGGGCCAAGCTGTGTCGAGGCTCTGGAAAGAGTCAGGAGTTTTCATTATTATCTTTTTTGTCTTCTGTAAGTATCCTTTCTGTATTCTTTAGTATAGTTTATTACAATATTCTTTAATACAATGTAGTATCTTAAAATAATAAATTAGAACATGAGAACACGGAGTCAGATGTATCATTCCTGCCTTCACCTGGGAACCCCACAAACACAGGATCACTGACCCCTCCCTGTGCAGAGGAAGGCACCAAACCCCTCTTGTTTCCCCTGTTCTCACAGGCAGTTTTGCAGACAAGACTTACGAGTGGAGCTCTGAGGAGGAGGAGTCAGTGAGGAAGGCGGGGCCGGTGCAGGTGCTCATTGTCAAAGATGATCACTCCTTCGAGCTGGACGAGGCCGCCCTGAACCGCATCCTGCTCTCCGAGGCTGTCAGAGATAAGGAGGTGGTGGCTGTGTCTGTGGCTGGAGCTTTCAGGAAAGGAAAATCCTTCCTGATGGACTTCATGCTGCGTTACATGTACAATAAGGTAAGGCTGCAGCTCAGGGGGCCCTTCCCAGGCCTGCTGTTCCTCCTTGCTCCCATGTGCTGCTCAGGGATGAGCCGGGCAGGATTTGGTGCTTTAGGAATGCTCAAGGCTCTCATGAGTGTGGGCTTCACAAAATAAAGCAGAACAGATCCTTCCCCAGGCAGAAGTTTCTTTTGGACTTGACTTTGGAGTAGGAATGTTCACGTCTGCTGCCCTGAATCACAGAATCATTTAGGCTGGAAAATCCCTGTAAGATCATTGAATCCAGCTGCTAACCCAGCATCACCCTGCTCACCACTGAGCCATATCCTCGGGTGTCTTATCTATGTCTTTTGGACACCTCCATGGATGGGCAGTCCACCACTGCCCAGGGCAGCCTGTTCCAATGTGTGACCACCCTTCCAGTGAAAAAAAATTTCCTAATGTCCAACCCAAACCTTCCCTGGTGTAACTTCAGATTGTTTCCTCTTTTGCTGCTGCTTTTTTCCTCAGAGCAGAGCCCAATTCCCACCTGGCTGCCCTCTCCCATCAGGGAGTTGTGAAGGTTCCTCCTGAGCCTCCTTTTCTCCAGGTTGAGCCCCTTTCCCAGCTCCCTCAGCCTCTCCTGGGGCTCCAGACCCTTCCCAGCTCCCTCAGCCCCTCCTGGGGCTCCAGACCTTTCCCAGCTCCCTTAGCCTCTCCTGGGGCTCCAGACCTTTCCCAGCTCCCTCAGCCCCTTGTGGGACTCCAGACCCTTCCCAGCTCCATTCCCTTCCCTGGACACTCTCCAGCCCCTCCATGTCTTTGTTGTGAGGAGCCCAAAACTGAGCCCAGGATTTGAGGTGCCTTGAGAGTAAAAGGAAGGAAAAACATCCCTTATGGGGTTCTTAGCCCTTTTTGACACCTCCAGCAACTGCTTCTGTTCCTCCCTGCAGGAGGCAGTGGACTGGGTTGGGGATTACAACGAGCCCCTGACCGGTTTCTCCTGGAGGGGCGGCTCCGAGCGGGAGACGACCGGGATTCAGATATGGAGCGAGGTGTTCCTGGTGGACAAGCCTGATGGCACCAAGGTGTGTGTGTGTCTCTGCTGCTGCCAGCTGGTTTCCCTCCTTTTCCAGCTTTTGAGACTCTCCTGCCTTGTATTAGGTGGTTGTCCAAACCTTTCTTAAGGAAGGTTTTCAATACCATGTCTCTATTTTGGTAAGTGAAGGAAGTGATGTAAAAATATTTTTTTTAAAGAATGTAATTTTGATAATAATTTTTAACATGGGTATTTCACAGAGCTGAGGAGTGGAATGTGGTGATTTTGCATGGGAGGCATTTATGGAAGTGATGTAAAAACTTCTGTGTAATTGACAGTCTGTAGAACCACTGGGAAGTTGTACCCACCTCTGTGAAAAACACACGTTAAAGATGGGTTCAACCAAGTGAGGTGATGTGATGTCCAAGTGTCCCTGATATGTTCTTGAAGTGTCCCTCAATTCTGGTCATCCCAGAGTTTATTTCTGTACTATTCCCAAAAATCTTGAATCTCATGTCCTTGCAAACTCCTTCTCTTCCCTAGAGCAGGAGTTGTAAAGTGAAGTTTCTTCATTCAGAAAATGTCACAGCGGATTTGGAGCATCCTGCCAGGAATATTTGTATTTATCTCCAGTTCAACACAGAGCATGGCACCCAAGTGACACTGAGGCATTCAGGGTGTGATTCCTGATGCTGGCTGAGTGTGTTTGGCTTTGGGAGGTGCAGTTTGTGTTTGGTTTCTGGTGCAGACTCAGACTGGCAGCAGGTGTCTGAGGAGCAGAGCAGTTCCCTCAGTGCCTTGCAGGGCATTGATTTTGCTGCCTGCTGGAGTCACCCTGCTGTCAGGAGTGGCCTTTCCCTTGTCCCCCAGCAGTGAGAGGCTGAGGCAGAGGCAGTGAGGCCCCAGCACAGCCCCCCAGCTGCCATTGCCCCCGTGGCACGTGGGGGAGCCGACAGGAGCTTTGTGCCCCACAGGTTGCAGTGCTGCTGATGGACACCCAGGGCACCTTTGACAGCCAGTCCACCCTCAGGGACTCTGCCACCGTGTTTGCCCTCAGCACCATGATCAGCTCCATCCAGGTAAGAAACCTCTGGCCTGGAGGAGTTCAGCCCCAGGAACTGCAGGGACTGTCAGAGCTTCCCTTCCTACCACTTGTGCCAGCACCACCTGGGACTGTGTCCCCATGGGGATGTCACAGGCTTTAACCACACCAACCACGTGTTAGCCCCAAGGACAGGCTGCTCTGAGTGATCTGAAGTTGTTTTTTTATTTAAATGCAGGTTTATAACTTGTCCCAGAACGTGCAGGAGGATGATCTGCAGCACTTGCAGGTAAGAGAAGCTTCAGGGTAACCTAATTGTGGCTGTTTACAAGGGCCTGGAGTGACAGCACCATGGGGAATGGCTTCCACTCCTGGAGGGCAGGGTTAGATGGAATATTGAGAAGGAATTTCTGCCTGTGAGGCCCTGGCACAGGTTTCCCAGAGAGCTGTGTCTGCCTCATCCCTGGAATTGTCCAAAAGCCAGCTTGGATGAGAGCTGAAGCAACCTTGGGTAGTGAAAGATGTCCCTGCCCGTGGCAGGGGTTGGAACTGGGTGGGATTTCAGGCCCCTCCCAAACCAAACCATGCTGGGATTTGATTCTGTGATTGTGAATTATCAGCCTGGGTGTTGCCATCTGGTGCTGGCTCAGTACAGGTGACCTCTAAGGGTGATTCCAGCCCTGACTGTTGGAGACAAGCAGCTGATGGGATTTTTGTGACACAGGTGTCCTGCCTATTTCCTGGAATTACCTCCTGCTTTCTCTTCTGTTCAGTTCATTGATTGATTGGTTGATTAATTAAGTAGGTTTTTCCAGGAGCTTAAGGAAAGGAAAGAAAAGCAAAAGTCCAGCTGAAAAAATCAGCATTTGAATACTTCTGAATTATCTCAGTCCATAAATATTATTAACAATAACACTTCTTTGACACTGAATTTATTCAGTGTAGCTCTGATCTTTCAGTTTGGATTTTAAGCCGTGACTGTTTAACAAGTTGACCCATTTTTAGGCATCTGTGAAACACATTATTGTGCCTTCAGTTAGAAATTAGAGTGCAGAGAGTCTGGAGAGTCTTCAAATCTTGCTGCTAGGCTGATTTTAGAGTCTTTGCACAGCAGGGGTTTGCAGGGAAAGTACTTATTTCTGAATTCATTTCCTTTCCTTCCTGGAGTGTTTGGAGGGAGCAGGGCTCCTGCAGCCCCTGGAGCACGAGAAGTTTCTGGTTGGTGTGAAACCAGCAGCAAGCAGCTGATCTGAGCCATTTTCCACAGATTTGGCAGCCAAAAGCTCCAGGCTGGGATCTCTCACATGAGAGCTGAGCAGGGTGATGGTTCCACAGCAGCTCCCTGTGCCTCTGGGATGTGAGCTGGGAGCCCAGAGCCTCTTTGTGTCTAGTAGTGCTCACTCATAAATACCCCTTAGTGCTCCAGGGAGTCTGAGAATTCCCTCCAGGGACCCACAGGGATTGTTGATCAGCTCCTGGCCCTGCACAGACCCCAACAATCCCACCCTGGGCATCCCTGGCAGTGCTGTCCAAACCCCCCTGGAGCTCTGGCATTCCCTGGGGAGCCTGGGCAGTGCCAGCACCCTCTGAGGCAGGAACCTTTCCCTGAGATCCATCCTGACCCTGGGAAGAGACTCAGGGCCAGGTTTTGGTGTGGTGTGAAGGGAGGGTGCAGGGGGTGCTGTGGGCTCAGAGCAGCAGGTCACTGACCCCACTGGTTGTGTTTTCCAGTCCCTTACATTCCTTGCTCGGGACTGGAGCTTCCCTTATGAATTCTCCTATGGATCTGATGGTGGTGCAAGATTTTTGGAGAAGAGGCAGTTGGCCTGGCTCAGCTCCAGCCTCTCCCTGGGTCCTGTCCCTGTCACAGAGCTCAGTGCTGGTGCCCCTGTGTCCCACAGTGCCAAACTCACTGTCCTGTCCTTTCCTTGTCCTTCCAGCTTTTCACCGAGTATGGCCGGCTGGCCATGGAGGAGACGTTCCAGAAGCCTTTCCAGGTGAGTCCGAGGCTCCTGGGCTGCTCGGGTGTCCCGCTGGCTTCACCACGAGGTGTCACTGCAGTTTGCAGCGTGGGAGGAGCTGGCACTGCCTGGGGATCGCTCAGCTGCTCCAGGGAAGGGCTTTGTGCTTCCAAATACATCCAAAATCCTTCTCTCTTTCCTCCCTCAACCCCTGCCTGCCCAAGAGCTCTGTCCTGTCCTGCCAGGCTTGGAAAGCAGCTGGTTTTGCAGCAGGTTTGTCACTCTCTGTAGTCAGGAACTCTGCCCAGCCTTTGTTCTGAGAGGTTTGAACTCACCTGCCCTGAGAATCCCTGCTCCTGGCCAAATGAAAGGATAAGGATTAGCAGAGCCATGGGAAAACTCGGTGTAAGTGGGGCTTTGGCTTCAAATTAGGGACATCTGTTCATCCTTCTGCTCCCCAACCTGTGAAAAGGTGCTGTTAAAAAAAAGGGAGAGCATTGGGCATTCACAGTAGGTGAGGTTGGTTCCTGTTTTTAGAGACACAGGAGTGTTTTCATTAGGTTGGGTGAGGGTTTGTGAACTTCCTAAAGTAAAATCCAGCAGAGAACAAAGCACGCTGTAAAAATCCAAAGAGTAATTGGGAATGAGTTACAGCTTTTTTACATTTGCTTTCCCACATAAAAAGAGAATTGTTGTCCTGGAAGGACTAAGGGGTTTATAAGGTGTCTGTGGTCAGGAAGTGGAAATAAAATTAAAAGTTAAAAATACAACAAATGGACAAATTGAGATTTTTAAGGTGTACTAGATTCTGCTGTGATAAATGGTAAAACTAAAAATATATATGGTAAAAATATATGACAGGCAAGAGCTTGAAGGATGTTGTAACATGGTACAGCAGAAAGCCAGACATTAAATAAATATTCCTGCTCCTTATTTAAAGACTGTGGGGATAATGTAGCCAAATATTCCAGTGAAACTGAGATGCTTCCTCCTCCATCAGTGAAAGGAGGCTGTGAGGGGAGACTTAAACATGCTTAAATCATTAGGGCTGGATAAGAGGCTCTGATTCTCCCAAACACTGTAATTGCTGTCAAGTCACAGTTTGTGGATGGTGAGTCTTGTCAAACAATCCCATTATCAGTTTTTGAAAGAGCTGGGTTGATAAAGGTAACTCTCACCATGATCCATTGCCTTCTGTCAGCCTTATCTCTCCAGGATGCTGATTGAAAGCAAATGAAGTCAGCATTGTCTGGTTTAATCCATAGTTAATGGATTAAAAACTCATTAACTGATAGATGCCAGAGCACGCTGAACTAATTGGAACTAATTGTGGGGAATCATCATCCTTCAGAAGTGTTTCCTTGGGATCCCCCCAGGCTCTCCCTGATTCAATGTCATCTTCATTAATGATCAGGGGGAAATTATCAAACTGGGAACCCTTGTGGGTGTGACAGATGTGGCAGAGGGGTCAGTGGTGCTGTGACCAGGTCAGAAATGATCTCCTGTCTGCATCCAGCATGGGCTGCTTCCTGCAGAACATGTGTGAAATGTGACAGTGTGGATTGGAAAGCAGGAAAAGTGAGGGTGAGGAGGCCCTGGCAGAGTTTTCCCAGAGAAGCTGTGGCTACCTCTGGATCCTTGGGAGTGTCCAAGGCCAGGCTGGACAGGGTTAGGAACAGCCTGGGATGGTGGATGTGTCCCTGCTGTGGCACTTTAAAGGTCCCTTCCAGCCCAAACCATCCTGGGATTCTCCAAGTGTGATGGTGAATAAACTGCAGTGGCACTGATCCTGTAGAAGGAAGGGAAATGAGACTTGGCAGTGGAAAACTCTGATTTCCCTTTGTCTCCCTCCTCTCCTCACACTGAGGAGCCCTCAGCAGAGGCTGGCCCTAAATGTGGGGCCTTCACAAAGGCAATGGGAAGCACAGCCTGTCTGGAACAATTTTACTTGAGAAAAAAAAAATAATTCCCAATTCAAGGCGTGCATAAAGTGTTTGTGGAAAAGTCCTAAGCTTGGGCATGTCTCTGAAGCATCTCCTGGTGTTTGAGAACAGCATGTCCTGAACCAGCTCACTGGGTGCACTCACTGTGGCTTCTCCTTCAATTCAAAAAGGCCAACTCACTGTTCTGTCCTGTTTTTTAAATTTTTTCTGATGTTTTATGAAAGAGAAATAGCAGGAATATTTCCCCTCCCTCCATTAGATTTTTGTTCTAAACATAGATAAATTTAGGGAAATTCCAGTGAAATGGGTTCCACTTGCTGACCTGCTTATCCAAGTTCCTGAGAAGAACTCTGGCACCTCTGCCAGGCCCTCCTGGGCTTTGGCATTCAGGACTTCCCCCTCCAAACCCTTTATTTCCTACATGGGATCTTGTACAGATGAGGCAGTGGAGCACCTGATTTTTTTTTTCTGAAAACCTTTTTTTTTTTTTTTTTAAAGATTCAAAGTTGACTGTTCTGGTATGTATTTATTTATTTATTGCCCAGGAACTTTGAATGCCTCAATAAAGATTACAAAAGCCAATGATTTCTTATTCACCCTCAATCCTCTGCATCTGCTTCTCATTAAAAGTCTGTCTGGAAGGCTGCCCAGTGAAAAAGGCTGAAAAAATGAGCCTGTAGAATTCCCATAGGATGGAACTAAATGTGGCTGGAATTAGGGAGCTTGCTGCCTTTTGTCCTGGTTAGCAGCAATCCCTTTTCTTGGGCACTTTGGGTGATTGATGTTGTTCTCCCAGCCAGGGACTCAAAGTGGTGCAGAAATTTGGGGGTGGGACAGTGGAGTGGTCTCAGTCCCTGCACCCTGGGACCTCTCATTTCCACCAGGAAAGGTGGGAGATGCTGCTGGAGCTGGGAAGAGACTCAGAGCCAGGTTTTGGTGTGTGAAATGAGGGTGCAGAGGGTGCTGTGGGCTCAGAGCAGCAGGTCATGACCCCACTGTTTGTGTGTTTTCCAGTCCCTCATATTCCTTGTTCGTGACTGGAGCTTCCCTTATGAGTTTTCCTATGGATCTGATGGTGGTGCAAGATTTTTGGAGAAGAGGCTGAAGGTATGTTTTGCCTGCTCTTGGTTCTGGAGAGTGGAAGTGTCCCTCCCCATGGCAGGGATGATCTTTAAGGCCCTTTCCACCCTGATCCACTCTGTGATTCCATGATTTTCCTGTTCAGCTGGGTGGCCTCAGCACTGGAGGTCAGCTGTGAGCTGCAGTGCTGGTTGTGGTCACACTCAATGCCTTAAAATCCCAGAGGAGGCATTTGGGGAGGGTGAATTTCCAGAGGAGGCATTTGGGGAGGGGGAATTTCCAGAGGAACCATTTGGGGAGGGTGAATTTCCAGAGGAGCCATTTGGGGAGGGAGAATTTCCTTGCCATGTTCAGGCTTCTGCCCAAGCCCAGCTCCCTGGGACTCTCTGGGAGAGTCCAAAGCAATGGGAGTCAGCAGATTCCCAAGAGACTGGGAATGATGCTTCAGTAATTAGGGAGTTGGACAATCAAAATGATGGGTAAGGGCTGCTTGGGAGCAGTCAGGAAATGCATGGGTGATCTGGTAGTGGAGAGACCTAATTATATAGTGAGGCAAGCAAGGCCCTAGTGGGAAATCCCAAATGTTTTTGTATTCCAGTCATCCATGGCCATGTGCATTTCCCAGATGATAATAACATGCTCCAGGGCATGTTATTATACTGCAGTTCCTTCTCTTTGTCCTCATGCCTATGGAATCTTCTCCTTTCCCCCACAGTGTGGAGTATCCTGTGCTCCTGCCAGCTTTGTCTCAGTATTCCTGTCAGAAGGAAACTCAAACCGTGGGAAGTAGATGGGCAGCACAGAGCTCTTCTCTCTGGTGACCACTGACAGAACCTGAGGGAACAGCTGGAGCTGTGCCAGGGGAGTGTCATTGGATATTAGGGAAGGGTTCTTCATCCAGAGGGTGTCCCAGGGAATGGTGACATCCCTGAGGCTGTCAGAGCTCCAGGAGCTGCCAGGGATGCCCAGGGTGGGATTGTTGGGGAGTCTCTGCAGGGTTGGACTCTGCTCCTTGTGGGCACATCCAGCTCAGGGTATTCTGTGCTTCCTTGTCTCCACAGGTGTCAGGCAATCAGCACGAGGAGCTGCAGAATGTCAGGAAGCACATCCACTCCTGCTTCACCAAAATCTCCTGCTTCCTCTTACCCCACCCCGGCCTCAAAGTCGCCACCAACCCCAATTTTGATGGAAAACTGAAAGGTACAAAGGCAGAGCTCTGCTGTCTACCCTGATTCCTTAGAAACCCTGGCAGACTGCTTGTTCCTGAAACCCCCAAAAGTATTTTCCATGAAAAAACTTCTGGGAGAGCAGTTGGATCCTCCTCCCAGTGCTGTTCACAACCCCTTCTGCTTCTCCCCAGTGCAGCAGACAAATGTGGAGGGAGAAAAGGTTGCTACTGGCAATACCTAGTGATAGGAAAAGTGGGAAGGGCAGGGCTGACACTGGATGTTTGTGGATGTGGTGTTAAAGCTGCAGGAAATTCCTGTGCCTCCCCTGCACAGGCAGAGCCTGCTTGCTGCAAGGCTGCTGCTTGTGGTGGGTGGAAGGCTGCTTCCACAAGCTCTCAGAACAGTTATTTCCCTTTGAAAAGCTTTCCAGGGAATATTTAACCTGCCTGACTTATCTGATCAGTGGTTTCCCTACAGGGCAGGCTTGGTTCAGCAGGTTAAAAAAAAAAAGAGAGAAGGAGAAAAGAGCTGTGGTGAGATTCTCCACCCTGAAAGGAGCCACGTGCTGGGGATATTTTTAGGTGTTTGTTGTGAACTCCTCACCAGCGTGGCTGGTTCCAGGCTGCTGCAATCTTAGCAATAAAGTGGACCATTAGCTACTTAAAATAAATTAGCAGGCAAAGATGTGAGTTTTCCCCTGGTTTTGTCTGGCTCAGGCTTGCTCTGCTGGCAAACTCTGTGCAGAGCAGGAGGGAGATGTGCTGGTGGAAACTGAGCTGAGCCCTGGAACTCCCCCTTCATCTCAGGTGCTGAGGAGTGTGGAGCAATTGCTGTGTGCAGACAGGAGCTGTCAGCAGCTGCTTGACACAATTTTCATAAATTTCTTGTTGCCTCAGAGCTCTACTCAGCCCTTGTGCTGTGATAGAAGAAATGTGGGGGATTTTCCCTGCTTTCCATACCTTCCAAATTCCTGGCTGTTGCATTGGTTTTTTTCTCCTATACAGTTGAATTTAATGGAACCACCAGAAGTCCCACCTGTGCATCCCTGAGAGCTTTGTCCAAATCCCCCTGGAGCTCTGGGCAGCCTTGGGGTTGTGCCCGTTCCCTGTGGAGCCTGTTCCTTCCATGGCAGGGAACTGGAACATGATGGTCTTTAATGTCCTTTCCAACCCAAACTATTCTGGGACTCTGTGATGCCTCTTTTTTCTTTTTTTTTCCCCAGAAATAGACGATGAGTTCATCAAGAACTTGAAGATTTTGATTCCTTGGCTCCTTAGTCCTGAGAACCTGGACGTTAAGGAGATCAATGGAAACCACATCACCTGTCGAGGCCTTGTGGAGTATTTTAAGGTATTTATTTCAGAGAAAGTGGATTTATTCCTCTGGGGAATTTTGCTAAAGGGGAAAGCAGCAGCAGACAGGGCAGCACTGACAGTCCTGACTCGCTGCAGCAGAGGGCAAACACCTCATGGTCATTTATTTGACCACACAGGGAGCCCAGAGAGTGGGAGGAGCTGTTTCCCTCTCCTGGAGGATTGAGGGCTAGAGGGGGATAAGCTGAGGGCTGTATTCCAATTGCCTTTGGAAAAAGCTTATTTTTGTTGTCATGGCTACTGGGACATTTCCATGAGAGACATTGGTGAGTAATTCTCACCACCTACTCCCAGGGCTACCTTGGCTCCTTCTCCTGCAGGGAAAGGACAGAGGTAGGTGCAGATCCTTTGGGAGGGACACTGGGAGTGAGTGGAGGAGGGAGAGCCTCCAGTGACTGACCCAGGCCACCCAAGGAGTGGCATTTTCTGACCAAAGCCATCTTGTGCTGGAGCATCCTCCTCTTCCCTGCTTCTGAATCCTGGCTGGAGCTGGGTGGGGGTGGCTGCTGTTGCTCCTGTGTGCTGCATTCCACATGATTCCCTTTTCTCTGCTCTTTTCCAGGCCTACATAAAGATCTACCAAGGGGAGGAGCTGCCACACCCCAAGTCCATGCTGCAGGTAGGTGTGAGTGGGAGCTGTGGGAATTCCTTCTCTGGAATTGCCAATAATTCCCAGGAGCTGGCAGAGGTGTCCAGCACAGTGGTACTGCTGGGACATTTTTCCAAATGCCTCAGTGTAACCACCCAAGGAGCAGCACTTTGGGAAGAGTTTGGCATCAGGACCTGACCTGGCTGAGGAATCACAGCTGGGATGGACTGTAGGGAATTGCTGGCTGCTCACAGCCCCAGCCAGCTCAGCTGAATGATTCCCTGCAGGTGAATGACATCCTGGGGGCCACACAGGGAGGTGACACATGGAGGTGGCTGCCAGAGCCAGCTGGGGGTTGCAGCTGGAGCTGTTTATTTGTGGCTGAGCCTTTTCTCTCTTTCCTTGGTGGTTCCCACAGCTGAAGCCAAAGCTCTGGCTTGGAGGGGAGGAATGCTCTCTTCATGCAGGCTTTTGGGTGTGTAAATATGGGATGAGCTTATTTGGGATTGATTGGAGGCTGGGAGAGCCCTTTGGCTGATTCTGGGTGCCACACACACACGTCCTGGCTGTGTCACTTGCACAGCTTAACCCTGTCCTTCTGCACCTAAATTTTGTGTTCCTTTTGCCCTTACAGGCCACAGCAGAAGCCAACAATTTAGCAGCAGTTGCCACTGCCAAAGACACCTACAGCAGGAGGATGGAAGAGGTGGGTGGTGCTGAGTGTGGCCCTTCCTGCCCCTTCCTGCCCCTTCTTCCTGCCCCTTCCTGCCCCTTCCTGGCTCCCCTGTCATAGATTTATGGAGTCCCAGAGTGATTTGGGCTGGAAAGGACCTTAAAGCCCATCCAGTGCCACCTCTGCCATGGCAGGGACACCTTCCACCATCCCAGGTTGCTCCAAGCCCTGTCCAACCCGACCTTGGGCACTGCCAGGGATCCAGGGGCAGCCACAGCTGCTCTGGGCACCCTGTGCCAGGGCCTGCCCACCCTCACAGCCAAAAATTCCTTCCCAAACCCTAACCCCAAATCCCCAACCCTAATTTCAGTTTTCCTTGTGTCAGGAGTGATGTTTGAGAGATGATTTCACTGTTTCAGGAGTGCCCTTTCAGGAGTGATTTGAGTGATTTCCCTATGTCAGCAGTGATGTTTCAGGAGTGATTTCAGTGTATAAGGAGTAACATTTCAGGGATGACTTCCCTGTGTCAGGAGTGATTTCCCTGTGTCAGCAGTGCCATTTCAGGAGTGATTTTCCCACATCAGGAGTGACATTTCAGGAATGATTTCACTGTTTCAGGAGTGACATTTCAGGGACGATTTCCCTGTGGCAGGAGTGGTTTCACCATGTCAGGAGTGCCAGTTCAGGAGTGATTTCCCTGTGCCAGAAGTGCCATTTCAGGAGTGATTTTCCCATAATAATGCGTGCCAGTTCAGGAGTGATTTCCCTGTGTCAGCAGTGATGTTTCAGGAATGATTTCCCTATATCAGCAGTGATGTTTCAGGAATGATTTCCCTATATCAGCAGTGATGTTTCAGGAATGATTTCCCTGTATCAGCAGTGATGTTTCAGGAATGATTTCCCTGTAGCAGCAGTGCCATTCCAGGGGTGATTTCCCCATGTCAACAGTGATTTCCCTATGTCAGAAGTGCCATTTCAGGAGTGATCTTCCCGTGTCAGGAGTGACATTTCAGGGATGACATCCCTATGTCAGAAGTGGTTTCACCATGTCAGGAGTGATGTTTCAGCAGTGCCATTTCAGAAGTGATTTCCCTGTGTCAGGAGTGATTTCCCTGTATCAGCAGTTTCAGGAATGATGAGGAGTGACAGTGTATAAGGAGTGATGTTTCAGGAGTGATTTTCCTGTATCAGAAGTGCCATTTCAGGAGTGATTTTCCCACATCAGGAGTGACATTTCAGGAGTGATTTCTCTGTTTCAGGAGTGATTTCCCTATGTCAGCAATGATGTTTCAGGAGTGATTTCTGTGTATAAAGAGTGACATTTCAGGGATGATTTCCCAGTGTCAGGAGTGATTTCCCTATGTCAGCAGTGCCATTTCAGGAGTGATTTTCTTGTATCAGGAGTGCCATTTCAGGGATGATTTCACTGTTTCAGGAGTGCCATTTCAGGAGTGATTTGCCTGTGTCAGCAGTGACGTTTCAGGAGTGATTTCTGTGTATAAGGAGTGACATTTCAGGAGTGATTTTTCCATATCAGAAATGACATTTCAGGGATGATTTCCCTGTTTCAGAAGTGATGTTTCAGGGATGATTTCCCCGTGCCAGCAGTGCCATGTTAGAGATGATTTCCCCATTTCAGTAGTGATTTCCCTGTATCAGGGGTGATTTCCCTGTGCCAACAGTGATTTCCCTGTATCAGCAGTGCCATTTCAGTGATGATTTCCCCATCCCAGCAGTGCCATCCCAGCAGTGCCATCCCAGCAGTGCCATCTCAGGGATGATTTCCCCGTGTCAGGGATGATTTCCCCATTTCAGTGATGATTTCCCCATGTCAGTGATGATTTCCCCATGCCAGCAGTGCCATCCCAGCAGTGCCATGTTAGAGATGATTTCCCCATGTCAGTGGTGATCTCCCCGTGTCAGGGGTGATTTCCCTGTGCCAGCAGTGATTTCCCTGTATCAGCAGTGCCATTTCAGTGATGATTTCCCCATCCCAGCAGTGCCATCTCAGGGATGATTTCCCCGTGTCAGTGATGATTTCCCCATTTCAGTGATGATTTCCCCATCCCAGCAGTGCCATGTTAGAGATGATTTCCCCATTTCAGTGATGATTCCCCCATCCCAGCAGTGCCATCCCAGCAGTGCCATGTCAGGGATGATTTCCCCATGTCAGTGATGATCTCCCCATGCCAGCAGCACCATGCCAGCAGTGCCCTCCCTCCCCGTGTTCCCCCGGCAGGTGTGCGGAGGGGACAAGCCCTTCCTGGCTCCCAGCGACCTGCAGGCGCGGCACGCCGAGCTCAAGGAGGAGGCGGTGCGGCTGTTCCGGGGCGTGAAGAAGATGGGAGGGGAGGAGTTCAGCCGGCGCTACCTGCAGCAGCTGGAGGCGGAGATCGACGAGCTCTACATCCAGTACATCAAACACAACGACAGCAAGAACATCTTCCACGCCGCCCGCACCCCGGCCACGCTCTTCGTCGTCATCTTCATCACCTACGTGCTGGCCGGCGTCACCGGCTTCATTGGCTTGGACATCATAGCCAGCCTGTGCAACATGATCCTGGGCTTGACACTTATCACACTCTGTACCTGGGCTTATATCAGATACTCTGGGGAGTACAGAGAACTGGGAGCTGTAATAGACCAAGTGGCTGCAGCCTTGTGGGACCAGGTAGGATAAAGAGCTTTTGATTTCAAAAAATCACACAAAAAGTGTCCTCCCTGCACCCCGCTGGGTTTGTTGGTTTTCTAAGCATTGAGTTTCCTGGGGGTTTTCCTCCCCCTTTGAGATGGTTTTGGTTTTTAGGGTTGTTAGATCCAGCTGTTTGTGCTGTGATCAGTGCAGGGGCACCTTTCCAGTTTTAATTGAAGTTTTAATCTGTTCCTGAGACCTTCCAGATGGGCAGAGGAAGGGCAGAGGAATTGTTGCAGATGAGTTTGTGGAGTTTGTTGTAAGGGGGAGGTCACAGGGCTGCCCAGTGGCTGCAGCACAGGTGGGTGAGCAAGGCTGGAGCTGTCCCTGAGCCCCCAGTTCCTGTCCAGTGTGGAAAACAAGTTGTGTAGATCTGAGAAAACTCCCAGCAAGCTCTTTTGTTCTGCCTTTTCCTTTCCTCCTTGTCTTACCCATCGCCAGATGTGATTTTGTGGAGCCCTGTGGGGATGGGCAGCTCTGAGGGGTGCCCTGGGGAGGATCCTGGTGTGTGTGCTTGGTGTGTGCGTGGCTGTGGCTGCTAAGGAGGAGCAGCCAGGGCCCTCCCCTGCTTCAGGGCAGGGATTTGGGCTCTGCCCTGCTTCAGGGCAGGGATTTGGGCTCTGCCCTGCTTCAGGGCAGGGATTTGGGCTCTCCCAGCTCTGCCAGAGGTCGAGGCCACATCTTGGCTCTGCCAGTTTTGGCACCAGACCCTGATTTCCCACTGCAGAAGAGGGAAAGCTCAGCCCACAGAGACTCCCCCTGAGCCCTGCTGCCCCTCCAGGGGCACAGTCCATGTGCCCAGAGAGCCAAAGGCTGCAGTGCCCTCCTGCTCTTCCCACAGCAGAGCTGCAGGAGCTGATCCCCCAGGAGCCATCCCAGCTCTGATTTCTGGCAGTCAGGACCCTTCTCCTCCACCAGAGAGGTTTTCATGGAGAGCAAGCACATTCCTGCTTCCTGTGCTGCTGCAGCTCACCGTGCAGCTTTGGGGCAGAGAGAGGCAGCACTGAGTGATGTTCCTCCATCCCAGGGCTGGCCAGGTGCTGTCCCAGCTGGATTCATGCTGTCCCCAGCACAGCCCCTGCAGTGTCCCTTTGCCCTGGAGCCTTTGGGATGTGCTGGAATGTTCCATCCCATCCCAGTGCAGGAGTTCAGCAGGAGCAGGACACAGGCAGCAGGAAGGTGCTGCCCACTTGCACCACGTCCAGCTGGGGGAAAACAAACAGGGGAAAGTTCCTGGAGCTGTTCTGGCTCCCACAGGCCCTGTGGCTTTCCAAGCAGAGGGAAAGTTCTCCCAGGAAGGATTTGTGGCAGAGGGGAGCTGCTGCCTCCCCTGGGAGTGGGACCAGTGCAGGGAGGGGTGACCAGTTTGGGGTGAGCACTCCAGGGATGAGCTGCCATGGATGCTGAGATCCACAGAGCTGTTTCTTTCTCTTTCTGTCTCCCCTTTGCCCCTGCCTCTCCCAGGGAAGCACCAATGAGGTAAGTGGCTCTTGCTCCCTGCATGCTGCCAGGGCTCCTGGGAAAAGCATCCTGGCCCCAAAAGCACCTTTGGGCTGCTGGAGGATGGGAGCCACAAGGGCTCTGGGCAGCAGCTCTGGCCTGGCTGGCTCTGGCTGTTCCCTGGGGTGCCTGGGAAGGGTGTGGATGTGGGCACTGCACTGCAGGAGCCAAGTGGGACAGAGATTTGGGGGGGGAGTGTCAGGACATGTTTGGGATTTTCAGCTTTGTCCCCTCAGCTCTCTTTGGGGATTTTCCTGTTGTGCCAGGAGGTCAGACCCAAACCCAAAGCTCAGATTGTTTTGGTACAGGCAGGGACAGCTGGGGAGCCCCCGTGCCTGGCCAGGCCTCTCAGTGCTGCTGGAATTGCTGTGGGTGTTGTTTTGGGGGAAAACCCAGCCCATGTTGGATTGAGCTGAGTGCAGAGCCCTGAGGGGGCTCATCATCCCCAGCATCCCCCTGGGGCACAGGGAATGAAATCCTGCTCCCCCAGCATGGCAGGGAGCTGCTCTGAGGGGAAATGCTCCTGCCCAGGCCTCCAGGAACAGGAAAACCTGGATGGGACAGGGAGAGTCTGCCCCACTCAGGTGAGACCCTGAGAGCTGCCTCCAGCCCTGGGCTCCACCAGCAGGGGGATGTGGAGCTGCTGGAACAGAGACAGAGGAGCCACAGAGCTGCTCCAGGGCTGGAGCCAGGCTGGGAGAGCTGGGAATGTTCCCCTGGAGAGGAGAAGGCTCCAGGGAGAGCTCAGAGCCCCTGGCA